>JARHVA010010209.1:0-87500 GCA_037957365.1 Torreya grandis
TTTTCACAATATTGAATTATTATCACTCTATAAATCTAAATAAGTGTTATCACTTTCATTCTATATAGGAGATATTACATCACATTCATTTTCATTATTTGATATTTAAATAAAAAGGAAAGAATTATCATGTGGTGTTAAAACATTATCTATCACTTCCAAGGGAGGGGAAATATTATCATAGTATTGTGTGTCATTATTCATATTTGAAGGAGAATGGGGAATATCATATGAAGTTACATCATCTACCTTTTTTTATTTAAAAAGAGATGGAATAAAACACTCTTTCACATATCATTTTGCATTGTATGCAAGGGCTATGATTTTGTATTTTATATTGATCAATACAGTGGAATACAATACAAAATCTAGGAGGTAAAAAAATGTGTGTTGATGATTGATTTCTCACATTTGAATATTTGTGAGAGATAAAGGGAAAAAATATATTTATTGTTAGTATATTATTTTTATTTTGATTTATGAAAATATAAATATAAGGGAGGATTATAAGAAATTGGATTTTCAATTTTTAAATTAGTGTACTCATTTTCCTCTTCACTATTGTATTGATTCTCTTAATTTTTGTTAGTATAACTATAATCATAATCAATATCATATATATATACAAATCATATTATTCATTGATAAAGTTATCATTAGTAATTTTAAAAGTGTGAGATTTAGTCCATTCATTATCATAATTATAAGGTATAGCATTGTTATAACATTTGATGATTAGAATAAACTTAATATTTTTTGACCCAAAATAAATAAAATATGACAAAACCACTCCTATTAATAACAAAAATCAATTATACCATGATATAAAATATATCAATGGGTGTGACTAAGTAATATGTGTTTTATTTGTAGGTTGTCATAAATAATGATATTGGTCATATAATAATGAAAAAGGACTAAAGGGAACTAAATATTTAGGATTAAACTATCCCTTATCCATAATATCCCATCCCTAGGGTATATTGAGAGTAACTTCCTAGGCCTAATTGTTTACTAATGCACTTCAAAAATAAATGGTCAAAAAAATTCTTATGGTTAAAAAGAAAAACCTATGTGCTTCTAATATACCACGAGGTATGTGAAAACTATATATATATATATATATATATATATATATTAGTTTATAATGAATTGAGTGTTGGATAAGTTCCCCTCACACCATGGATTAGGTAAAACTAATGACCACTTTTCCTAGAACCATAACTCTTATGAGTTTTAAAAATTTTAGAATATAGTTTCTAGAAAAAAAGAAAAAAAAAAGAAAGATAATAAATAAAAAAATATTTGTCTATGGAAATAAAAAATTCAATTTGAAAACATTGGGTTAAATATGAATCATAGATAAATGCTCAATAAAATCCAATTAAGGATGATCAAATTTCTTTTTACTGCATGGGAATCATGGATTATGAAACCCTAGAACAAAAATAAAAAAAATAAAGCAATGCTCAAAAATAAATGTATGGCTTCACTGATATGTTTTACCTTATTTTTTATTTAAAAATTAAAAATTTATTCAATAGGTGTAATACTTTATAAATATTATAATTCTAAAGATATACAATTATGATTACAATTTACTAAATATGGAAAGATATAATTTTTCGGAAAACACTATAAAGAAAATAACTTAGATTATATATAATTCATGGTTGATTTTTTTGGATATTTGATAGTGAAAATAAGTAAAAGATTAAATTTTGAATATTAAAAATTAGGAACATAATATAAAGATGTTTTTGGAGATATCTGTACTACATAGACAATAGTGCAGGCTAGTCATGTTTGTTGACTATGGCCTTATCCGAGTTGATTGATTAATGCCTTATAGTTAAAAATAGAGAAATGAATAACTATGCAAATGCAAGATTAGAAAAAAAAATTGAAGATATTTATGGACAAAACAAAACTCACTAGAAAAAAGTGTGGGTCGGCTATGTCCATTGATTAAGGATTGGTCCACATTGACTATGGAAATAATATGATTATTCAACCTTCTACCCTATGATTAATTTTGATTTAGAAACCTTCTACCCTATATCTTATTTTATTTAGAAACCCTAGGGTTCTTTATGAGATCTATAAACCTACAAAAAAGTAAGGGGAAGTGTGATGGGATGACCTGACCCCAATCGCCCCCTTGATGATTGAATATTACCTACATATCTTGTTACTCTGAAGAGGGAATCAAGACACACATAGTTATCTTACCTAAAATGATTATGAAATTATTCTCTTTAACTATATGTATGCATCTATAAATATAACTTTGATACTTTAAAATGACAAATCTAGATTTGATTTGAGATGTTTTAGATTTGGATTATGGCTGATCCTTATGAATGATCTTGAATTTAGAAAAAATAGGGAAAATTTTATCAATGTGTAATAATGTGTAAGTGATCAATAAATAGTTTAAATAAAGGAATAATGAATGAAATTTAACTTGTATTTATGGAATTTGTTTTTGAAAATTTCCTTTAGCTAACCTTATGGAATGTGTGGTAAGATTTAGATAGATATTTTTAAATTTGGAAACTAGTCATTAACTAGTGCAGGATGAGGCCACACTAGGTTGACAAATCCATGGTATTGGATCTCTCAAGCTAAGATGGACATGTCCTAGATAATTAGGTAAAAATATATTGAATTTTTAGTATTCTAAGAATTATGTAATAGACATTTGAGCATTAATTTTGAAATTTTTGTGTAATGATGATGTCAAAATAGGGTCAAATCAACATATTAATAAATAGGTTAGAGGAAAAAAAAATAAGAATAATGTATTGGTGTACCATAATAGGTTTACCCTTTTTCAATCCAAAGAGGAATCAACCTACAACCTCTTTCGAAATTTCCCTTTTAGATCCAAAAATCTTAAAACATCTCATCTAAAAATTTAATGTGTCATAGATCAAACCCAACTCAATATTGGATATAATATTTCAATGGAATCCACCTTGGAAACTACCTTCCATATCATTCTTGTGGCATCTATCCCTCTTCCACATTTTTTTCAAAATTTTGAAAACCATAAATGACTTCATCTTTGAGAATAAAAGGTGGAATCTAAAGACTTCCTTCCATAGATTATGTGCTGCAATAATGGAGAATTGGAAGGATTTTTCCCTCAAAGACAAAGTCATTATTTTGAAATAATAACTTCCTATAAATCTATATTAGAACATCAATATTGAGGTTAAAAATATGGGGTTGATATCTGATAGGTACTATACCAAATGGTTTAAACCACTGAGAGACTGGATGAAGTTGAGCTTAGATGGGGTAACAAAGGGTAAACTTTGTAATGTAGGGGGCCATGAGGTTATTAGGGAATATGAATGAGAAGATACAACTACCTATGTATAACTAATGGGGTTCTAGACCAATCATGTGACTGAGGCTAATGCAACTCTTTAGGGAATTCAATTAGTTGTGTAGTCGAAGATCAAATAGATTGTGATTGAAGGAAACTTCCTAAATATAGTAAATGCCCTCTCAGGTAAAGTGAACCCATACTAAACCATTAAAAAGGTGATAAAGGATGCAAAAGGTCTCCTAAATCACTTTAATAAAGTCATAATTCTTCACATCTATAGGTAAGGAAACTTTGTTGTGGATAGGTTAGCTAACATAGGAGTCCTAAAAAAATATTATGTTGCATGGCACAAGACCATTAGCTTACCCCCAAATCATCCAATTTCTTAATAATGATTGAAAAGACATCAATAGTCCCATGAGAGACTAGATCACATGAGGGTGATATGGAAGTGATTAATCTTGATATGTATATCACCATGTGTAATGATTATACAACTTATTACAAGGACTTGCCAATATGTGTCTATTGAATGAAGCATGATAATAATAATAATAATAAAATCTCCAAACATTATGATCGAGTGAACTCTGTGAGGATTTTGAAACATAGTGACCTATTTTAGAGCTTAAGGAAAAAATTGGAAGCATCCATGGGTGGTGATAGAGACATGCTTAAGCCCATCTCATTTACAAAAGCTCAAGAAAATTCTAGAGTGTGGTGAAAATTATAGAATTGAGGACTCACCAATTTCATTATGATAATTTTAGGGCATGATGAAAATCATCAAAGTATTTTTCCCTTGGTGGAATCAGTACACTATATGCATAATAATTACAAATATCAACATTTTAGAATAAATAATAGGGGAACTAACCAAAATGAACTATGAAGGCACAAAATCCTTCAAGGACAAATTTAGGAAGCAAGAGCTCATGTAAAAGTTCTTAAAAATATTAATTGTTCTCAAAATAGAGAAGAAAGGTTTATCAATGTTGAGATTGCCTAGGCAATGGTTCAATTTCTTTCTAAAGATTATGAAATGTATCATTTTGGAAGGCATGTTTAATATAATTATTTCCCACCACTTCCTCATATTAATTCACTTTAGGGGCCAAAGAAATATTGTACCTTAATTTTTTCTCAAATCACTCAAAATTTTAGTCTTAGATTTTCAATTAAAACCATCTATTGACCTCATACACTAGGGATTGATTTTCCTTACCATCAAGAGGGGAGAATCTATACTGGGAAATGAGGTGTGGATGGTCGAGATCAAAAGGGAAGGAATTTTGGTATGGGAACCATGTAAGCCATAAGAGGAGAGGGAAGGTACCCCTAATACTTTTGAAAACCCCTAGCCCGCATCCCCTCCTATCAATATTTAGTTAGAGAAAGCTTAGGCTGGGCTTAAAGAAGGAAAATATAAGGCTCATACTCCCCTAATTGTTAAAATGAATAAATCTAAGATTGAGTTGTAAATATGGACCATGAAGATGTTATAATAAATGGAGGAGAAAAGGGACATTACGAACCTTCTCACAGACCATAAGAAGAACTTATAAGATTTCAAAGATAAATTGCAAGACTTGAGTTGTTTAATGGTTAAGCATATGGATGATTAGAATGTATTGAAGGGAGAAACTAAAAAGATAAAAATGGCCTTAAAAAATCTTTGATTTGAGGATCATATAAAATAAGATAAAATTATTGAGTCCATGCCCCTCACATAGGATAAGGAAGCAAGGGAGAATAATCTTGACTCGGTCAAAACCCCTTACAAGAGCAACATAGAACTTGAGAATATCAAAGGAACTAAGAAGGTTAATAAAAAGGAAAAGAAGAGCCCCAAGGATAAAGATGTCATGACCCCTCTGAATAAAGTCAAGAACGACTATGTTGTGGGCCCAAGTAAACATATAAGGTGTATAGGTGTGAAAGACAAGATGAAGAAACAAAAAGGCGGTGTTTAATTACCAAAACTTTTGGAATACACAAAATTTGAAAAGTCATCTGGTTAATTTATATTCACTCTTTTTAATATTTTGTTTAGTGTTTTATACTATCTCATTTAGTATAAGTGGTGTTTTGGAAAAAGTTTGGTTGAAGTTTCTCTTAGTTGGCTAACCCATGGAGCTTGATTCTATATTTTGACTCTGTTTGGTTACTTTTGAACATATTTTAAACTTGGTGGTTATAGGATCCCTATAAAACCAATATATTTACCTAATAAAATAAAAAGAATAATGTATTTGGACACACGTTATGTGGTTTAGGATGTATCAAGAATTAGCATTATCAAGTACTTATGACTAGATTTATGAATCTATATATATGTGTGAAGAGATGTAAATATAATAGTCTATATATCCTAAACTACACTAGAAAGTTACTAGAAAGCAAGGATCTCTATGTGTTACTTCAAAACATTTCACAACTTTAATTTTTATCATTTTACTTTATTAATAATTTTTTTTCATTAAAATACATATACATGATATATTATTGAACTCAAACATTATTTTCTCATAATGCAAGAACTTTTTTGAAGATGTAGAAAATCCATACAAATGGAAGTGGGTAGTAAATTGTCATCCTAAGGCACATCATATTTATTATTCTAAATATTTATGTGGAATGAATGGCCATCCATAAGATATTCTAGTACATGAATTTGATGAAGATGTTGAAGATGAGGAAATGGAATATGTTGGTGATTTTCATGTAGACCATGAGAAAGCTAGTCAAGAGGCGTGAATATAAAAAACTTATGAAGGCCAAAAGGAGGAAAATATAAACAATGATGAATATTTTTTGGGAAGTAAAGACTAAATCAAACCCATAAAAGTAGATAAGGATGAGTCAGATCATCAATGTGTTGTTAATAGTGTAGATGAGAATGATGAAGAAGATAATACAAATAATATATTGGATTTTTATTTTTCCCAAATTAAGCATGGTGATATTGGTGAAAGTGATGTAGATGACAATGATGATAAAATTGCCTCTTCCTTGGAAAAACTAAATTTAAAATAAAAATTTACATGTTATGATGTAATGATATTTATTGGTGGGCTCTCATTATGTTAATTATTATGGGATTTAATCTTAGTGTAATAATATTTTTTGTCAAAAAAACTAGATATACTCATGTAAATTATTTTATAAAAATATTAAATATAAAAAATATATCAACAAAAATGTGATATCCATTGTTTTATTTTATCTTCATATTGTCATTGATAACAACTGCCTACTATGTTAAATTTTATGAATTATTTTGAAATGTATTTGGCTATATATTTGAATATTATATGAGGATAAATTTGGTAACATTGTCACTTTGGGTGACCAGTCCTAAGGTAAATTTATTTGTATAGATAAAATATAAATTTGAAGTTTAGTTTCTTGACTATGTAAGGTCACCAAATTAGGATCTAAAAAATAAAACCCCTTGGTCATGAGTTTTCCACACAATCAATATGATATTAGAATGAATCTTCATTTGTTTAACATTATAACCTACCAAGAACTCCATCACTATAATCAATATGTGATATTAATTTTTTCTTCAATTTTTTCTTCAATTTTTTCTTGACTAAACACCTTTATAAAATACTTTTTCACCCTTCAATTCATGTCATAAAATTAATAACCAGTTATTATATCAAAAAAATGTCATATCCATTGTTTTATTTTATCTTCATATTATCATTGGTAACAAATACCTACTTGTTAAATTTTATGAATTATTTTGACATGTCTTTGGCTGCATATTCAAATATTGTATAAGGATAAATTTGGTAGAATTGTCACTTTGGGTGACTAGTCCTAAGGTAGATTTATTTGTACACTTAAAAGATAATTTGAAGTTTATTTGCTTGATTATGTAAGGTTACGAAATTAGGATCTCTAAAATAAAACCCCTTGGTCATGAATTTACCACACAATCAATTTGATATGAGAATGAATCTTCATTTGTTTGACATTATAACCTACCAAGAAATCCATCACTATAATCAATATGTGATATTAATTTTTTCTTTAATTTTTTTTGTTGACTAAAACAATTTATAATACACATTTTCACCCTTCAATTCATGTCATAAAATTGCTAACCAGTTTCTACCCATCTTAATAGTTTGCCAAACATGCCATTAATGTATGTAGTCCCCATATTAGATGTCATTAATAATATATCACGTGATTGAAAAATAATAATTTTGTTCACATTTTAGGGTATATAATAAATACAAATTAAACAACACCATACAAATTAAATAACTTGAATTAAATCATCACAATTGACTAATGGTGTAGAGATAGTTAAAGAAATAAAAATTGAATAATGAAAATACTAAAGATGAAATAGGAAAAATGATAACTACCTTTCCTCACATATTCACCCCAATAAATGGAAGGTTTTAATTTTAATTTGAAAAAAGATAATAATTTAAGATGTGACTTAATTGTTTATGTATTAGTGTGAAGTGTCTTCATTCCAATGCATCTATTAGTTCAATTCATGTAATCATTCCTGAGACTGATTCAAATATAATTCAAAATAATGTACAATGTGACACTATTATTTATGTGTTGGTGTAAAGTGTATTCAGTCTAATTAATCCATTAGTTTAACTCTTGTACTTGATATTTATATAATTGATTGAATTAGACTTAAAAGTTATGTATGAGGTGGATCAATTATTTAGGGGTTAGTGTGAACTGTGTTTATTCTTACAATTTATTAAACTAGTATACAAAAATATGCATGATGTGATCACTTCTTTAGGGTCTAGTGTGATGTGTGTTCATTCCATTAATGCATTTTTTAGTTCATTTATGAGCTTATTATTTTTGAAATTGATTGAACTAGACTTAAATATGTATGATGAGAATAAATAATTTATAGGTTAGAGTGAAGTGTGATTATTCCAATGAATCAATTAGTTTGACTCATGTACTTATTCTTTCAATTGATTGAACTAGACTTCAAAAATATATACAATGTGACTCAATTCTTTAGGGGTTAATGTAATGTGTGTTCATCCAATCAATGCATCTATTAGATTAACTCATGTACTTGATTTAATTGTAATCTATTGAATTATAATTTTAAAATATGTATGATGTGACTAATTTTTTTATGGGTTAGTGTGAAGTATTCTCATTCTAATGAATCTAATACTTTAACTTACTTCTTCCTATAGTTTATTCAACTAGACTTAAAAATAATGTATGATATAACTAAATTATTTAAGAGATATTTATAAATGTATTCATTCTAATGTATTTATCACTTCAATCATTTGATTCTTATTGTAGTTCATTGGATTGGAAATTTAAAAAAACCAAAGAAACAAAAAAAACTTGTTTTTATAACATTTTAAAAAAAATATCAATGTCGATTGTTTAGTAAAATTATAATGGCTTAGAATATATTTATTATTTTTTTATATTTCCTATGTCATTTATTATCAAATAAATTCAAAAAAAAAAAATATTATTATTTTAATGATTTAGTAGTAATTTTAATAGGCTAAAAAGCTTTGGTTAAATATGTGTGGACCCTAATTTAATTCCTGACGTAAATCCTAATGCAATGCTTGATGTAATTACATTAGGATTTATGTTAGACATAACCAAAACTTTAATAATAACTACCCAAAATTGTGTGGTTCCATTAGAGTAATATTTATTTGACTTATACATTAATAAAACAATGAATTATATAATATTCAAGTGTAATATGAAGGTCCAATTGTAATTGATAGTTTAAATTATTTTGAAAATGGGAGGCAAAGATGATGCATGAAATGAAAAATTAAAAGAGATAAAAATTTTAGGGGAATAAAAAATCAATAAGGGAAGGAACAAAATCAGTAAGGGCAAGAAAAAAATTAGTGAATCAAGGAATAAAATCATTAAGAACATGAATACAATTAGTAATGGGAGGAGAAAAGTCAACAATCTAAGGAAGAAATTATGAAAATAGTGGATACATTTGAGTAAAAGAAGGAATAATATGAGGAAATAAAGATTAATATAAATAAGGGAACAACAAGTATTTATGAAATAGGTGGAAAAAAAAAAGGAGATATTTAACATGTGAAATAGGTATGCTACCTATTTTATCATTTTTTAAATTTTTATTTAACATGATATAAAATAAGTGAATAATACAAAAGGGTTTTCAAATAGTTTTTAATATCTGAAAAGAGTTTAAATAAAATTAAGATTATTGATTTGATGGTGTATGTAACTTAAAACTATGGATGATATTTCCAAATGTTAGGGTATTGAACCCATTCAGTGAGACTTCAGTGGTAGAGGATGGATTGATAGAGTATATGAGGGATATTGGATATCGAACAGTGATAGAGAAGGTAAGGAAGGCATGTAAAATAAACTATGCAATAGAGGATGGTCTAATGATAGTAAGAAATATCTTAATGGAAATTAAAATATAGGACATACAAAAAACATAGAATGATGGAAGTTAAACAAGAATGCCAAGGAGGATGGCTAAGGGGAGTGTTTTTACTCTAACTATCCCATCCATAAAAAAAAATCACATGATAAGAGAGAATACCCAAACTCAAGGGGTTTTAAGAGGGTGAGAATAACCTAAAATATTTTTTAAATTATTCTCCCATTGTAGACATTTGACAAAATTCTTGTTGAAGCCTGTTAACCTTGCACATTCAAATCCCTATGTCACCTTTAGCAAGGAGTCAATTGCAAAAATGCTTAGTAATGAACAGTGGTTCTTGTCCAGAGGTGTCATCTTGTTGGTGAAATATTTGGTACTTGTGATAAATACATTTCACAATATTGAAGGAGATAAATTCTCTTATCTATTTGTATGGGAGTTCCCCTTTATTGGAAATGGGAAAAGATAAACTAAACCTATTTAAAATATCTATAGGTTGAATGGAGTACTAAAATGAAAAATAAAAGAATGGGAGATAAAGAGTCACACATAAATGAGTGATTGTAGATATCATCTAACACAAACCAAAACATATTTATGAAAAGGGACACAATTTTTTGAGATGAATTAAAATATTTCTTGAATTTTTAGATGTGCATTAACATATGAAAAATGCACATCCACAAAGAAAAGGAAGGACACAAAGTTATAGAATTTCTTTGTGTTTTCAATTTAAATAATGAACACAAAGTTTCTTTCTCTTTATTTTCAAGAAAAATTATAATAGAGGTCAAATATTCCTTGTGAAATTTCTATTTATCCTATTTAAAGAGATAATAGGGAATGGACAGAACCTTCATATTACATATGGCCTTTATTTTTCATACTTTTTTCATATTCTCTTATTACTAATTTTTAAATTTATATAAAAATAAAAATGTAATTTCGAAAAATAGAAGAATAGAAAAAATTAGAAAACAACTCTATTTATCCTCATAATTATTTTTCAAAATAACATATGGTGTTTAAGATATCGTACCTAGAAAAAAGCTTCTATCTTGTTCTTTTGCCTAAGCCCCCTTAAATTTTAGGAAATTTTTACTACTTTGATGATTGTATCCCCTATTATATATCCAAATAGCACTGAATAGAGATCAAATTGCTCAAGTTTGACTCAACCTAGACTAACATGGGAATGATCTGAGGCCATGGGATGCAAATATCTAGATCAAACCTCTAGATTTTGATGAGTCTAGCTCCTCTGAATATAAGAATTGATGAACAATTACTAATCCTATTTCGAATTTTAGGGTGAAAAGGGGAGAAAAAACTAAAAATGAAACATACTTTACCTTTGGTGATGCACCTAAATAATTATTTATCCTCTGAAAGCTTTAAAACTAAGGAAAACATATGGATCAAAATAAACTCTATAGACTAGTCCTGAACATTAGTGTTTCAAAGAAAGGCTTTAAAGAAGGTTCGAATATTGAAGGTATGTACATGAAGGTCTCTAAATACATTACATACTAACAATCTTAAGTGTAATTTCTATTCTTAGCTCTATAATTGACCTATTGAGGATGAAACTACAATAGTAGGTGAGGAAAGGACCTATAAAAGATGACAACTATCACACTTATATGAAAATACACAATCAAGAACACACACTACCACCATAAAATGATCTACAAACATCTCTCTTTATTGATTTTATGGTGCAAATTAGAATTTTATGTGTCTCTCCATATATAGCTTTAGGGATTCCTCTAAAACTGACTTTCAAAATCTAACATGTATAGCCAAAAGGAGGGACTCTAGCCAATGTGGAAAAGAGGTAGACAAGGATCAGTCTTGCTTGAGTTAAGTCAAAACTAAAGTCCTTTTACAATATTAATAAAGTCTTCAAATATCCTTGAAATCTTTAAACTCATGCATGATATTTAATTTTGGCATCAAAAGGAAGGTTATGAGCCCTTATTGAGTTGGCAAAATCTTGCATGAAAACTACACCCATCCTCATTTGTTAATTCAAGCTTGAAGTTGAGTTTAAAGTTTTTGAATGGATTTGTTTGCATAGAGTCTATGGAAGATGCATGAAAAATAATTACATAGTCAACTAAGAATGTTTCGGTACTTGATGACTGGTTAACTTCACTTTAGCTTTCCCATGCATGATCTAGTAATTAATGACTTAAAGTGCATGAAAATATCCATATGAAGAGTATATGAATAGTGTATAAACTCTGATTGAAATCTAAGACAAATAATTCAATGTCATTATTTTACTTGCCTCCACTGTAATGACAAAGTTTTATAATGCATAAACCTGATATAACTATGATTATCTACCCTAAGTGGCTACAAGTCTATTTGTGTGTCAAGGAAATGACCATGTCAACTATTAAGGCATTTCTCTAAGATCACACATCTACCCTTATCAAAATTGAAGTATAGATCTTCCTGATAGATTATATTTGATTGAGATTTAATGGTGATGACTAAACTTATAGAGCTTGATTCTTATTCAAACCAAGTTAATTTTATTTTCCATTGGATTTAAACTTTTAATTTTGAATATCAATCTTGATCTGAGCCCTCTCATATTATTCCAAGTGTTAGTTCTTTATTTATTCCACAAGATCTTGTTGTCAATCCTTTAACTCCTTAACCTCATATGCACTCCTTAACCTCATATGCACCTTATATATTTATGTATGAATGCACATGAGTTATTGATACTATGTAAATCTAACACTGTTGAGATACTTATTATCTTCTCATTTAGATTTGAGATTCATTGACTTGTTGACTCATTTCTCACCATTGATTTGAAGTATAATGAAATACTCAGCATTGATCTTCGGATTATTTGAATCAAATGGATATCTACCATGGATTAAATTTGACATTTTCAAGCCCATCATTTGATGTCTACATGATCATCAATGATGTCTATGTGACCACCACACTTTGAACTCTAACAATTTTCTGTCAAGCTTTAGTTTGAAGTCTATGCGATCATCTTCATCTATTAGTTCTTATTTGAAGGCTTATATCTCAAGATAGAGAACTCATTGAGACATGAAATTTACAAAGGATGATCTTGGACTTAAGGGTGTTATTTCCATGTGACTCTTTAAGCCTAAAATTCTTTCTAATTAAACTTATAAAATACACAAATGAGTTGACCAGTCCTATTTCTACATGATGTCCTAATGATGGTCTAGATTCTCAAGGTAGGTATTAGTAATTTCTCCTTAAACAGGGACACTATGAGGCATGGAAAACCAATATAAGATAATGGTCATCAAAATATGAATGATATGGGTTAACATTTTGCTTGTGAGGCAAAAAATGTTAATATTCCGCTTAGGGACTACTACATTATTGAAATGTGTCATCCACCTTCCAAATAGTGATATGATAATTTTCTGGGTTTATAGAAGTTTAGTCAATTGATTATTAATTTCCTCAACTGAACCTAGATTCTAATGAGCATAGTCATTGATGCTACATTGTAGGCATTTTCCTTGAACAACTCCTTTTTAATTAGCTTATTGAATTGAGCCTTAACCTATTTCATAGTGAATGGGATTGTACCATCATCCTTCAACATGTCAAAATGTATTTACCCCAAGTTATAGTAGAGTTATTTATATCTTTATCTTTAATCTTGGACTTTATTTTACAACTCACATATATCTCAATTCAAAATTTTAATCTTTTGAAGGATGCAATCTAACCACTTACAAGAGATATCTTATTCAACCTTCTCAAAATTCCAAAACCTGACCATCATTTTGGAGTCAACATTAATCATCTATTGAAGGTAACCTTTGAAATTTTTATAAAATTTTAGCTTGATATCATCAACCTTGATTTTTTGGTTAATATTGATATTTTTAGAATCAATTATCCCTTTTATCTTCACCACCTCCTCAATATATTTTAGGATGCATACTAGCAATTAATTAACCCAAGCTTTAAGATTTTCACCATAGGTGTTGTATCTATTGATGGTTTCTGTTTCCTCCTTGGTAATTACAAGAACTTGGAAAGGATCATCTACTTGAGGAAATGTTGTTACTTTAACTAGACTAGGTAAGTAATTAACATATCTAACCAACTATTAAACTTGATGATTATTAAACTTGGTATTTTAATTAATCTTAAGATAGTTCATCCTACTCAAATATCTTGATCACCCTTAATTTAGTCTCTCAAATGTTATGAACATCACTCTCTTGAGTTATCTCTCCAAAAAATATCCTCTTCAAAGTATAATTGCTTGTAGTCATATCCTCCTCATTTTTATCAATATTTAGGTTGATACTCTCCATAAACTAAACCCATAATGGTTTTAAGACTAAAATTGATATGGTGTTTACATTCTTTGGAGGATTATTTTTGAGGATATTGGTTACTACATCAAAATATATAATCTTAGCCTCAACTACCTTCTTAATTTTGTTTAACATTGGTTGAATTAGTTGAAACTACATTTGACTAAAGCTAGTCATTTGAGTGGTTGAAGGTGGTGATGTAGATTGATTTGAAGGTGAATATTTTATAAGGGATAGAAAAAAGTGATAAATTATAGGTGAAGGAGATGTAGGAGTAGGAACTTCAACATCACTAATAACTCCTTGTTGAACTTATACTTGAGCAAAGACAAGATATTATTGAGTGGTATTTAGAATCAAGAGAGGGGTCTCCAAGGGGAGAAGAGGATTATAACATGACAAATTTTTTGAATTGTAGCTTCTTACCAACCATTGTAATCTCTTCTCAAGAATTTTTAGGTTGTTTTGGCTCTTTGGGATCCTCACCATCTCCACTATCATAACTCATAAAGGAAGATGACTAAATTATAATAATAGCACTACCTTTCCATGCGTATTGGGAGTAGATGTAGGTGTTTGATTTTGAGGTGCTAAAGACATTTATCTATTCTAACCCCATACTACATTGAATTATTCAAGTTTATTGTTGAAACATTCCATGGAATGGTTGAACATGCACTTTGTTCACACTTAAAAATATGATAGATCTTTCATACACCAATTGATGGGAGGCATTGGGAGAGCCATAAATGTTTCAACATATATGGGATCAAGTAGATCACTTTGATCATCTATCATACCATTTAAAACCCATGTATTTCTTAAGGCTATGATCTATTCTAAAATCAATTTTCCCTAGTCACATTTTATTAATTATTACTCATTTGAATAATAAGCCTATTTATCCTCAGACGTGGCACATGTTCATAGGAATAAATAATGTTGAGGTATTCCTTCAAAAACCTCTTACTATCAAAATAATCTTGACTAGTGTATGAATTTAGGGTTAACTATGAGATTGAAGATTCAATATAGTGAGCATTTACCACATTCTTACATGTAAAATGACTTTAATAAGATAGGAAATGCAATACTCAATCATGGATGTCCCTATAGTGTTTGTGCAATACACCCAACTATCTACATAATTTAATTAGGATGATCTTATCATTAGATAACTTGGGTAGCCATAAATGATTTACTTTTAAATACTCCTGCTATGTTATATGTAAATTTATGAAACTAGATGAAGTGGCTTCCATATTGAGAAATCAGATCAGTTGGTTCATCATAAATTCTTATTCCCCAATAGTCATCCAAGGCTTAGACTATTATCATAGAGAGGACACCATTATCTCTTATGAAATATTTATTACTCTATTCTAGAGTCCATCGATAATATAACTCATATAATTGTGTAGATGTATCTGCATTGGCTTGAGTTTGAGATCAATATACACTCTTTTATAAGCCAAAGAGTACACCAAGTAGGAGGTCATGAAGAATTTCTTCGTAGTGTCCACTTTGATCAAATGTTTGTGTGTGGCCTCACTGACCCTTTATACCCATTCTATGTATTATTTTTCATTATATATTATGTTCATCACCATAAACATCCATGGGTATAAATTCATGGTGACTTCATTTTGTACTACCCAATTGAGAATGGTTATCATATCTGATAGTTCTTATTTTAAATCAGACCTAAATAAATTCCTTGGAAGCTTATAGGGTCCAATTATCTTGTGATTTAAATATGAATCATTGATGATGGTTAGATTCTTTTCAAGATTCTTATCCCAATAATTTTATAATTATACTATACTCATTCTTGCATAAGTCTCATGCATAGGGATCCTCAAATTCATTCCCATTGTTATTCCATCTAGTTTTTCCACCAGGGCTCCACTATTTGATTTTATCTCATTTTTATTTGGATAATATTGTTGGGCAAAAAAAAAGTACCTAATTTTAGAAATATAATAAGGAAGGTAAACTATTTGCTTTGGGTAGACCCCTTTATATTAGGATAAAAATCATAGAGTTTGGGTTCTCCATCTTGATCTGTTTATGGAATTATTCTAGGTCAACATGACCAATTTGAGAATCTCTGATCTTTAGAATATTTCTAGCTAGAATTATCAATGACTCCAACCCCTATATTTATATTTCATTTTTATATTTTAGTGATTTGGATGGTTATTTTAGAAATTCCCTATAGATTGATTAAATCAAGGGGTAGATAGCATTAATGTGAATATAATGAATAAATAGTAGTAGTCATGAAACACTTCTTATCTATTCAAAAAACCTCTTAGACCAATTTAATGAAAACAAAAAAATTTGTAGTGTCCTAAACTAAGAAAATATATTTATAGATAAAAACTAAAATTATAATGTATTACACCCACTAAAAGCTATACTAATGAGAAGTACTCAAAAAATGAATATTTTTATAGCATTTCTACATAAATTCATCTTTGTAGGAGAAAATGAGAGTTAGGTGGCATTATTCATTGTGTCTAGGTTGATATTTGGTATCAAATGAGACCCTTAGGGATTTTAATAAACTTTTGTATGATTTTTTAGTATGTACTGACAAACATGTCACACTACATAAGCATGCATCCCATGGCCATGCATATAGTTTGCATGTTTCCACTGACATATCAGGTGCAAATTTGTTCCTATAGGTACAACCTTGTGTCTATGACATATGTATAGATGTGCAATCCATCTATGTCTATAGGGAATGTAGAGACATAAACCATGCCATGTGTATTTATACATACTATAGGTTATGATGGATGAAACCACCTAGATTTGTACGACATAAAAATGCACCCTCCTACTTGGTTTATTTAAAATTTGATTTTTTTGTAAAACTATTTATTCTTGGTAATTTTGATACATAGAGTTCGACATCAAAATTTTCAAGTTGTTATTGACTTAGGAAAATTTTTATTTGACAAATTTAGGGAATAAAAATTGGATCAAGTTGGGGATATGGACTTGCAAAGGGACATAGGGTGGAGTGTCAAGATCTCTAGTTCACAAGCCAAATGTATTATGCATTAGGATAAAGAGTCTTCTCAAACCAATAGAGAAAAGAAAGGAAATGTGGAAAACTTGAAATGTGGGAAGGTAAACATTAAAAAACCTAATTCAACTATGATGAATGATATGCTAACTTCACAATTTATAGTGATTTAAATATTATCCATTGGATTGCAACGAAATATGAGTTGCATATTTTTATGCCAAGTATTATGTATTCTCACCACATAAATGATAGAATTTGAAAGGGCTATAAGGAGTCAAAATTATTATGACTTCCTCATAATTCTCATCTTTTGTCCCAAATTAGGACAAAATATCCTATCTAAAAATATCATTTCCTTACTTTTTGATAAAACACTTCTTTGACCTTTTCTTTATGTGTTGCAATTATAAAAATTATCACCACTCTTTCTTATTCCAATCTTGTTAGGTACATGATCCTCTTTTATAATGCATCTTTGAATTGGTCATCCTCTATAGCTTGAGCTAGTCATAAAACTATAGATTCCAAAGACATGGAAAATATTACATCAATGCCATATTGCAATTTTAAATGAGACATTCTAATTTTTCTCTTGGGTGTTATCCAATTATCCCATAAAGCATCATACAATTTCTTATGCCAAATTATCTGATTTTAAATGACCAATTTATGAAAAATAGTAGTGATGTTCTTCCTTTTGAATTATTATTCACCAATATCTTGAGGGTAATAATTAGATGAGTGTGAAACTAATATTCCATATTCATAGAAAAATCCAATTAGTTTTATAGAATAGAAGTTGGAGGCATTGTCCATGAGAATATTTTATGGAAGTCCAAATCTAACTAATATGTTTTCTTTTATGAAATTATAGATGACTTTATAAGTGGTTAATTTTATTGGAATAGCTTTACCCACTTTATAAGGTAATAAATTTTCATTAGGACATGAGTTTTTCCCCTAATGGAATGTAAATTGAAAGTTCTAATGAACTCTAATCTCGACTACTATAAGGGTTCTTCAATGACTATAGGGAGGATGGTAAATGTTATAAGTTTAAGCCATCTAACAAAGTATTGAAAAGCCTCACACTTTGACACCCATTCTTGTGAATATTTGAAAAATGTTGGATAGTAATATTGAGATTTCATAATGTTTAAGGCTGTGATAGAGAACATAAAGTGTCCACTAGCATCCTTATCATGAAAATCCTCTAAGAGTTTATTTTTTTTCCTTGTTCATGCATCTCAAGAAAGTACCATCTAGGGAATTATTTTAAAAACTGTTCTCCCAAATTAAATATTTCACTACCTTCATCTTGAATGTATGAATTTACTTTGGATTTATATGATTCAAACAATCTCATATGATAGAAACTATGTGTTTCTATGATACCATTCTTATAGGGAATCAACAAATACTACCAGGGGTGGTTCTTCCTTTTCTTATCTATGAAAATCATTACCTTCAAAATTTAATTGAAAAGGCCTTGTCCCCTCAAAAAATTGTAAGGTTTGATATATAAATCATACTCTTGTGATTTTTAAATCTATCTGCATCACTTTTACCCAAGATTTTGTTGAGTTCGAATTGATTTATCTGTTGAATTTGGGACCATCATAATGGTGTGAGAGTTCAAGATGTAGAATGTGAAATGTTTCACTACCTTGACCATAACATATGTGTATTTTTCAACTAATTAATACTTGAGTTCATGTTATTTCATACCACATTTCATGAAATATATCAAGTATTCAACTCCTTATTCATTATTTGCACCAAGATAACATCCAATGTTCATTCAAAACAATAACAACATGTAATGAAATCCTTCTCAAAATTTTGATAGGTCAAAATAAGTGTCTTGTAAATAGATTCCTTAATTTAATTTAACTCATTCTTCCCAACATAGTTCCATTTAAATATCTCTTTCCTCACATCATCTACACAATGTGTCTAGTGAGTTTGGTGAAGTCAAGAACAAATCTTTTGAGAAAGTTAAATTTACCAAAAAATGAATGTGTGCCAGGATTGCTAGTGGGTAAATATAATTGTTGAATTTCCTTTATTATTTATAGATAAATATTAGTACCTTATTTATAAACCACATGTCCTATGATTTTACCTTTAGTTACTATAAATCTAGACTTGTTGGGGCTCATAGAAATGTCACGAGCTCAACATATTTCAAAGACCATTTTCATATGCTCATAGTGATATTAAATTTTATTTGAGAACATTGTAAGGTCATCAATGTAAATTACTAAAACATTATTATTCATATAAATTAATCCCAAATCCATTTCTATTTTGAATGTAGCCCCTACATTGGTGATACCAAATGACATCTTTTTATAGGTAAATGTTCCCCATAGGGTGGTGAACGATGTATTTTACTATTATTATATATAAACTTCAACTTGGTTATATATATAAATAATGTCTTGCATGGACCTAATTTTAGATCATATGATAGGTTTTAGGATTTTATCCTTGATTGGTAGAGGATATTTGTCTTTAAGCAAGCCCTAATTCAGACTATGAAAATATACATAAATACTAACTTTTCCATTCTAATTTATTATATATATGAGTGAAATACCCAATTATAATGATTAAAAATTAATATTATTATGGCATCCATCATATTATTTATTTTTTCATAGATAGTGCTAGAAATTTTGGAATTATAGTGCCACAAATTTTATACTAAAGGATTGACATTGGGCTTCAGTCGAATACTATGTTGCATAATATTAGGCCTAAAATATTTAATATTAGCTTAACACTAATAAAAATGTCTTTATAAAATTTGAATAGAGAAGTTAATCTCCTACTTAGAATTTTTTTTCCAATGTTGACATATCATTGCTCCTCATTTATACCAATGTTCACTTTCTCATACTTAAGTGACCCTCGAGTATCTTCTTAAATTTTATTATTTATGTACTTTCCATGCTTTTCCATCATTTACTCTAAATATTCCAAGCATTTAGGGATCTTATTTCCATTTAGATGAATAAATTTACCATATAATTGGTTAGATTTAACATCATATGGTTCCAATATTTATGCATATTTTTATTCTGGTACATAAGACTCCCTTGTTAAAATTCATTCAAAATACATATTGCTAAATTTATCTCTTTTATCCAAGAAATAAATAATTTACTCATCATTGTTAAACACTTTCTAATGATATGAATTGTCTAGAACACTTGGGTAATATAAGATTTCAAATATATATCGATATTTATAATAATTTGGATGAGGAATTAACAAAGATGCAGATACATCTATGGCATTAGATTTTGAATTTTCCACTATTGGGACACCATTTATGTCAAAATATTTGAAAGTTTTAATACAATATTAGATCCTATTTTCATAATTCTTGAGTCTATAATTATTCACTTGGTACTAACCTCTTATCTATTTCACAATAAACTTAATATCTCTTTAAGATTTGAGATTTTGAATCTCCATTTCTTCTACTACATGAAATCATAAGATCAATGCCTCATATTTAATTTTATTATTGGGGAATTCAAATTGGTTTTTGTAGTAAAATGAAACAATTCATTTTGAGTAGAAATAAACACCACACCAACACTTGAACCTAAAGTTGAGAAATTTCCATTGAATTATAAGGTCCAAACATAATTTTCATCACCTTATATAAGTTAAATAAATTCAAAATATTTATATTCATCATCATGTAGGTACAAGGCATGTTGACTCGTACAAAATGTCTACCTAACTATCATTTGACTTCTCCACCAAAAAATTGGCATTTAGTTTTGACAAAATTTTCTAATTTATTCATTTTTTAGTAATAATAACATGTGTCAATCCAAATATATTTCACCTCCAAGATATTTGTAAAATGTTCTACTTAGCAACATCCCATATCTAGGAAGAATATCTACCATTATAATAGTCATTTTGATTCTCTTCTAAGGGAACACATATATAGAAACATGTGCATATTTTATCTATCCAATCAATGGGAATTTTTTCACTTCCATATTAAATAAATGACTAAATTTTTTGGTGTAGGTCAGCCATAATTCATGTCTTAATTTGGCCAAAATCACATTATCTAAATCTCCCAAATCAATTATGCAATTATTTTTTCAAAAAAATTCAACAAAGAGAGAAACATAAAAAGACTTAGGCCTTTAATTGATTTTAATAGAAACAAATATGTTAGTTTACAAAGTAGAATCAATAATTCTTATATGATATCCGTGAAGAGGCATGATAGGACTTTCTCCTTTGATGATCTTGATCAACCTTCCCAATTATTCAATATTTGACCTAAGGTACTTAGTGAGAAATTTAAACCTTAGTATTATTGAGGCGGTTAATTTGATGGAGAAATTAGGAGGGAACATAGGATTCCCAATATTTTAAGTTTGCTTGTATTTTTATGAATTCAAAAAAGGTGTACCTTGGTTGAGAATGAACTTAGGAGTAGATCCATCCTTAGTAGCTTCCTTATAATTTTTATTATCAGACTCATTATTATTTTCTACAACCTTAAACTTCTCATTTTGAGCTCTGGTGAATTTATCATATGAATGAATGTTCATATTCTCCAGTCTTTCATCATATTCATTATCATCAAGTTTATATTCAAAATATCCTATAATGGAGTCACCATTAGGTTCCTAAATCTCAAGATCACAGGTGCCCAAAACACCTTATTCAAGTGGTTATTAAATGGTCCATAACTATAACACTCCAGCTATTTTTGGATAATAATA
The DNA here is from genome assembly GCA_037957365.1 of Torreya grandis. NCBI lineage: Eukaryota > Viridiplantae > Streptophyta > Pinopsida > Cupressales > Taxaceae > Torreya > Torreya grandis. The sequence goes on from JARHVA010010209.1 coordinate 21,932, forward strand.
ACCATCATGATCATTAGTGACATTCATGATGCATGAATAATGGATGCTTCAATATTGAATTGAGGAGTTGGAGGAGGGAATCTAAAATGAACATTGCCATGATATGGAACAAATGGTATTCTAGGCATATCTATGTATGGAGTAGTATGAGCTTGGGGAATCTATTTATTTAAAGGCAAGATATAATTTTACAACATTTAAAATGGAGGATCTTCTTAATTAAGTTCTTTACTCTTAAAAGAGTCCTTTTTAAGTTTCCCATCCATGATCATATCATCTTCAATTTAGGTGTCTTGTATTTTTGTTGCTACCAAATTTAATGGGTGTTTTCTTCACAGGAATAAACTTACCTTAAGTACCCATTAATTAAAAAATAATCACTTCTAGTTTTCTACTATAGGAATGACAATCCCTACGATCTTTTGCACAAGCTTGTTGAATCGAATAATGAAATATCTCATGAGTTCGTAAGATTATTTATTTATCTGAGACAATTAATCCAATAAAGAGTTCATATTTTGTAGGTTCAAATATTTATATAAATCTAGTTCTCATCATTTTCCAGTCTATAATGGAAGTAGTGGGTAGATGGTGAAACCAATCTGCCACTCTTTTGGCCAAATTTTCTAAGAATAGCCTGATTGACACATATTCATGTTATACATCAAGAATACCATAGGTATATAATAAATAATTTATATGATTTTAAGGATGTTTTTTATTTTAATAGATAAACTTGGGAAAATTATTCCTTAAACCCTTTGATAGTTCATGAAGTTGAGCACCCAAGGCTAATAGGTCAACACAAGGACCCCATGATACAATTAAAACCATGTTTTGAATTTTTTATTTTTTTTGCAACCAATATGTTAGGTAATTGAAATGTTTTGATGATAGGTTGTACCATTTTTATTCACTTATGAGAGATTCTAAAACTAGACTACTCTCACAAGTCAAAGAGTGGATCAGAAATAAATTCCTTTTTTTTTGGACCTTGTGTACCTTTTCTTAGCCATCATACCAATAATTTATTATGTATGAATACATGTTGTTTAAGTATTTATACACACTATAATAATAATAATAATTATTCTTTAAATAATGAGTGTAAAAATTATCTCACTAAAATCAACACCTTGTTCCTCTTCATCTAGTATAGTTTTAGCTCTTTGAAAGTTGGAGTTACTCACTCTATTATCCCATGTGAACTATCTAAGATTAGAAGAGATATCCACTTGTGTATGTTGTGTCCAATCAATATTTTGTTGGTGATCTAGGTTTTATTTTTGGGGATAGTCATGGAATTGATTACATTGATAGTTGTGAGTTACATAGAAACCATAAAACATGTCCCACAGTGGGTGGCAAAAACTATTGGTGAAATATTGAGTACTTGTGATAAATAGAAGGTTTCAAAATATTGAATTAGATAAAGTGTCTCCTATATTCATATGGTAGTGCATTTTATTAAAAATAGTAAAATCTAAACTAAACCTATTTATAATATCTATAGGTTGAATGGTGTATTCGGTTGTACTACTTTCAATTAAAATGAAAAATAAAAGAAAGGGAGATGAAGAGTCACATATGAATGAACAAACACATATTTAATACAACACACGAGAATAAATTTTTTATGAAACGTAACATGATTATTTGTGATGAATTCAAGTATTTATTAAATTAATATATATGCATTAACATAGAAAAAATACACACCTATAAAGAAAATGAAAGACACAAAGTTATGAAATTTCCTTGTGTTCTCAATTTGAAGAATGAACACAAAGTTTATTTCTACTTCATTTCAATAAAAAATATAATAGAGATAAAAAAACCTAGTACAATTTCCATTTCTTCTATTTATATAGATATGAGGGAATGGATTGACGCTTCACATTACTTATGACCTTTAGTATTCACATTGTTGTCCTATTTTATTTTTACTAATTATTGAATTTTTACAAAAATAAAAAATATAATTTCCAAATATACAACAATAGACAATAAAATGAAATAGCTTTAATCATCCTACAATGCCTTTTTTAGAGTATCAGTTGATGTTGAATATATTGGAGCATTAAAAAATCTTCTAGCTTGTTCTTTCACTTGGGTAACCGCCAATTTTATTAATTTATTTAATGCTTCAGTGATTGTATTCACCTTAAGGATTAATACATTTATGAAATGTGATAGCCTTCTATTAAACACCAATATCATAGTGTTTGGGGTTTATATAAGTTGGGTGAACTGATTATTCATTTCCTAAAATGAACCATGGATTTCACTAAACATAGTCATTAAGACTACATTGAAGGAATTTTACTTAAATAACTCCTCTTTGGTCAGCTTCTTCAATTAAACCTTACCTTATTAAAAAGTGAATGGGATCATCCAACCATTATTCAATAGTTCATAATGTATTTCCCCTAGGATAGAAGAGAGTTCTTTTTATTTTTCTCTTCCACCTTAGATTTGTTCTTGTAACTCACCTATAGTTTGGTTCAAAATTTTAATGTTTTAAATGATGCATTCTAACCATTTGTAGGAGGTATCATATTCAACCTTCTCAAAAATCACATAATTGACCATCAATTTGGATTCAACATTGATCATCTACTAAAAACCACCTTTCATGTTTCCCAAACTTTCAACTCACTATCATGGGCCTTAATTTGTTGGATAATATTGAAAATTTTAGAAATATTTATCCCATTTAGGTTCACCACCTCCTTAATATATTTCATGTCATCTAATATTAGTTCCTTAACCCAATATTTAAGAGTTTTACCATAGGTGTTGTATCTATTGATGGTGTTTATGGCCTCTTTATTAATTCTAAGAACTTGAGAAGGAGTGTCTACTTGAGGAACTGTTGGTACTTCAACTAAATTGAGTAAATGATTAACACACATAACCAATTATCAAAATTTGTTTTTAAATTTATCTTGAGTGATTTCATCCTTCTTGGATATCTTGCTTATACATTTTATGGTCTCTCACAGGTTGTGAAAATCACTCTCCTAGGTTAGATATCCAAGAGATACTCTCTTCAAATTATAATTGCTTACAATCTCTCCTCATCATTTTTCTCAACATTCATCTTTGAAATCTCCAAAAACTAATCCCATGATGGGTCTAAGAATAACCTTGAAGTAGTCTTTGACTTATTGGGTAATGAAGTTTTAAGGATATTGGATACTACATAGATATCTATAATATTGACCTTAGCCACCTCCTTTATTTTATTCAACATTGGCTACATGAATTTGAAATGATATTTAATTGATGCTAGTCATTTGAGTGCTTGAAGCTGGTGATGTAGGTTTCTTTGGGGGTGAAGATTCTAAAGGGGGTGGAACATATGGAGAAACGGTGGGTGAAAAATATAAAGGAATAGTAACTTAAATATCACTAATAACTACCTATTTAAGTAAAGGAATGATACTATTAAGTGGTACTTGGAATCAAGAAGGATGGGTCTCCATGGGGAGAATAGGATTGTAGCATGATAATGTTTTTGGATTTTAGCTTCCTACCATATTTTGGACTCTCTTCACAATTATTTATAGGTTTCTTTGGCTTCTATGGATCCTCATCGTATCCATCATTACAAATTTAAAAGAAAGATTTTTAAATTGTAACACTAACATTACCTTTTCTATGAGTCTTGGGATTAGCCATAGGTTCTTTATTTAAAGTTGATGAGGATATTTATCTCTTAGACCCCCCTACTCTATTGAAATTTCAAAGTTTTTTGTTGAAACATTCATTAGAATAGTCCAACACATTCTTTATTCACACTTAAAAATATAATAGATATTTGATAGAACAATTGATAATAGGTACTGGGGAAGCCATGAAGTTTTTAACTTACATGGGATTGAGGAGTTCAATTTGATCATCAATCATGCCATATTAAACCCATGTATCTGTGAAGGCTCAGATATATTATAAACTTATTTTTACCCAATCATGTCTTATTAATTCATGCTCATCTACATAATCAACCAAGTAATCCTAAAGATGTGGTACATGTTCATAGGAAGCACTAATGCTAATGTGTTTTCACACAAGCCTCTTACAATCAAAATAATCTAAACTAGTGTATGAATTTAGGGTGAATTTTGAAATTTAAGATTCAATATCTTGAGCATTTATTACATTATTTCAAGTAAAAGGGCCCAAAGAGATAGGAAATGGAACACCTAAAACATACATGCCCATATAGCATTTGTTCACTGCGCCCAACTATCTACATAATTAAATTAAGATTATATTATCATTGGCTAACTTGGGTATCCACAAAGGATATCCTTGAAATCCCCATACTATTACATATGTAAATTTATAAAATTAGATGAAGTAGCTTCCATATTGATAAATTATGTCAAATTCTTCATTAGATATTCTTCTTACCTAATCTTCATCTAGGGCTTGGACTATTATCATAATGAAGGCATCATTGAATTTTATGAAATATTTGTTTATATGCTCCAGATTTAACTAAGAATATAAATTATATGCTTGTGTAGATGCATATGCATTCACTCTTTGAGTGAGACTTGGATACACTCTTTGAGAAGATAAAGAGTACACTAGTAGGAGGTTATGAATAATTAATTTGTATTTTACACATTGATTAACTATTGGTAAAGGGAATCATTAATCATTTGTCCCCATTATATGTTTTTTTCCCATTATAGATGATGTTCATCACCATCATTGATTATGGTCAGATGCTTGATGGGATTCTTATCCCAATAGCGTTACCTTGATGCTACACTCATTATTTCATAAGTCTCATACACAAGGACCCTCAAAGTTAAGCCCATTGTTATTTCATCTAGTTTATCCATTAGGTCTCCACATGTTGATCTTATATCCTTTGTATTTAGATCATAGCATTGGTCATAAGAGAGTATTTAATCTAAGCACTGTAGTGAGGAATGCAAACCAAATACTTTAGATAGACCATTTTATACCATGTGAACACTCATAAAGTTTGGTTTCTCGACATTGATCCATTTATGAAATTCTTCTAGGATTTGATAAATTTAGGGAATAACACAACTATAATTTTAATAACCTTTGGAGAAGTCATTCAAAACTTCATTTCTAGATTAGAGAGCTATGGTAACCCTTATTGAAAGGTAAGATAGAAATTTATCCCAACACTAAAGGTTTTTTCATTATGATTTTTTCTCATTAAGGATAAATATGCATTTCAAGATCATATTTGGAGATGGGATTAACACCCTATTTTAATGAAACATGGTATTTAGGTTTCAACCCACTCATTGAATCCTTTAATTTTAGGACTATCTAGATTCATCTTCCACATCTCCATTTTTAATTTTGGGATGAATCTTGTTATAAGGAAATCAACAACATGGGTGAGCTTAATCTAATAGATCCTACCACTACCAATTTTTATCATACCAATTTTTCTGAAATTCTTGTCAGTATATATCTCCAAGGATCTACTAGTAGAACTTGACCTCAAAGTTGAGCATCGATTATGTACACAACCTCTAGATTATGAGGGTTTGCCTTTTTGTTGTTATATATGTTTTGACATAGGTCATTTATCCAAGACCTATAATATCTCCAAGATAAATATGGAATCATATTGGTGGAAGGATGAACTTCCTCATCTTATTATAATGAAATTATAATCTTTTGAATCCCTTGATACAAGCTCTCAAAGATCTAGTGATTAAAAGTAATGTAGTAGAGAAGCTTCAGGATTCAAAAACCATTACAAAACTAAATCATGTGGTGGTAAAATCCATGATAGAACTAGAGTAAATACTAAATAAAGGAAAATTTGCTTCATTTTCAAGTGAAAGACTTTAGACCATTGATTCAATTGAAGTTTGTATCTAATTCTTACTAAAATCACCTATTGGAGATAAGGAGGATTTGATTGAAGTATAGAAAATAAAAAATGAATTCATTAAAAGGCCCTTGTATCAATGAATATGACATTTCTCTCCCAATAATAAGATAGAGGGGGGAAAACATAGTCCAATAGATTCACTGATATTTAGTAGCATGCCTTTATTAGTTTGATGATGGTTACAAGATAGGTTGTAGACTATTTGCTAATAGTTCCCCTATTCTATGTGGTTTGATTATGAGTAGTTTATATTTGTGTATCTTTCATGTTGAAATTCCATTCTTATCTTTTATTATTTATATTTTTGGGGCCCTATCTGAATCCCCTTTTTACCTTAATAAAAAAATAAGATTATTTTTTATCTATAAAAAGGTTTTTTTTTTGAATTTTTAAATTTCATTCCTTACATTATCCTTATATATATTGAAAAAATTATATCATTCTAATTTTATTTTCTTTGATTTTTTTTTTTATATATTGGTAAACAAGAGGGTTTTAAAGGGTCCCATAACCTTTATAATAAGAAAATATATAACAGTTCTGCCAAAATAAAAACTAAAAAAGACAAAAAAAACCCATGAAGTCACCAAACTTGTGCCAAAGTTTACAAAAACTTTCAAACATAGAACACTACCAAAAAGAACTCTAAAAACTTATCAAAAACTAAACAATAGTCCATAGAAATAAAATAATCTACCAATTGTTCATGCAAATATTCATTTTTAGCCTTCATGGTGTCTTTTATTGAATATACCTTGTCCACAGCTTTCTGAAGGCATCATCTAGTTCATTTGATTGAACCCTCATTACTCTCGTCCTTGTCCTTCTTCATTTATTTCACCTTATTTCCTTTCCTCACATTATTTCACCCTTTGAATTGGCTAAAGAATATTGTCTCTACTTGTCTTCTTTTTTATATTGGGCATGTTCCAATTTTAAAGCATCATCTAAGGTTGGGTTGAGCATTCTAATAGGGTTATTTTGTACACAACCCCCTCACTTACCTAGCCCACTGGTCTAGTTTTAATTTATATTTATATACTTTTTATTCAGGGTAGATTTTATTTCTATAATATTTATACTATAATCATAAAACTATTTTAAAATTTTAGATTAACCCTCATAAATTTAATAGAATATAAAAATAGTTTAAAGTGGATAGTGCAAGATCTTGTGGCATATTTTTACCTAAAATAAACTCCAAACCCTTGAAACGTCCTATTTACATCCCTATTGAGTAACATATATAATCTATAGGGATAGAAAATATAGTTATTTGGACAAATGTGAAATCTTAAGTTTGGAAAAATAAATCTAGACAAAAAATTATATTTCACAAGAAAGATGTGATCTGGTATTTATCCAATCTTGAACAACTCACTCATATAAAGTAGCATAATTTTTATAAATATAAAACACGTATTTAATTTTAAAGGATACATGAGATTGTGTAGAGGAAATTAATGATAAAAATACACTTAAATAAATGGGCAATTCTCTTTGAAGGACAAGACATTCAACGTACAATAAAATTTTTAAAAAAATAAGAGATGAATGGAAGAATATTCATACCATAGATTATACAAAATATCGGTGCAATTTTTTTTTATAAAAAGTATAAAAAGAAATGGAAATAAGAAAAAGGAACGAAAAAATTATAAGTGCTTTAAATCAGTAGAAACATGGCTTCATAGTAACATAGTTACTCATGAGACAAGCAAAATAATCTTACAAGAAGTGAAATATTTTTTGTAATTTTATGCATCTATCCTATTTTTTTTTTATAATGTTTTAATCACTATTTTTAGTAGTGTAATTTTTATAAATATATTAATAAATATCTATAACTAATTTTTTTTTTACATTTTTACTAGTACAAGATATTTTAGCTTAGGGATAGTAAAGAGGATGATTATTTCATGAAACATAATGGCCTACACAAATATATCATCTGAATTATGTAAGTGTTTATATAAGTCATTTTTTTATATAAAATTTTAATATGTGTGTGTGTGTGTGTGTGTGTGTGTGTGTGTGTGTGTGTGTGTGTGTGTGTGTGTGTTTAATTATTTCTAATATTTTTTATAAATTATATTCAATAAAAGACCCTTGAAATCGAGATGTTAGATAATCACATATAGGTGACATTGAACAAAGGTTAAAAAAATATAATATAAAATATCACTATGATAGAAGGAAATCAATTAATAAATTAATTATTAATACATATTTTAATTTTATATTGTTGTTTCCCTATCTAATAAAAAAATTTAAAGTGAATTTTAAAAATGAAGAAACAACACTTTAAATTTTTTTATTAGATAGGGAAACAACAATATAAAACTAAAATATGTATTAATAATTAATTTATTAATTGATTTCCTTCTATCATAGTGATATTTTATATTATATTTTTTTAACCTTTGTTCAATGTCACCTATATGTGATTATCTAACATCTCGATTTCAAGGGTCTTTTATTGAATATAATTTAAAAAAAATCTTAGAAATAATTAAACACACACACACACACACACACACACACACACACACACACACACACACACACACACACACACACACACACACACACACACACACACACACACACACACACACACACACACACACACACACACACACACACACACACACACACACGTGTGTGTGTGTGTGTGTGTGTGTGTGTGTGTGTGTGTGTGTGTGTTTAATTATTTCTAAGATTTTTTTTAATAAATTATATTCAATAAAAGACCCTTGAAATCGAGATGTTAGATAATCACATATAGGTGACATTGAACAAAGGTTAAAAAAATATAATATAAAATATCACTATGATAGAAGGAAATCAATTAATAAATTAATTATTAATACATATTTTAATTTTATATTGTTGTTTCCCTATCTAATAAAAAAAATTAAAGTGTTGGTTCTTCATTTTTAAAATTATTGAAATATTATGTTTGACTTATATAACATTGTATAATATTTTATATCCTAATAAAATTAATTATTTAAGTTTTTTTTATAGGGAACATCCAATTCCTATGATGGACCTCAATATGTAAGGTTTTTTTTAAACACTTAAATATTATATCATACCCTAACTATAATATAAGTTCAATTCCTCTAGTTTTCTTGATTTACTCTCCTTTTACCTTGGGGACTTCATCATTTTTATATCACGTGTGAAATTATTTAGCTAGATTATAATGTCATAAAATGAAATTCAATAGAAAAATAACAATGAAAAATTAAAAATATTAAATTATATGGTCTCAAGTATACCTCATCTTCTTATTCATCATGGAGTGATGTCTCTTGTTGGGGAACCCCTTTGAAAGGTGTCAACATAACATGCAATTCCTTATATCCTCATTCAAAGTAAGGGATAGCCCTTCTTTGTTAAGATCTCTTTTTAAAAATTCCAATTTAAAATCACACAAATATATGTATAGTTATAATCCTAATGAAATATATAATTAAAAGTTTAAAAATAGGAATATAGGAGTGGGATACAAAAATTTAAAGTACCATACTAGATACAAAATAATCACATCCTATAATGAAATCTATGTTGGCCTACCTTTTTATTTCATGATTAGAGGGATTTGGATTTTTCTCTCACCAAGGGTAGTTTTAGTTTCTAATCTTCACCATTTGGCTAAATCTAAAATTTTATTCTTTAGAAAGTGGCTAGTTAGGTCAACCTATGATTAACTAGTTAGCCCAAATTTAATTTTGTTTTATTGATTCTCGCTTATAATTGATCTATAGGATATGTTAATGCCTAATTTTAGACATGGATTGGACATGGTTACTACACAAATTTTTTTCCCATCACCTCAACATTAAAGGGAACTTGTATTTGTTATATTGAATAACCACATATAATCTTAAATATGTTAGAGTAGGTTACTTACCTTAGCTCATGTTCACCTATGTGCTTTATTATTTATTTTTATTTAATTATTCCCACCCATTTATGTTTGGATATTTTATTTGTCCTATTTTAGATATTACGAGATATTATATATTTATCTCTTAGATATTTGCTAGTTGTTTCTATTGTTTAGGAATAATTATCTTTTAGTCCTAGGTTTGATCTCTTAGCTTGATCTATTAGTTATGATTGATCACTTAACTTGATCTCTTAGTTAGGATTGATATTCCTTGCCTATATATTCTAGGCATATTAATTATATTGGACAAACTTTGGAGATATAATATATGATATTGTTGTTCTTTATTTTGCATATGTATCTGTAAGTATATATTGTAAAATTATTTTGAGAATATTATTATTTATGAATGCAAGGTTTTATTAACACTATAGATATTTGTTGCTTGGAATAATCTGATTATCATTCCATTCATGTTACTAAAGCATAAGGTGTTATAATCATTCATTTGTGAATTCATTATAAGAGAAATTATTTTTCCATATATCCAATCATATTTTTGCTACGATGGGAGGTAGGAAGATCCATGTATTTTTTATTGTAGGGTTTGGCTTAGAATATTTTAAAATTATGGTTTGGAAGAAGAACTCAATTTATTTGCAAATATGTGTTTGATCTTTTATTATCCATGGGTTGGGCATGTTTTCCATGAATGTCTACATTTTTTGTGGATTGGTGGTTGTATTTCTATGTTATGATCACGTCTAACAATAGCAAGTTGATGTTCATGAAAGTCTCTCCCATTCTCATCCATAGTCCCTTGGTCATATGGTATGGTCATGTGGAGGGGGCTTAATTTTTTATTCCTACTAGTGGGGGCATAAATCTAGCCCTTTAATTTGGTTTTGTAATCTCTCCAAGATTTTTTTCTTCTTTTGATTGGTAACTCAAAATTGAGTGCTATTTTTTTCAAAAGTGTATGTTTTTTTACACCTGATCAATTGGTTTCATTTATTTTTTAAGATGCACTATAATATAATATGCCAAATTATGGGTGGGAGTGGGCTCAATAAATTTTTTTTTGTGGGATTGTATTGATGTTGATTTATGTACCATTTTTCATTTTTTTGATCTTTGGTGATTATTAGAATGGATTTTTCATCTATATTAGATCAGTGTGAGCCATTAACAACACATAATTACCACACATGGAGACCAAGAATGGAAATAATCATTAAACACAAAGGATTATAGAACTTAATGATTGAAACACAACCAATGTTCACTAGAGAATATGAGAAATCTCAACACCAATGCAAATTTGATGAGTGTATGGGTTTGATAGGAACATATATAAGTGATAGTCTTTTGTTACATTTAGAAGGTTGTGACTCTCCTTTCAAAATATGGGAAAAATTAAAAGGTTTATTTGGTAAGTTGGATCATATGAGAGCCATTAAAATTGAAGTAGAGATCACTTCTCTCATTATCTCAATCCTAATTTTCCATCTATTTTAGACTATCTTTCTAAGTTCAATTACTTGCTGACATAATTTAAGGGGAGTGTAAGAGATAAGAAATATGAAGAATGTGTTTACCTAATTAACATCTCATCCTAAGGGCAAGGGAAAATCAAAAAGTAAACCCAAAAACTCTCCTTATCCATCTTAAAGTTCCATTAAACCCAAAGAGTCTTCTAAATACAAGAATAAGTCTAGCCTTTCATGTTCCTTTTGTGGGGGGGACTAGTCATGTAAAAACTATGTGTTTGAAGATAATGCAAGACTTATAGGATACAATTAGAAAACACAATATCTCTATATCCTCTCCACCTCATTATAAAGAGCATGGAAAATCACTTAATTTTGTTTGGATATCTCATTCACTTATTATAGATAGTTGGGTTATAGATTCTGGGGCTTCTCACCACATGACTTCTTCTAAGGATTCTTTCATATCTCTTGGTTTGAGTTTTACTTCCAACATTAAGGTTTAAGATTATTATTTTATTTTTGCTAAGAGAAAAGATGACATATAAATTTATAGTGACCACATCAATGATGCATTATATGTTCCTAACATCACTTCACATTTTCTCTTTATTTATCAAATTTGTGATTTTGGTCAGGGCAAGATAGTGAATTTCACACCACAAGGGGATGAAATTTAAACTTTTTTGGAGCCTCATTCAATTTTTGCACAATTTTTTATTGATCATAAGTCTAAAGTATATAAATTTGAGGGTATTTATGAGACTTATTCTATGGGGATATGCTTTGTTAATCATGTTGATTCTAAGAGTAAGCTTTGGGATGAGAGATTTGGATATCTTAACTATATATAATTTATGGAGTTGAACACTCATGGCATGATTTATGGTATTTCTAGAGTTTTTTGTCTTGATGGAGTTTTCCTTGGATGTGCATTAGGGAAACAACACCAAGATCTATTTCCTAAGGGTATGTCCAAGAGAGATTCTTCACCACTTGAGCTTGTGTATAGTGACTCAATGGTTTTTCCTACTCCTTTCAATGGAACTAAAGTGTGCACTTACATTTATTGATAATTTATCAAGATGACTTGAGTTTATTTTCTCAAGTAAAAGAGTGAAATTTTTTCACACTTCAAATTCTTCAAGGCCTTGGTTGAAAATCAATCTTCTAGTTACATAAATAAGCTTCACACTAATAATGGGGGTGGAGTACTTTAGCAAAGAGTTTTATGATTTTTTGGTAACTCATGGATTTGTTCACAAAAATTTCATTCCATATACACCACTAAATGAATAACTAAACTTATAAGTATATGGCTAACTGCATGATGTATTCTCAGGATTTACCTCCTATATACTAGGTAGAAGTACTCAATTATGCAAACTACATTTAGAATCGTACACCACACAAAGCACTTGAGCATTTGAATCTAGAGGAGGCTTGGTCTAGAACTAATATTTATGTCTCATTCTTTTGAGTTTTTGAGAGCCATGTTTGGGATTTTGTACTAAAGAAGAAAAGGAAAGCCTTGGATAAGAAGAGCAAACCCTTTACCTTTTTATGTTTTGTGAGGACATGAGAGCTTATAAACATTTAGATCCTAATTATCATAATGTTATTTTTTGAACACATGTTCAATTTGATGATCATTTCTATTATAACGAGTCTTAATCTTCTTCTATGGCTTCTTCTTCTTTGATTCCATCCATTGATGAATCTTACTTCATCTTGATGATCCCTTTTTTTAGTAGCCAATTTGAGAGGACACTGAGGAGGTTATGGATGTAGAATTAGATTTGGATCCTATTCTCACTATGCCTAAGTGGGATAATACTACATTTTTTGAGGCAACACCTTTCATATAGGATTTTCCACCCACTAGACATCATCAATCACATTCTACAAGTACTAGACTTTTATGTCAAGCATTTTATGGGGATCCACAATCTTTTTCACAAGCTCATGAGATACAAGAGTGGGATGATGTGATGGCTGATTAGTATTATTCTTTGATGAAGAATCATACTTGGGATTTTATCTCTCTTCCTAAGGGAATAAAGTTGGTTAGATGCGATGGGACATACCACACTAAATATGCAGTTGATGGGTCCATTAAAAATTATAAGGCACATCTTATATCAAAGTGTTTCTTAAAAGTAGAAGGTATTGATTACTCTAAGACATTTTCCCATATTTCCAAGATAGATTCTATGTACCTTGTACTTTTTATTGCTACAACATAGGGTTGGATAGTGTACCAGATAGATGTAAAAAGTTCCTTACATGGATATTTATAGGAATAAATTTACATGGAGAAACCTACTATGGTTTTTCATGATTCTTGTCTTATTTTTCAACTACAAAGGTCTCTATATGGTCTCAAACTGGCTCCTCAATTCTGGTATGAGAAGATGGATTCATTTCCTCTATTTACTAGATTTATTTATTTCCACTTAGATCCTACCATCTATATCTAACATGTTGGAGAGGATATTTTTATATTGGTTTTGTATACAAATGATTTATTTATTATAGGTATATCTTATTTAAATATTTAGGCTATTCAATAGGATCTTTTAATGAAGTTTGATATGACAAATCTCAATCTTTTACACTTTTTCCTTGGTTTGTAAATTTCTCACTAAGATTTAGGGATTCATTTGAGTCAATAAAAGTAAACCCTTGATCTTATTATATGTTTTAACAAGGATGATTGAAAGCCTAGTCCATCTCATTTTCAGTCTAAGGTCACTTTTACTTCCACCTACACTACTCCTCTTTGTGATCCTATATTGTATAGGCAATTATTTGGAAGTCTCATGTACTTGACCCATACTTGCCCTAATAATTGTTTTATAATTGGGCTTGTATCTTTTTTTGCACATGATCCTCATAATAATCATTGGTAGGTTATCAAGTGGATTTCAAAATATCTATAGGGTAATTCCCACTTTGGATTACACTACACCATAGATTCTACTCAATTGGTTAGAATTATTGATTTAGATTGGGTAGGTTCTATTGATGACAGGCATTCCACTTCTAGCTACCTTTTTTGTCTTGGTTCTTATCTAGTTACTTGGGATTACAATAAGTAACACGATATTTCACTTTCATCTACAGAGGTAGAGTAGAGGAAAACCTTCATAGTGAGTCAGAAGATTCTTTGGTTTCATAAGTTATTGATAGAGTTTGGCTTCTCATAGGATTCACCTATTGTACTTGGGTGTGATAACCAAAGAGAAATTCACATTTATCGTAACCCTATTGATCACTAGTAGACAAAGAATATTGAGATTCACATGCACTTCCTTCATCAACACATTTAGGATAGATTTATTTGCTTGGAATACTTTTAACTCAATAATAGGTTGCAAACATCTTTATGAATCCTTCTGTATCAACTCATTACTTTGATTTACATGGCATGCTTAGGGTTTCAGAAGTTATCCTTAGGGGTTGTTCATGAGGACATATTATTTCTTCATTTCATCATGGATATATTTCACATGAGTACCTAATCAAGCCTTATTATTGGAAATCATATTATGGATATGCCACTTTATTCTTGGCCCCTAGCTTCACTTGAGGGGGGGGGGGGGGTTTAGAGTAGGTTATTTACCTTATCTCATGTTCACCTAGGTAATTTATTATTTACTTTTATTTAGTTACTACCACCCATTTATGTGTAGATATTTAATTTATCTTAGTTTATATATTATGAGATATTACATATTTATCTCTTAGATATTATGGGGATATTTGCTAGTTATTTTTATCATGGGATAGTTATCTCTTAGTCCTAGGTTTGATCTTTTAGTTATGATTGATCACTTAGCTTGATCTATTAATTAGGATTGGTCTTCCTCACCTATATATGCAAGGCATATTCATTGTATTGGACAAGCTTTGGAGATATAATATATATTATTATTTCTCTTTATTTTGCATGTCTCTATAAGTATATGTTGTTAAATTAATTTTAGAATATTATTTTTATAAATCTAATTTTCTATTAACACCATAGATATTTGTTTCTTTAAACAATATGATTATCATTCCTTTAAAAATATATAGTATTTAAATTATTGTAGACTCCTAATTTTGATAAAACACCCTTTTCCATAACATCATTTTCATAATTTAGAAAATTGTCTACTTGTGTACCTTTGGATTTTCCAGCCCCATTAATATCTCTTCAACCTTAATTAATTTTTATTTTATAATATTCATGTGAAATTTATCTATTGAGAGCTTTATTATCCCAATCATTTATTCTCTGAGCAATGTTGATGATATTATGAGTCTTTTTTCCTCCTAGTACAGATTTGAAAATCTTCAAATTTTTTCCTATATAGAATATATGACATGTATGTCTCTCTTGTTTCTATGGGTCCTTCTTTCCTTGACCTTATTTCACACACCTTTGATTTCATTTATCACATGTCTCCATGGTTGGCCTTTGTAGCTTATGTCCTAATAAACCTATGTATAAGTCAAGACTTAGTCATTTACTAAATATTAGTCAATGTGAGCCCTCCTTAAGTTAATAACATACACATTTATTATATTAATTGATAAAATTTTCATGGATCCTACACATTATTATTTCATTACATCTATATAAATTATAATTCTTTCCATATCATCACCTTATTCCAAAAAAACATTATAGCTGGAGAATAGAGTTTCATTTACTTATCTAGAAGATGAGGTGAATCCCTTAATATCTTTTAGTTTGGATTATACTCAATATACAAGGGAACTATATTGAAACCAAAATTAAACATGTGGGTTATGAAAATAACAATCCTCAAAGGATATCCCATGTCAACTAACTTGCACACACTTGTTCTATGGATACATTTGAGGGTTAGGTCAAGTTGTGAAATAAAGAAATGGTAGTGCATTATTCACACCACATTTTCAAAGACATAACATAACTCTACTTAAAACTTTCTAGTGCACCTACCAAAAATAAATTAGAATCATACAAAGAGTGTTTTAGTATAGAATTGGTACATTTGTACATATTTCACAATAACATAGGTACACAATCACCGACCTACCAATTTTTTATTGTACACATTTTGAGACATATAAAAATTATATCCTAGTATAATTAACAACCTAGGTTATAAAGAGATAAATGAAACCATCCACAATAAATTCCAAAAAATAATGAGATATTATTTTTAACAAGGAAAATATTAACAAGTTATGGATAACAAAGAATAATTTTTATCATTTTCAATTGAATCAACAATGAATCCATTTTTATTTAGTAATAGAATAGACAATCATATAATTTCTTTTGTCACATTTACATTATTAGGGTGTCAAATCAGTCTTATCTATTTTACGCATTGATACCCGAGAGGTAGATTACAATTAAAAACCTTCACCTCAAAAATTCCATGTAACATAAAAGTAATATAAATTTTATATCTTATTTCCAACTAAGCAACAAACATGTCTCACATAAAGTTGATAATATCTTCTTCAAAATCAATTTTTATAAAAATATGAAACCAGTTGAATGCTTAACTAAGATAAATCAAACATGTTGAGTGTTAAACCAAGATAAATAATATATTTTTAATTAAATACATATATTCACAAAATAGAGTAATAACCTCATAGTTATTCCTAAATAACAAGGAATAATACCTTGAAACTACCATTTCAAGAGACATTAAATTTCATTTCAATAATCTAAATAATAATTTTATATCTTTTTGTTTGTATAAAATGCTTATACAAATTATTATTAGAGAATTTTTTAAATTTTCATTACATAAAATATGTGGTAAGTTTAAAAATAATAATAATTACAATTTCCATGAAATAACAATCACTAATATGTATAAAATAAGAGCTCAATATGTATTGTCTTTCCAAAATTTCTCCAATGTTTCCACTAAAAATTGCACAAAAGAGGTGTAATGCAAACACCAATAGAGTGAAAGAATTAACTTGCTAAATATTTAAAGAATAAAGGATATTATATGAAAATATTATATATATATATATGTATTTCAAATTTATTTTACCTAAATTTTAATTAGTGTTAGTTAACCCTAATTATGATAAATTGATTAGAATATAATAGAATGTTGAAAATGTACTTTTGACATGTAGATTGAAAGATATTATCTAAAATTGAAAAAGAAAAAGTGATTAAATAAAGAATAAATATGAATTTTAAATTAAAAATTATCCATATCTATCTGCATATCAAATATGTTAATTGACAATAAATTTAAACAAGAAAATAATAACAGACATGTAAAAACCCAAAAAATGAAATTGAAGGATGAGGAAAGTTAGGACCATCCAATTGGGGTCAATATCATTTGAAACTTCTAACCTGAACTAGATGGGTTTTTACCATTTATATAAAATATAAAAATTTGGTCATATTCATGTGATATAGTTGGAATTAGTTTTGTATGCACATATTTGACATGTGAGAATGTGTATAAGCCATGCAAATAGGTTTTGAATGGTTGAAATTTTAATAGGGTTTTGCAATGATTGAAACCCCAAAAATATAAAAAGGTGGAGTTGAATTGGGTTGATTAACCCCAATCACCCCATAATGATTTAATGTTGCCTATATATACAATAATCCTAAGAGGGAATTTAATCCCACATAGTTCTCCCACCTAGGTTACTTTGTGTAATTTTTCTCTTTTAAATATCTAAAGGCATCTAAAAATGGTTCAAATAATTGATCATGGTTTGTTCTAGGTTGAGTAAAATACACTTTTGACTTTGATGAGGACGAATTATGATGATTATACTTAGAATTGTGAATTATAGGGAAATTTTCCCTAATGTACAATAGTGTATTAAAATTATGAAGTGGAATAATGAGTGTTTTGAGTGTTATTTTATACCAATCCAAAATGGGAAATCACATGCTCTGAATCCTAAAAATAACCAAGACAAAGTAAGGGATGATTAAATTTTAAAGTATGACCATTAGAATACAAGGGTTAGAAACATCCTATAGGGGTCATGCCCATTTACCATTCTTGGCCCAAACTTGGTGATTTTGACCCTTGAGGAGACATGATTTATTTTTAGGTCTAGGTCCATCTAAATGGATGCTTAAGGGTATTTTCAGCTGACAAAATTTATTTAGGTTAAATATGATAGATTAGATAATAAAATTCTTTAAATGTGCTTGGGATAGGCCAAGGTGTCAAAATAGGTTTGAATTAAGTGCACAAGTTAATTAAAGTGGAAAACTAGAAAAACTAACATAATCAAGTATTCGTGACCAAATTTAGGTGTGTAAAATTCCCCTCCCCCCGACCCATTTAATCTAAAGATGAAATTGTTATATTAAAGGAGATATATACCCTAGTATGTAAGATACACTTTGTCTTTGAGATAATAATCCAATCATGCAAGGCACTATAGCTTAGAAAACCGTTCAAAACATGAGAAGTAGTTACTTTATATTTTTGAAACTGATATTTGAAAATGTTTGAATTTTAAATGTGAAAATTGATTGAACCTTGAAAATTTGAAAGTTTATTTAACTTTGAAAAAATTAGAATCAATTAAACTTTTAAAAGTTGAGGATTACTTGAATTTTGAAATTTTGAAATGGAAATGAAAATATGGAAGGAATACACTTATATGTGTGGAACCAAAATTAATTTTTAAACTTTAATTAGAGATGATGCATCCTTGAATCATTGAAGATATTTATTCCTTAGTTAAACAAATTAATAAATTTGAGGGTGATTAAACCCCAAATTTTAATTTGCACTTGTATGAAAAAAGGACCTATTGAGGGATGCAAAAACCTTGATTTAAATTAGTTGTTCTTTGTAAACCCAAGACATGAAATGGGTTGAAATCTAAAATCTAAAATGGATTTTTAGAAATAATGTTATAGGTAATTGAACCTCTAAATTATGCATTATGCATTTAAACTAAATAAATAACTATATATGGATTGTATATTCAATTGAAATATTTTTCCTATTTACATAGTCAAAAGAGAATAAAGTACATATATGCTCCTATTATGTCCAAAACCTAGTAAATAGCATTGAAATTTTTAAAACTAGCATGAAGTTCATAAACTTGTATCATGATCCAATTGATAAATGTAGAATTTAAAATTATATGTAGATATCAATTGTCAATTCCTATTTTAAACTTATATATGAACCTATATCATATACTCAAAACTATGAAATTTTTTAGTTTGATCACATAATATGAGTGTATATACATGGCATATGTCCCCATAATTTGTGATAATGAATAAATTTTGAACCATTTTTCAAAATTTGAAATTATATTCTGTACTAAACCTGATTTTTGATCTTGAAAAGGTTTATCTCATGTATGATGAGTCCACTAAAATTCCCCCTGTCTAATGTGACGGAATTTAAATATAAATTCACTCACCTCAAAATAAAATCTAATTACAACATGCATAATAAAATTTAATCATTGAATAATGTAGCATATGTAATTTTAGCATATTAAGATACATGTTTTTAAATCATGTATGTAACACAAGAGGCAAGGACTATATAAATATATATTAGTGAAGCATATATAATAGAATATAAAGTTAGGATGGTATGTATTAGATTAATGAATGATATGGATAATGGTACTCATAAAACTTAAAAATATCAACAAGAACACAAACACAAAAATCAATTGTCATACAAATTTGGATAGGTGCCACATGTAAGGGAGATGTTCAAATGTCACAAGAGAAAATAGTTGCACATATAACGACATGAATGATATTAGAAACAAGGGACATGTTAAAATGTCACACACAACATAAGGTCAATGGAAAAAAATCAAATTTACATGTTCAAATGTCACACTTACATAAACAAGACTTATGGACATGTTGAAACAACTACACACAAGAGTCAAAGGCCAAACACAATAGATAATCAAGATGTAATCTACTATGTACAAGTAAATAACATCAATGCAACATATAACTAGAAATATAGTATAAACCACACATATTTAATGTGATCATATCCTATAAAATAACATATCTATGTACACATTTGTACATATAAATGTATATAAATACATTTTTAAAGTTTGTGTAACTCAACAATATAGGAGTCATATAATGATAACACTGACATATACTATCACTTATGGATATGATGCCCCCATTTTATCAAGGCTATTGAGTAGAGCTAAGTCCAATATATTGATCTTTGTAAATTATATATATCTTTCATAACACTCATAAATACCAATGAAATACATGTATGAGAAAAAAATGCTATCTATCATTCATGACATAATTAACACATGGCAATGATATAAACTAGATGTCTAATCATGCCTAGGTCACGAGTTTAGATTTTTGAAATATATTTTTTATGTTTTTTTATTGTTACATATTTGAATTTTTTTATAATTTTCTAAACTTATAGAGTAAAAACAATAGAAATTAGTGCCAATTAGAGATTCAAAAATAGAAGAAAAGGAGTAAGATCTGAATAATCTAAAACATGAGTCAATGTAAGGATGCACTAAAAATGATGGTATGGCCATGTATGAGTAAAATTATCCCACTATATGTGAGTTTTTGAAATATGTAAGAGATTGCATAATGTTTGCTAAGGAGTGATTATACATCCTAATTTTATTAAATGTACACTTGTCAATGTTTGTATCATGTATAAGCAAAGTAGAACATAATTAGAAAGATTTTTCATGAACAAGCATTTGATTTGAATATTGAAACTAGTTTAAAATATTAAAATTGAAATAATTATGGCTCTCTATGCTATATTTTTAATTTTTGAGTAAATTTTTTAGAAGTATAGGAATGTATAACAAGGGTTAGGAATGGTAGGCATTCTTGGCCTTTACTAGATGATTCTGACCTTGGAAAAAATCATATATTGGTCAGTGTAGATTGTTAAAAAAAAAGAGATACATAGCAGATAGTGGTAAAATTGACCACTATTTTGTAAAATTCATATTTATAATGAAAAAAGAAGATCCAAGAGGCCAATAAGATAAAAATATTTAAGGGCTTAGAATAATCTATCTAATGGTCAATTGTGCAAACAAAAATAAAATATGATGTAACCATCAAGAAGCTATATACAATCATTTATTTGAAATATTTTGAAAGTACTTAGAATATTTGAAATTTAAACAAGCTAACCAATGGTTCCATCAAGATAAAAATCAAAATAATTTTTTATAAGTGGTAAATTAATTACATTTTTTGAATGAAATATATCAGATGTGCATATATTAGAATCATAAAATGTTTCATGTGCAGTATTAAAATTGTCTAGATATTTACTCATGTAATCCTATGTAGAAGGAGTAGCTCTAGGATATTTAAAATGAAGTGAAATCCAATGAGGACTATAAAAGATTGTGCCAAATTTTGATCTATATATATTACCATTTTAGGATACATGACGTACAATTGTGAATGTTGGGAATTATAATCATTTTATCAATATATTTTATTTTGCATGGGTGGTTTTTGAACCCTTAACAAAATTTTATAAATTAATTGACTATAAACCTTTTTATTAGGTGAAATAACTATTAACATGATTTATTTTTTCATACATGTATCATTTAACTATGGTGGTGGATGGGGAGGAGGAGGTATGATAGATTTTATAGGGTGGATGGGGAAGAGGTACCATAGATTGTATAGGGTAATCATATTTTATTCATTGAAAATTTGATAACTTGAATAAAATGAATGTAAATTAAGAATATATGGAGTGTAGAAGGCACAACATGAAGATTTTTCAAGCAAGGGTATCCTAATATCATATCAAATACCCCATATTCTAGTATAACTATAAAAAGAGTAGATAATATAATAGGGCCCACTTGAATAAGTAACATAATATTTCCCAAAGTGGATTATTGTTTTCCATTGAATTTATTGACACTTTTAGTAGATGTCTATATGTCATATTGTAAGTATCTAGAAAAATGAAGTAATTTTATTATGCATGCATTTTCACTTGATCCATTATCAACTAACACACTATAAATTTGTTGTTAATCCATATAAGCTCATATATATAAAGCATGAAAATTAGATTCATCATCTTCTATCTCACTATCATCAAAATTAATCATAGGGCATGGTTGAATAGTTTGACTAATTATACCAATGATTCCATCTAATGGATGATTATATGAATTAGGAGGTGGATAAGAATTTTAAGTGTGATGTAATTTTAAATTATCCTTGTTTGAATCATGATTTTAAAATGTCCCATTAAAAATATTAAATTTCTCATCTTATTTTTGTTGAGTTTTAGGTTCCTCTATAAGCATGCCCAATTTAATGACATTATTATCAAAGGGATCTAGAATAATATTCTTGAGATTGAATCATCTATTCATATAATGACAATTGTATATATGATCATAAAAATATGTATTTCTATCAAAATATTTTACTTGATGTTTTTTCATATCTAATACAAATGGTGGTAGTAAAATAGTAAGATTGCACTTATGTAACTTTTTTAGCAATTTGTGAGTTGGTTGTGGTAACCTATAAAATTGCCTCCTTGGTTGATCTGATAAAACAATTTTAATAGTAGGTTAACAAATAACATTAAATATAATATTTTTTATTTAATTTACTATCTTTTTTTTATTTGATAAGGTAAAAAACTAGGTTTTACAGGGATCTTATAACTACCAAATTATAATACATAAAGTTTCAATAGGCCAAGAAAAGGCTGTCAGACAAAACATTAAAAAACCACTATGCTAAACCAAAAGCAAGAAAACTAGAAAAACCAGTCACAAAGATTAGGGGGGAGGCCCCTCTAGTGGGTCTTCATCATCTTTAGGATTATTCACTGGGGTGTCTTGCTTTACATTTTAAATCTTACCCTTATATAGTTCTTGAGTCCTTCAACCATTTCTCCAAGAAAGATCATACATGGGTGTTTCTGACCTTTAACCTTTAAGGGAGTTTCCTTTGAGAGGACCAACATGGGAGAACCTAGAGGAGGGGATCTTAATACCTTGGGTGACTAAATTATAGGGGTCAGGGTAGGTTGGGAAAACTAAGTGAAAGACTTCACCATGGACTTGACATGTGTATGCAGAGTATTCTAGTCCTTAATAAGCTTAATGAGGCCCATCCCTACCTCTTGGACCTTGGAATTGATATTATCCAACTACACTTTGTTCCTTTTCATTTCATTGGATAGAATGGATTTTAATTTTTGGGTGGTCTCCTTAGAGGTTCCCACATCAAGGGATATTGGCTTAGGTTTAGGTATGAACATCTTCAGGGGGAGATCATCAAGAGGGGATTTGGAAAGGTTGGCCTATGGGTACACTTGAAGGGTTGGTGGGATCCTGAGGTTGGATCCTCCATTAAGGAGTCCTCCCTTGAGGAAGATCCTCTGGGGGTACCTCACAACCATGTAGGGCTTTATCATGTTTGATAAGGAGAAAGATCAACCCTTAGTGGAGAATAGGGTTAGTTTGATTCACTTGATTCAACAATATGGTGCTTTCAAGATACTTAATCAAAAAAAAGGAAGACTTATCTTATAACCAATTAAGTGATTTAATAGTAGCAAGTGGTGGGAACATATAAGCATGTATTTATATTTAAGTGTCATATAGTACGTAACTTGGAGATAGACACCAGGCCAGTGATGATGGAGATCTGCCCATGGGAAGCTTTTCTTATCATTCCTCACAAAGTCATTCATTCAAAATAAAAATTTCAATAACTCCTATTTATTTTTTTAGTCTCTAAATGCCTTAGTGACTTTATAGGACATATTGGTCACTTCACCAATAAAATTCCTCTAAAACAATGATTCTTATTCCATGAATAGTCACCTTAGATTTTTTATAAGCCACTATAAAATTATGGGCCACTTATGCAATATGCTCTCTGATTCTCTCCATGAATTTTGTAGGGGCCCCACATTTGATTTTATTCTAGACTTTTTTTAGCTATGTACTTCTATTCAAGAAATGGGTTTCAACCTTTCCCTATCACCTTCAGTTGAGGTAGTGTTCACAAAGCTGAGGTGAGTAGGTAGAAGGTTCTAGATGAAGCAAATTTGGAAAATATAGATGGAGTTTAGGAAGGCCATCAAAAACATGCTATAATAATTATGCCCCT
The DNA here is from genome assembly GCA_037957365.1 of Torreya grandis. NCBI lineage: Eukaryota > Viridiplantae > Streptophyta > Pinopsida > Cupressales > Taxaceae > Torreya > Torreya grandis. Next base: position 46,399 of record JARHVA010010209.1, read on the forward strand.
TCCTATGGACATAATTTTGGATCAACATAATTAAAATCTACCCCTTCAAATAAATATTATACACATTTGATGATATGATGTTTCAATCACATATTAGTACTTTTGACCCATAGGGATTTAATAACATTATTAAGAATGTTGATTGCATCATGATAGTTTGTTAAAATGTGAAGTTCAACTCTAATGTTGGCCAGAAGGTCTACTATGCCATTACCTTCCCTATAGGTATGGATAATTTGAAAGTGGGACATACCTCTCAAGAGTCACTTGGCATCATCTATGATGTCCTTGATAGTGTGAGAGGGGATTAATTTCCCTTATATAACATTTGGAATATTTAATGAATCACCCTCCATGATGATCCTATTCTAGTTGATTCTTGATGCCAACTATATACCCCAAAGGGCCACCTTAGCCTCTATAAGGTGATTTGTTTAGGTTCCCATGGGACCTGCATAGGTAACCAACATCTCCCCTTTTGAATTCCTTATAACCCTAGCTCCACCTATAGGGCTCAGGTTGGCTTTAGAGGCTCCATCAAAGTTTAGATTCACCTAGCCTTCTGATGGAGCCTTCCATTTTATATGCTTACAAATTAAAGATTGTGAGGGGTAGTTTAACAACTAAGTAATATCCCAGTTGTTGAGTATTATAAAGCTAAAGGAGAGGTAGGTCCATTGTATTTGGGGGGAAAAATTTTCTAGTTTTCTAAAATGGCTTGGTAAAGATAGAGGAAGGCACCTTTTAGTTGATATCTTTTATTTTTGAAGAGTCTATCATTACGAGCTTTTTAGACACACCCTAACCAATAGGGAAGGGATATTCTAGGGATATTTCCATTGCACTATGAGATCAAGGACTTTGTTTATTTTGACCCAATTTAGGTTGAATTTACTAAGTAGCTAATTAAAAAGTGTCGATATGTAAGGACACTTAAGGAATAGGTGATGAATTGAGTCTTCTGCATTCCAACAAATTGGGCATCTATTGAGGACAATCAATCTTATTTTGGCTAGGTTGTATACCATCAAAATTTTATCTTGTACCACTATCCAAAATAATAAATTAACTTTGGGATTCAAATGCTTCACCTAATTTTTTTTCCAAAAATTCCATTCGCTTGCCAAATTAAGGTCAGTGGCATGTCCTGAGGCCATCAAGTAGGAACCATTGTCTTCAGCCCCCCAAATAAAATGATCTTCCTTATAAATGGAATGGATGTGAACCTGACTTAATGACAATTTGAGGGCTTTAATATCTTTATATATTTCAAGCGAGACTCCTTCATTGGGGAGAATTTTCCATCACTTTACACCTTCTTTCATTTCCTAGTAATCTTTATTCTTGGATCCCCATATTTTTTTGATTTCTCTATACCACTTAGCACATATCCTTTAAGTGGAGAGGGGAATGGAAGATATCCATGTGTCTTCTTAGAAGTCAATTTTGTAACCATTGCCAATTTTCCATAAAATACCTTACTTTAATAAATCCTTGCAGTTGGTTATAGCTTTCCAAAAGGTGGATCCATTTGTAGGGCCTTCTTCCCACAAAACTCATCCATTTACACTCTTTCCAAGTATTTAGATTTGATAGATATTTCCCATTCCCCATTTCCTTCATCAATCACCAGCCCATTTTTTCCAATAGGGGTTTGTTTATGGATTTAATGCTTCTCAAGCCAAGACCTCCATTTGCTTTTGGGAGACAATTTTTTCCCTATGCAATGAGGTTATATTTAAAACTTTTTTTAGTGCCCCTCTATATATTTTTTTTTATATTTTTTCTATTTTAGTGGATAATTTGGAAGGCATTCTAAAAATAGACATCTGGTAGATAGCAATACTCTGAATTAAGGCCTTGAGGAGTTGGTATTTCCCTACTTGAGTAAGAAGATGACCCTTCCATCCCACCACCTTTCTTTAGATATGATCAATGACAGGGTTGCAAATATCATGATACATTTTTACTTAAAAGAGTGGGATACCTAAATGGCTTATCAATAGGTTACCAACTTGATAGTGTAATATTTTGGTGATTCTTTTTTGCTAGAGGGGATGGGTGTTAATGAAGAAGAGAGATTTATTTTGAAAATTAATACACTGATTGGAAAAATTTTCATAGTTATTTTAGATGCATTTTAATTGCTTCACTTCCTTAATAGAGTCATCTCCCAAGATGGCAATGTCATCAATGAACTTTTCATGGGTGATAGGATATATTTTGAGAGCCAATAAGATTCCTTTAATCAGAACCTGAGTGTTGACACTCCTCAGACTTATACCCAATGTTTCCACTAAAATGATGAAGAGGTAAGGAAAGAGAGGAGTTCACCATATCTTAGTATACTTGAATAAAAAATGAAGGCTTTTGGAATGCCATTTAAAATAATATAAAATTTAGGAGTGGTGATATAATTATAGATAATTTTCTTGGTATCTTGGTTCAAACCTAGTCTTTTTAGAATATGCATAAGGAAATGCCAACAGACCTAATCATAAGCTTTTGACATGTCCAACTTGAGAAAAATTCCTTGCTGAGAGGATATATAAATATAATTAATGGCCTCATGAATCATAACTATGTCATCAATGATTTGTTTACTAGCTACATAAGCCCCTATTGCTCCCTAATAACTTTATGAAGTAGGGGTTGCATGCATTTAACCAAGATAGGGGAGTGGATATTATATGTGGTATTGTAAAGACTAATAGATCAAAAATATTGAATATTAGTGGCACCTCGATTTTTTGGAATCAGAACAAGGAAAGTATTGTTTATTTCCTTGAGGATAGATTTAGATTGGAAAAATTCTCTAGCAGCTTCTTCCACCTCTAGATGGACAATATCTGACAATTTTTGGAAGAAGAATGGGGGGAACCCATCAGGTCTCGATGCCTTGGATACCTTCATAGAAAAGACTACACTTTTTATTTCCTCATTTTAAGGAGCCTTGGTAAGGGAAGCATTGTTATCAACTGTGAAGACTTTATTAAAATTATTGAGAGTGGAAGAAACTAGATGATCATCTGGTGCTCCTTCCTTAGAAATAAGATTCAAAAAAAAAAATTGATTATGTGGTAGGAGATATCATCTTCATCTCTATTGATAGTCCTATTTTCCATTTTTTACTAGGATATTTTGTTGATGTTCTTTTGCCTTAAAGTAAAATGATGGAAGAATTTTATAATCCTTTCTCCCTCTTTCAGTGATAAGTATCTAGACTTTTGTTTCTAGAATGCCTCCTCTTTTGCTTCTAGGTTATGAAATTGACATAGGAGATATTTTTCCTAGAAGCCATATATAATTTTAGTTATTGGAGGCACAAATATCTTTAATTACTAAAAGTTCTACTTCAAGAGCCTTTTTTACAAGAAAATTTCCCCAAAGACTTCCTTATTCTAGATTTTAGCTTATTTTTGAGGAAGCTAAGTTTTTTAGTGAGGATAAACATGGAAAATACCAAGATAAGAATACTTTGAATTGAGGCCTTGAGGATCTGGTATTTCCCTACCTAAGTAAGAAGATGACCCTTCCATCCCACTAGCTTTCTTTGGATGTGATCAATGATAAGGTTCCAAAGCTTAGGATCCATTTTTCCTTCAAAGAGTAGGATGTCTAAATGGCTTGCCGATAGGTTACTAACTTGAAAATGAAATATTTTGGTGACTATTTTTTGATGGAGGGGAGGGGTGTTAGTGAAGAAGAGATATCTCTTTTGAAAATTAATACACTAATTGGAAAAAATTTCATAGTTATTTAAGATGCATTTTAATTGCTTCACTTCCTTAATAGAGGTATCTCCTAAGATGATGTTGTCATCAACAAAATATTCATGAGTGATAGGATCTATTTTGAGAGCCACTAAGATTCCTTTAATCAGACCCTAAGTTTGGGAACTCCTCATACTTCTACCCAATGTTTGCACTAAAATGATGAAGAGGTAAGGAGAGAGAAGGGTTCACCTTGTCTTAGTCCTCTTGAAGCAAGAAAGAAGCCTTTTAGAACACCATTTAAAATAATAAAAATTTTAGGAGTGTTGGTGGTTCAAACCTAATCTTTCTAGAATCTGCATAGGGAAATGCCAAGAGACTTGATCATAAGCTTTTGGCATGTCCAACTTGAGAAACATTCTCTACCTAGAGGATATATAAATAGAATGAATGGCCTCATGAATTAGAGCTATGTAATATGTGATTTTTCAACTAGTTATAAAATCCCCTATTTTTCCCTAATGACTTTATAAATTAGGGGTTTCATGCGTTTAACCAAGACAGAGCAGTAAATTTTATACATGGTGTTGCAAAGACTAATAGGCTAAAACTCCTAGATATTAGTGACACCATGATTTTTTTGAATCAGAATAAAGAAAGTATTGTTTATTTCCTTGAGAATAGAATTAGAGTGTAAAAATTCTCTATAATATTCTTCAACCTTTAGATGGACAATATTTTAGAATTTTTGGAAGAAGAATGGGGGGAACCCATAAGTTCTTGGTGCCTTGGATGCCTCCATAGAAAAGATTGCTCTTTTTATTTCCTCATTCTAAGGAGCCTTGGTGAGGGAAGTTTGTCAGCATCTGTGAAGATTTTATTGAAATTATTGAGAGTGGAAGAAACTAGAGGATCATCTGGTACTCCTTCAAAAATAAGATTCCTAAAACAAATTGATTGTGTGGTGAGAGATATCATATTCATCTCTTTTGATAGTCCCATTTTCCATTTTTTATTGGGATATTCTATTAATGTTTGTTTGCTTTAAAGTATAATGATGGAATAATTTTGTATTCCTTTCTCCCTCCTTCAACCATAAGCATCTAGACTTTTGTTTCCAGAAGGCCTCCTCTTTTGCTTCTAGGTTATGAAATTGACATAGGAGATATTTTTCCGTAGAAGCTGTGATATCATTGTAGTTATTGGAGACACAAAGCTCTTTAATTACTGAAAGTTTTGCTTTAAGAGCCTCTTTTTGTAAGAATATATCCCTGAAGACTTCCTTATTCTAGATTTTCAACTTAGTTTTGAGGAAGCTAAGGTTTTTAATGAGGATAAACATGGCAGATCCCAAGATGGGTTCTTTCTACCATTATTTTAGGGAATCTATGAGGTTGGGATGAAGAAGCCACATGCTTTTGAATCTAAAGGGGATGCATTTGGGTTTTGAGATCTTGTCTCCTTCAAACACCAAGGGATTATGATTATACCCAATTTTGGGTAAGGAAGAAATCTTACTAGAGAAGTGGATGTCCCAGTTTAATGAGATCAAAAACCTATCCAGGTAGAATTGGATCAAATTTTCCCCTAGTCTTTTATTAGACCACATAAAATGAATACCATTAAGTTCCACATCCACTAAACATGCATTAATGATGAATTAATTGAACTAAAACATGCTATACATAAAGTCTATAAGTCCCCTTTTTTAGTCCCCAAGATTAAGGGGGTGCTGAAGTCACCACCAACAATCTAGTTTTAATTTACACAGGTCTTTTAAAATTCTAGAATGGTTTTTCAAAGAAGATTCTTGGTGGGTTTGGAATTTGAAGTGTAGATGTTGGTTAAAATTCATTTGTAATTACTATCCATTCTTGTGAAAAAAATCAAAATATGACTATTAGAATTTCATAAAAAATCTCCTCCTAGGACATCTGGGTTCTATAAGACTGCCACACCACCTGAGGCACCTATAGAATCAAAGGAAAGATCTTAGGAATTACTATATATTCTTGAAACACTAGATTTTAGGATAGAGTCAGACATTTTTGTTTCTTGAATGATGAGAATATAAGGATTAACCCTTTTGGTGAGATTATGAAGGGTCCTTTGTTTCCTAGGGTTGTTTAAACCCCTTACATTCCAAGAAAGGATTTTCATTTCTTATCTTGATGGAACTTAAGATTTTGATGGGAGCTTTTAGAAATATCTTTTATAGTTTCTAAGTTCCTTGTAATCATCCTTGGAAATCTACCCACAAGTTTAGAAGTAAGACCAATGTTGGCCTTTTTCCTACCTCTTTTATTTTTGGAACAAGAGATAAAACTATTATTTAGGGGAATGTCCTGAGGGGGAGAAAGATATTTCAAGCATTATCCCCAGTATTTGTATAGATTCAAAGATTTAAAAAATGGGAGGGAGTGCCTTAGGGGAAGAGGGAGAGAGATATCTAGGAAATCAAAGAGGGGAATTTTTCATGCAAGGACTTGGGTAGAAATCAACATCAGGGAAGGAAGGTGAGATCCTAGGAATGAGGGGGAGGGGGACAAAAGGGGTAGGAAATGTAGAGGAGAAATAGGGGGGAGGGAGAACCCGAGGAGGAATTTGAAAGGGGAGAGAGAGATAGGCCTAGTTTTAGGAGGGGGAAATGGGCCCCATGACTAGGGGAGGGGTTAGATGAACTTGGGGGGGGGGGCACACTTAATAGGAGTGGCCATAACCTGTAGAGTAGACAAGGGGTGAAGGGAGGATAATGGGGAGAGAGGGGGAAGGTGGGATATAAAATATACATGGGGAAAGGGAGGGGGAGGGAAAGGGGAGGGGGGACCAAGGAGAAGCACCCCTGGGGGGCCCAACTCACATAGGGATTCCAAACTAGCAAGAGAAATAAGAGGAGTGAAAGGGTTAGAATAAGGAGTACCTTTAATGATAATAGAGGGAGAAGTGTGTGGAGTGGCTTAGGGGGATCCAATTTTGAGGAGATGATCAGTCTATGAATCCATTTTTATCATTTCTTTCTTGGTCCCATTCTACAAGGTAGAGGTAGAGATCTAGCTCTTTTTTGAAAAGTCACAAAGCATATGACTCAGAATATTACATCATTGTAAATGATTGCATTATTAATGTAAATGATTTTTTGAGTCCAAATTCCATACTTAGACTTGATCTCATGCATCAAAATCTTGTTAGTAGGCATAAAAATGTGGACACAGCCAATAACCATTCTCTAGTGAGAGAGAGTTACTAGGTCAATTTTAATAGGTTGATCGAGGGCCCTAGAAATCCTAGTGATGAATTTTAGATGCCAATATTCTAAAGGTAGTTCATGGAGAAACACCCACATTGAAACATCATCCATGACTATGTTGTTAAGGCTTGACCTAGCCTTCTATCTATGGACATAAATGCTTGTCTTGCCCATAAACCAAGGGCCTTTCGAGAGAGCCTTGATGAAGTCTTCTTGTAGATATAAATTCATCAAGAAGAAACACCTAGACAAAGCAAACACATCCATATGACCTTTAGGTTTACATCTTTATTTTGACCATTTATGGAAAGTATCAATATTTGAGTGATAGTCGTTAACCATGGCAAGGATTGATTTGGTGAGTTCCACATCAGATTGTTCCACAATAGGGTACAAAAAAGGTATGAAAGCTTTGTTGTCAGCTTCTTATGGTAAGATATATAAAATCAAGGAGTTTTATCCCACCAATATTTTTCTTTTGACCATGTTTGCCCATGAGATTTTAGGAGAATGAGGATCTAGTTTTTCAAGGGCTAGACCTTCATTATCTAGCTTTTAGGGTGAAACATGACACTTTTAGAATATTATCCATTAGGTAAATAAATTAGTGCAACCCATGAGTGGGGTCCTATAAGAACAAATTGACCTTAGGTAGAGAATTATCAGTTCCTTCCTATGTCCAAGAACTGTGAACATGACCATTCTAGTTTTCTTGCCTAAGAAAAAATACAAACTACTAAAGATCCTCTGTAATGTTCATTTAATTTACTATTTATTAGCTTATCCTTGTAAGAGGGTTTAATTTTAGATTTCATTATGTAAATTGAAGTAGATATAGGTGCATACTTAAGCTTATTAAAATCAAGAATATTGATTTCTCTCTCTTATTATATGACAAAGCTCTTCAAACAATTTCAATTTCTTGAAAATAATTTACTCGTACAATGTTGAAAGTAAAATTTGTCTTAAAATTTCTTGTAATACATTATCTATCAGGGTGTTATTAATTTTTACAAGCATGGTCTTGTAATGAAGTATATTATCACTCATAGGCTCATTAGTTCCTTGATTAAGCTTGGAAATTTTTGTATAATAAAGCTTTTTATCAATGTTAATAGTAAGATGTTTAAGAAATAAATTTGATAATGGATTGAATGATTTGATGAATTGAACATGTAGATTATAAAACCAATGTAAAACATAATATTTTAAACTTTTTGGAAATAAATTGGTAAGCAATTTGTCATTAAAATCATAATCTAAACATATTACATTAAAAATCTGAGATGTTTTTATGGGTCTCCTTTACTCTCATATAGTTAAATATTAGGAACTACAAATCTTGTACATAAGAGTATAATGAAATATTAGGGGCTATAATATTATGAATTAGAGCTATGGAATCCAATTATTAACTATCTTTTAGTGTACCTTTCTCTAACTACAACACCTTAGCATGCAAAAATTTAATAGTTTTATCAAGGGATTATGCATTAGGCAAGGTATGTGATGTAGTGTGCATAGTTATCAATGGTTTTGGATGATTCACTTGGTGTATATGTATTTAAAATATTAAAAATAGTAGAATTAATGCCTATTTTAGAGTTAATAGTGTAAAAAATAGTTCTTTCGTGCAGTAAGAAAGTGTGTGTCTACACACACACACACACACATACACACACACACACACACACACACACACACACACACACACACACACACACACACACACACACACACACACACACACACACACACACACACACACACACACACACACACACACACACAGAGAGTACAGTTTTAGAAGCTAAAATAACTTCAATTAATTTAGGTACATCTTGTGGTATTTGATGGAGTCCCTCTCAAAATATGGATAATTATTGGACTTGTGCTTGATCTACACCATTGAGATCATTAGGATGGATCATATTTGAGCCTTCATGTGTATCTTATGCATTACGATAATTTTTATTATTTTGTTCATTATGATTAACTTATTTATAATATTTTTTATCAATTTTTTCATCAAAAGAAGAACCAATGTGTGCATTAGTATAATTCATTTTAACTATGGTCAAAAGGATTTGAATATGTTTAATATGGGCCACACTTAACCTATCACTTTTACTTAAAGGAATATTAGAATCAAGTTTCTTAGGTGGCATATAAAAATAACATGGATAAGGATATGAGCAAAAAAAGGAAATGAAATGGTAGTAGTAGAAAGGTTTTTTTTGTGTATAGATATTAGTAAATTATTATGAAATCCAAGGTCATAAGAAAGTTATTTTAGTTTTATAAATTATATTTGATGTCAATAAAAGGTTATTTTAGTGTTATATTTAAATTCAATATTGAAAGGAATTTATTTTACTGTCGAATATTTCAAAATTTATCTAAACCCAATGATATTTTTATTGAAACCTTAGAAGGTTATAAACCGAAGGACAACTTAGGGTTTGAAAATTATCTATCAATAAATGGGTTCAATAATATGTTTTACATACATTTTCATTAATGTGGTATTTAAGCCTAATTATGATAAAATGATTAGAATATTAAAAAATGTTGAAAATGTACATTCAACATGTAGATTAAAAGAAATTACTTGAATTAAAAAAAAGTAAATTATATCTATGAATTTGAAATATGAATTAGTTTTTCCTATCTATATATTGATTATATTTACTAACACAATATTAAAAAATAAAACTAGAATAGACAACTAAAAAACTACGATAAATTTTAGCGATGAATATTTATTAATTCATGAATATTCCTTTTTTTTTAAATTTTGGTTTTAGTGATTTTGGAGGGCCACTACATATTTCCTAATCACCTAAAAATTTATAATGTAAGTTATTTTATTTGTCATCTCGCCAAACATTTATAATAATTTTCTAGTTTACCATCTAATTTGTCTTGATTATATAGTAAATATGATTCCATGGGTAACCATCCAATTCTACTTTCAACAAATGTAACTGCTCAATGATATCAAACAAACAACCATTCACTAAATCCTACACCAAATTAGTAACTATTTGGTGCCATATCATAAATAAGTGAAACTGAATAGCTGCATTATTCTTGTACTAATTGCTTACAACTACACCACCACCAAACAACTATTTTTTATATAAAATGATTGATTACATATGTACTTTAATTGAATGGTTACATCCATGCTATAATTAAATGGTTTCATCCTAGTTATCTCTAGCTAGTGTCATCCATATGGTAACCATTTAGTGGCATAATTTTGAAATCATCCATCTACATCACTCATCGTGGCATCTGGTGGTAATGTTAAAAGTATAGTCCAATTATTAGGAAAATTGATCATATTTCTTATTTTAGAGACCCAATAATAAAGGCCATAAAACCACCATGCACTCAAAATATAATTACTTATTAATATTTTTTAAAAATTTGTACTAAATTTGATTTTAACTATCAAGATTAATATCAAAACCCATTTACATGTAGAAATTTGCACTGATAATGATTATATTTCACAGAAAGAATTAATCACAATAACATGTCACCACCTAAATATTTTATGGATGATGACATGACACCACTTGAATATGCTCTTCTATCTCTCAATGACAATGATAATTAAATTCAAATACCAGAATATATTTCTAGTTATCATTAAAAACCAACTTCAATTAAAAATTCCACTCAAAAATCTTTATGAATGATGAGAAGTAGATAGACAATTGCAAGGTCTTTTAAAGTTGAATGGGCAAAAAATTTTCCCTTCATTGAACTCATAGATCCTAAAAATGGCAATGATACTCCAATATAATTTAGATGTACAATATGTAGTTTCTAACTAGGAAAGGAACACATATTACAACTTAAGTTGGAAACAATTGAAAAACATTGCAAAAAAATGTGATAGTGAAGTACACAAATGGATAGACAATAAGAACACACAAATGGAAAAATCCATAAGAATGCATGTATGTAAGATATGCATGTGAGTATGAAAATGAACAGAAACATCAAAAACATCTTGTTGAGAAAGGGGTAACAATCAAATCTCAATTTGGAAAAGTTATGCAGTCCAATCTAAAAGCCAAATATATACAATTCACTACTATATATCATATATTAAAAAAGGATGGACCTATTTCCAATTTTATAGATCATAAGATTTTATTTCCACATAATAGATTTATTGATATTCCATAATCACATTGGTCAGTTATAAATTCTTGGGAAATGGCAAAATGTCTAGTAATGGTTGAGAATGATGATTTGAAATAAAAAGTTCAAAATTCATTATTTATCTCACTATACATTGATGATGTCATAGTAGTTGAAAACACATCATGAGTTTACATGTGTGTTTATACTTTTGAGAACTATTCAAGGAAACCTCATCAGTTAGTTAGACATAAAATGATAGAAAATTATAATGCTATATACTTTCAAAAATTGGTTGTATTTAATTTCAGAGATAAAGTTAGGATGGATGATTATGCAATAGCTACCAAGTTGGTGTATGTTGGGGTTGATGGTGCATTAGTAATGTTGGGGAATAGAAATGGTGTGTTTATATTCAAAAAACATTTTCCCCATATATGATTTTGATTCGTTGCATGGATCATACAAAACTGTTAGCACCTTTGATAATTTTGTAAAAGTGGAAGAGCTCATTTGTGACTTGCATGTTTATATGTCAAGTAGTCCAAAAATATTTTTGGAGTTCCAATAATTTGAAACAGGAATGACTGATGACAAAAAACTACTGAAAGATGTCAATACAAGATGGATTTCTATGTATGCACTAGCATGCAATTTTTTTGAAGAATATCCATCATTAGTAGGTTTTATGTATAAATACCACAAGAAAGTTGACAAGGAAAACTATTTATTGTACCGTCTAACATATTTGGAAACATTAATGACATAATTTGGAATTATCCCAATGTTAAAATAAATCAATTGTTTTAATGGAACATGCTTAGGAGAGACCCATATATATTTTTGAATTCATAAAATTGAGAAAATGAGTATGTCAATCTCTAGATATATTAGACATGTCAAATGAAAACTTTTAGGGACCTATTTTTAGGAGTTAGTAATTTTGATATATTTTTAGCATTTTGAAAGATATTTGATATCAATGATAATCTTTGTGTCATCATTAATGGAAAGGAGATACCAATGCACACTTTCTATATAATACTTGATTTTGTGGGAGTTGAAACTAAATAACTATCTATAAAAATGACTTATTTATGATACGTTTTATGTGAAACAAATATGAAATTGAGAAAATGTCACAAAACTTATCTATTGAGATTAGAGATCATTTTCAAAGGGATGATTTTTTGGAGGCAATGGTAGTTGTGAATCCCATATTTTGGACCAGTGATAACAATCAATAGTTGATGAGAAATTTATTTCAAAAATACACAAGTTCTCTTATTAAGCATTTAAATAAAATTTTAGAGTTCAATGGAATTGAAATTAAATCTATTTTATGAAACAATTTATTGACTTCTCATTCAACACAATTCATAATCATAATGGTTGATCAATATCAGTGACTAAGCGAACCAAGAGAAAATGGTGAAATTACATGATTGGAAAAAACCTTAGCATCATGTAGGAAACTATTAGTGAATATTTATGATTATATTAACTTTGTCAAATAATGATTTTAAGCTCAGTGGATAATGAAAGAGTATTTAGTGCATTATCTTTCTTTAATTCAAAACTTTAAAATAGATTGGATAAAAATATAGAGACCTATTTGAGATTATATGTTTCATGTTATGTTGTGGACATGTTTCCTTATGAAAGAGGCAAAGAGCTCTAGAAACAATGGATTTATTTTATCGAAAGAAAAGGTTTCAGTAATATAACCAATAGAGAGGATGCAAATATTGACACTGAATATGACATTGACACAGTAGATACAAATGTCACTTATGATGAGAAAGTTTTTCAAGGATTGTTTTAGCTGCCTGATTTTTATTTTTATTTTTATTGCAAATATCATTTTATGAAATCCAATTTCATATCCTTTTTGTTTTAGATTAAGGTAAAAATAGGTTTTGAAGGGACCCTGAAACCCTGAACAAAAGGAGAAAGATAAAACATTATCGTCCACAGGCAATCCTTAAGCTTACTTCACCGAAGTAACAAAACCAGGAAACAAAGACCTGAAGCTAACAAACGAACAACCAAAGATAAACCCCAAGTTTTATAGAGACCTGGAAACTCCATAGTAAAATTTCAAAAAACCAAGTACCAAGACTAGAAAACACAACCAACTAGCAGAACCAACTAAAAGAGCCAGGAACTATTCTTCTAGTTCCAATATCATCTTCACTGCTTCCTTACCTTTCGAAACAGTGTCCTAGATGGCAGTAGTCACCTGTGTAGCTCCCTCTTGCATAAATTTCTTTCTTGAGCTTTGTCTAGTTCTCTTTCTAGGCCCCTCCAAAGTTTTGATTTCCTCATTTGCTCTTTTTCCAATGTTAACAGCAGCAGCACAAATGCTAGAGGTTTATTCCTCCATCTTTAATCTGCTTTCCTTTATGAGTTCCCTTAGGTTGTTCTCATAATCTTTGAGTTTTATGGCAATATCCCTCAGCTACTTTTCCATATTATTGATTTTGTTCCAAACTACTTCATGTTTACCCTCCATTGTTTCCATTTTCCTATTGATTTCCATTATCTCCTTATACGTCCATAAATCAAATTGTAGAGTAGCATCAGCTTTGTAATTGGCCACTCTAGTAGGTTTGTCATTTTTCCTTTTGTCTCTCCAATCTTCTGTGTTCTTTTTAGGACTGCTTCCAACTTTTTCAATATAGTCCTCCGTTTCCATTCTTTTTTGTTCCTTTATTTTAGCAGGGCTTTCTTTTTTGTTACTTACTTCCTTTCCTTGAGCTCCCATTTCCAATATTTGGTTAGCAACCTAAACTAGATTTTCCTTTTCATTAATATGATCAGGGTCCTTAGTAGGATCATCTAGATCTTTTTGAGTTTCCTCAAACACTTGCTGGTTTTCCTCAGACTCATGGTTACCGTTTTTAGATTTTTCCTCTATAGTGACTCCTTTCTCATTCTTATCTTGCGCTTCTTCTTCCTCACTAGAATTTGAATGCCCAATTTTGGTTCCTCCTTCCTCTAAACTCTCCTCCCTCGTGTTTTCAAAAATTTCCCACTTTGTTTCCTCATCAGCAGTCTGGTTATTGAAGCTTGAGAGTATGAGTTTAGCTTTTTCATTCCCTTTTACTATTTCTTTCTTATTACTCCGTAGATCCTTATATTTTCCTGAATAAGGATTCTTTACAATGGCCTTATTCTTTCAATGCCCTTCAATTATAATAATTAACCCCTCATGCAAGATGGGATGAGATTCCTTTTTCTTATGTGCAAATAGACTTTAGAGCAAGGAAAAACGCAGATAAAAAGGAAAGGAGATTCTTACTTTGTGTCTGAAGTGATTGAGAAATACAAAGTGAAATTTGTGGACTCTTTTGCTTCTTCCATCAAGTATGAAGTACTCATGAATACATCATAGGATGTCCCTCTAGATGCCCTTAATCTGCTCTAATTCAAAAAAAATCTCTGCTTTTTTCCAGTTGCTACTCCTCAACATCCGTTTTAGGGAATTTGAAAAAAGCCTCATTGGAAATGCTTGTCTGCTTTGAAAATTTTATTCCCTCCATTGGAAGCCCCATCACCTTCGCTATGAATTCCTCTATGAGATTCACCACAATGCCATGCAAAGTAACCCTATCATCAATTTAGTTTTTGAAAAAAGCCATTGTGATATGAGGTTTTGAGCCATGAAGCCGTTCACAACCTTTCCTCTCTGCAGTATCTTCCAGACATCTTCTTTTGCTCTCCACTCTTCATAGTATTTGGGTTCCTGCTTCCTTGGTTCTCCTTTCCTATTATGAGCCATACAAATCTCCTTTAACACACATCTCCTGTCAGCTAAACAATGAACCCATCTATTACCAGTTTGGAACAGAACTCGCCTATATTTTGGCACGTTTTGAGTCCTCCTCGTGTACTATAGAACATTTCTATTTAATGAGTGTATATCTTCCTCTGTGGATCCACTCCCCCAAATCATTAGTTTTTTATTCCGTTCTGATCTCTCCCTCCTTAGCATGAATTGCATCATAATGAATGAGCGCTCTTAGATCCACGTTCTTGTTTAATGTCTCCTGCCAGCTCTCCTTATGTCCAGCTCGCACTGCATAATTTGTTATCCAATCAGCAACTTCATTTGCTTCACGGTAAGTATGGGTAATAGTGACTTTCTCAAATTTTTTAATTAAAGTTTTCATTTCCATCACCATAGCCTCTATTGACCATGAGGCAGAATTTTTATTATTTAAGATATTTATGATATTCAAGGAGTCCCCTTCCAACAATAATTTAGAATATCCTGATTCAACAGCTAGCTTAATGGTTTGGAGGGCAGCACAAGCTTCAGCAATATGGCAATTCGACTTACCGATGGGAATTGCAATAACATTGATTACTTTTCCCATATGGTTTCTCAAGACTCCTCCACATCCTGCATTCCCCGAGTTCCCTTTAGCAGCTCCATCATTTGAAAATCATATCCTTTTTGTTATTGTAAATCATTTGAAATATTTAACTCATAATTGTTTTTATAGCATTGTGCTTTACATAATAAATGTTTTCCAAACCTTAATCCATTGTCCATACAACTTTCCATTTTATGTAATTGCCTCTTCAAATGGGTCAAAATTTATTTGTATTCTTTTAAGATGGTATTGTTAAATATATATTATTATTGATTTTGAAAAAAATATAAATTTGATATTTTAACACAATATTAATAGTTTTTACCTTAGTTTATAGCTTAAAATTATGAATATTGAAGTCAAATACCAAGACAAAAAAAGTCTACAAGCCTATTAAACAAGAAGACATAATTGAGAAGAAAAAAACCTTATTGTACCCCTACATCATTATAGTTGCATATACATAATTTTAAATTGATCAAGATTCAAGTGTGGAATAACAACCTAGGAAATACTTTCATCATTGAATTTATATTAAACCATCATGAAAAAAAATTAATTAAAACTAAGTTCAACTCAGAACAAAAGGTTTTACTCAGTTGATGTCAAAGATATAAATAAACATTTCATTAACCAAAAAATCAAACCATAATTTTTTCTTGGATTTGACATCCATAACATTTATATACAAGCACAACATGTTCACTTCCCAGAAAAATGGAATCATAACTAAATTGAATGATCATAAGCATAACAAAAGATTTTCCATTATCTATAACCATGATTAACACTAAATAAAATGCTATCAATAACTAAGAAATGTAACTAAGACTTAAATGACAAAAAATTTCATGATCATAATTGAACAAGATGAAATCACATCACATTCAAATTCATGCTCAATCCAAATCCATAGAAAAAATATAATTGCATTTAGGTCAGTGATGAATACAATGAAAATGACACCATGTTGTTTGAATTACATTAACTCATAATATATAACACTAGTATTGTCAATTTAATGCATGTAAGATTTAAAATGAACCATAACTCAGTAAAACAAGAGTATTTGAAACATAATAAACTATTGTTTGAAAATTAAAAATTAAAAATTTCATTTAAAATTATTTGGATTATGGTAATCCCACCTTTGACTAGTGTGGAACCCAGCTCGGACATAATGATAATCCTAGGTTTCCCTTCAAAGGAGCTAAAAAAGGCCAGAAGAATAGCCAACAAAAAAATTGGGCACAACATACCTGACCTGAAGGAGACCTAACAACCATGAGACTAAAAGAGAAATTCAAAAATAACTAGGAAAATAAAAAACATCAATGAGGCAAAAAATAAAAACCATACCAAAAAAGATAAAGGAGGAACACTAGATGCTCTAGTGAGGGATCTTCCCTACCTTCCCCTTGGTCCTAGTGCTAGGTCCATATTTGCCCCCAAATTTAAGTCCTAGGGATCCAAATAGGGTAGGATTACTCTTTGGGGTTGGTAAAGGATAATTGGTTGCTTTATAATGCTTTCCTAAATAACCAATAATTTGAATGTCCTCTAGTTCTTGCATTTGTTTAATGTAGGGGGTGCCGAGAGTGAAAAGGATGCCCTCCTTCACTACCAAGCCTAATTTAGGAAAGAGGGCAACCCAAATATCCTTAATAACACTTCTCATCAACCTCAATTATTGGGCCTTACTCTTAAGCTCTAGTTAAATTGAGTGAATTCTTTCTCTAGGTGAATGAGTCTCAAAACCAACCATAATATCCTATACAAGGTCATCTAAGGCATCTATAATTAGGGATGAGAGTTCTACTACTGGTTCATCTGGTGCCTTGGTCCCAATTTCCACCTCCTCTAGTTTTTCTAACTCCTTGAGTTCTAGAATCAATTTCTTCCTTGGCTTATTAGCTTTAACCTCACCTTTAGCACACTTCTTACCCTTCTTCAAAACCAAGTTGTAACTTGGTGTTAGTGACATTACCTTGCTAATCACTAGAGTAACATTTAAAATTGTTGTTTAAAATATAAAATTAAATTTTGAAACATAATAAATAGTTTGAAATAGATATGTTTTGCATTAATTTTTAGTGTATTGATTAGCTACTTTTTTTTAATACGAATGCATATATAACATCTAATTTTATTAGGTGATTGTAGATTCAACCACTTAGTGAAGGATTATGATCAGAGACACTATGGTAAGCCTTTTTAGGTGAGTATCAATTTGATCCCAAATTAGCTTTTATCAAATGTGCATCTCCCTAGAGGCATAGACAAGCATAAATGTGTTTTATCCCATGATTATCATACATCTATGGATTTTAATTAACAAAGGAGATAAATAGATGGACTAAAGGTGAATTTAGTTGCTTTATAATATTAGGTGAAGACTCTTAGAGAGATCATTGGGGCTAGAGAAGGTGAAGCTTTATCTCGGTCATCCTTTAATATGTCTGCCCTTAGAATATCCTCTAAAGTAGAATTAATATTAGCAGTATTTTCTCATTCCTCATTCATTGTATTTCCTAATGAAACAAGACTTGGATCTACATCTATTTTCTACTTCAATAAAATATCAAGGTCCATTCCATGCTCCTTAATTATTATCATGAGTGTGTTTTTCTATTTATTTAACATAATAAGCTTTTCTTTTAATGTAATGGAAACATTTGAACTTTTTTATGCATTTTCCAAATGCATATTGAAGACCCAGGCTTTGTTTTTCAAGTTTTCATATTTTGAATGTAATTAAAAATTGAAATATAATTAGATAAAAATTACAATAACTAGAATATATTTTCTAAAAATTATGATAACTTACCAAAGTTTTATCTTTTTCTACATTTACAATCACAACAAGGTTTATGTCTCTTTCCCATTTATTAAAGTATGCTTGGGCTTTTGCATTTAAATTTTCCAACCTATGTAACATAATAATAAAAATACTATCATTATAATCATTAGATATTGAAACTAACCTATATGTAGATTAATTGAATAAAGTGACAATCTTTGTGGGTTCATGTTGAACTAACGAAAACAAATTAACTCTCTAGGAGTAGTTTTAATAATGGGTATTTATTTCTTTGATCAATGATTATCCATTAAATCCCATACTTTTACAACATTCTACTCATTTAGAACACCCTCCTTAATATTTGAAATTACACTTTGTGACAATAAATTATTTAGTGGAAAAGTAGTAATGTCAAATTTTGCCAACTCGATATGGTCTGTAGTTGGTGGGATAGGGGTGAAGAGGTGTAAGGTGCATCTTGATCAGGTACACTTGTGACTTAAATAAAATTATTGGTATTAAAAGAACTAACAATGAGGTATCTACTTTTAACACCAAGATATTTCTCATCAAGATCAATATGTCATAAAAATATTAATCCCTACATGCTAGAGACACCACCAAGAGAGAAATTAGGGAAGACATAACCTGATAATTGCAGTGTTCCTTTAATTTGTGATAGAAATGAAATATTTCCCCCCTTATGCAAATTGGATTTGTTGGAAGTGTTGGTAACATAATTTTACTCATAGATTAAGGGTGCCCTACAAAATTAATTTATATTTAAAAAAGGTAAATTAAAAACAAATTTGAATGATAATTTGAAATTTGAAATTTAGTACATGTAGTTAGAGAGAGTAAGTCCTCCAATCTACATGTTGGATTTAGAGTCACAATAATGGTTTCAACTACAAGAGGCAATAATTCAGTCAATAAAATATCTAATTTAAGAAACAATGATTAAAAAACCAAAAGTTAGAAAGTAAAAAACCTTGAAAAATTGGTTGATAAGATTTTGGCACTTGAAAATTTTGGGTTTATTGAGTTCCTTCAAGTTCAAGGTTAATAGATTCAGAATAAACTACAAAAAATACTGAAATAAATAAAATAATAGAAAAAATGTTTTTTCATGATGCATCATTTATAATTAAAATTCAAAAGTATGAAAACCTACATGTGAAGATGATTTAGAAGGACTAAGACATTTAGAAATTTAAAAATAATGAAATGATGATTTTGTAGACTCAGAATCTCCAGAACCTTCAGGGTCACAATGTCCTTTTGAATCAGACTTTATTCATGTGTTAAATGCATGAAGTCTTACCTATAATAAGAAAAAAATATTACACTTTAAATTTGTAAGAATTTATAAATTAAACCATTCAGGTGATTCATTTGGATGCTAAACTAACCTCCTGATCATCAATAGATAAATAAATTGTGCTCATTTTTGGATGAAACACAATTGGAATTGATGGTTTCTATAAGGCATCATAATACAAGGCCAAAATAAAATTGGAATAGGAAATTGTAGAACTAGGATTGCAACAAGAATAATACAATTCTAATCTAATCCTAGTGGAAATAAATGTACACTAGTCATATTTTAAACCTAAAAGAGTATAAAGTATGTAAACAATAGCCTAGAAGTGAATGTCTCCTGGTCTTCCCTGTAAGATGATTATTGCAAAGAAAAATTGAATAATGTCTTTTATACACTAGTTTGATATTTTATCAACTTAAAGCCCCCTTTTAATCTGACTATCTGTAATGAAAGATAAAAAATATGCAATTAGTGAAACATTATGACAAATTACAAAACATTGAATTTAATTTTTGAAAAATAATGATATAAATACCCATTGGACCAATCTACAAGTTGTAGGTAGACTCCAAATATTTTTTTCATCATCAGTCAACATTCCTTTTATGGTGATAAGGTTAGCATTATGATGTGTAATCCCTATCAAATTATGGATATATGAAGATGAGGTACCAAAGGAAATTAATTTGGATTTGATGCTGACATTAAACCTTATCTTGATATTTTCATAGAAAGACATTAGATATTTAAGAAATATTTCATAAATTTCATACAATGGTATGTAATTCAGGACCATAAAATTATACATGGGAATCCAATCATTGTATATATCTTGTTGTTATAATAATTTCAAATTATCAGAGCATATTTTTTTTTTAAAAACATATTTATATGTGGAATCCATGTCATTATTTTAGCCTATTGATGTTATAGGTGAATTGTTTTGGAAAACACTAAATATAAGAATGAGAAAACAACTATGCAAGAGTGTAAAAATAATGTAAAAATGGATATTTATATCATATAACTAACTGATAAAGGGATCCATCTAGTTGCATTATATAATTGACTAGCAAATGTTTTCATTTAACTGAACCATACAACCAAATGAAAATTATTTCTAGATGGTTCTATAATACAAATTAAAAACACCCTTTATCAGTCAATTTTATGATGCATATGACCGACAACCTTTAGAAGTTGGTTGCATTCTGCAGCTAACAATTAAAGGATGTTATTTAGTTATATTATGCAATTGACTGACATTAGTTTCTATTTGGATTCATAATGCAACTCAATGGTTGTACCAAAAAATAATAAAAACACGTTTTTCCTATCCATTTCACCTCTCCTCCCAATGGATTTGCCAACACACATACAAATTAGCCATGCTTACGAGACAATTATCTATAGATTCACAATTAAAATCCAAAGTGATTTATGATAAGGGCTCTTAAAATTTACCTAAAAAATATATAAAAACTAAAATTGAAGGTTGAGGATGGTTAGGACTGTCCATTTGGAGTCAAAACCATCCACAAATTCTAGCCTGAATTGGATGGTTTTGACCCTTTGCAAAAAACCAAAAAAAAATAGGACATATTCATGTGTGACAGTGTCATATCCCAAATTCAAACTCACAACCATATGGTTATGAATTAATTAAACTTGAAATAAGCCATTAGATATGATTTATTTTAAATGAATTCTTAAGTTCTTGTTTGATTATGTCGTCATCATTGACATAAAGTCAATTAGGTGATATTTTTTTTTCATTGATTAATATTTTTTTATAACTTATTATGTCATTTTAATTGATTGGTAAGTAACAATAGTTATTCCTTGTAGGTTTTGGTAGCCTATGTTACTTTGAATCCATTAAAAGTCTTGGGTTATGACTTGTTTCCAAATTAAAATGGGTTGCTAACTAAATATTGATATTAAATGTTTTTATGTCATGAGTGTGATGTTTCTAGACCATGGTGGAAGTTAGTAAGTTTAGGATTGGGTAGTCACCCTGATGGGAATTCTAGATGATTGGTTTAAGTAGTGGGAGGTGTAATTTTATGGTTTATTTATTTAAATTAATTAACATCTTTAATGATAATATTTAATCTTTTGATTTATTTTTTGAATTACAAATAACTATGTTAAGGTAATCACTATAAAATTTTTGTTTACATTTGTATTCTTGAGATTGAGATTGAGTGGTTGTCAAGTTGACCATGTTGTACTACTGATAGCTAAGGACATCATTTTCACTATGCCAATTGTTCCTTTTTAATTATTCATTATTCCATCTTAAATATTATCCTTCTTTCCAAAATAAATTTAAGGACTACATTAGTTCAGAATAATGTTGGTTGGATGTCTTTGCATATAACATAATTCAATAACATATTTTTTGTATTGATATATACTAATTACACACACACACACACACACACACACACACACACACACACACACACACACACACACACACACACACACACACACACACACACACACACACACACACACACACACACACACACACACACACACACACACACACACACACACACACACACACACTCACTTAAATTAATAATGTGACTTTTTTGTATCATTATTGAAATGCATTTTAGGGACTTTGTCTTACTAGACTCTCAGCATGGTGTTAAGGTGGATTTCGGACATGATTAAATAAAATGTCTTTTAGGTCTTTGGTTTGGTAATCATATGGTGAAAATTGGGAAACTCAATTATGTTGCTTAACTTTGGGGCAAACCATAATTTATTATCTTATGATTCTAAAAATAATTTGACGCATAATATTTTGGTTGGGAATTTTAAAACAATGTGGGTAGTTGGTTGGAGGTATGGTAAAATCTTAGGGTCATGAGAATTTACAGTAGCATCATTTTAGGAAAATTTAGGGCTAAGTTTTTTGTTAAACTAATAACCCATTATTAATGGCACTCATAATACCTACTAAAACCACTATTAAGTCTTACTTGGGATCTTAAGGGGTAAGTTAGAGCATGTAATCTTGTTTATGGAGAAGTATTTGTGGGAAATAGAGGAAATAAAGAATAAAACATGTTACAAGCAATCCTAGGGTGTAAAAATAAGCAAGTTTGATCTTCCTTCTTGATAAAGAAGTATGCATTTTAAATTAAATTCTTTTTATGGCTATATTTAAAATATTTGCTCTTATATGCATGCATGTGCATGCATATATGATATCATATCATGAATGAGAGAAATGGGGTTTTTGAGGGATTGTTTTTGGTTTTTGCTTGAATTATTTTTCATTCAGGCATAAAGACTAGTTTGAATGGTCATTATTGTCATTAAGTATTGAATAATTTTAAGAAAAATCAGATCTTGGTGTTAGGGCAAACCCCATGACATTGTTGTTTGTGCCTTGGCTATGCATTGTATAGGATTTAAATTTGTTGTTCAATGGGAGAAATAGGTGAATTTATATTTATATGTTTTATCCATTTTTTTTAATTATAACCTAGCATGGTTAACATTTATAGGCATGTTTAATAATTGTGAAAAATTTAATGATGATTTGATAACAATGATAACATTGGAATGACATGCTTGTTGTGATGATTGGTGGTTGCAATTTCTTGCCTTATGTTATTATAATTCATGGTTGTTTTTGTTGGAGAGTTGTCAATGATGTCATGGTGATGTCATAGAAGTGTCTTGATGAGTGGATGAGGTGTTTTGATAGTCTACATGATAATGACAAAGTGTGCAATGTGCTTATCTTAATGTGTTTAAAGGAGGCTTGGTTGATCTTCAATTTTGGCATAGTTAAAGATGTTTAGGATGAGTATGGTTATTTAAGCATGATAAAAAGTTCCTGTCAAAAGTCAAGAATGATTTTAATGTTTGTGTACATGAGTGTATTTCATCTGGTTGATCATTGTTTTCATCTAGACATTTTGGGTCTAGTGGCAGAAAATCTGAGTAGGCAGTTTGATGACATCACCATTACCATGTGTGGATAAGTTAGGAGGAGTTGGTCATATGGTTGTGATCACAATAGTCCTTAGTTGTTATACACTAAATATTAGGTCATGCATCTAAGCATAGTCAAATATATGTGGGTGTAAATTTGGGCTCTCAAGTATTTTGATAGTATTTTTTATGTTCAAATAGAGCTGAGTAAGCATGTTAATGATGTCATCATTTGCATGCATGAAGTTTTCAAGAGGAAATGGTCACATGGGTTTGTTAATTATTGTTCTTAGTTATTATGCACTAAATCTTGGGTCATTCACCTAAACACGTCAAAAGATATGCAAGTGTAAAGTTGGGCTTCCAGATAGTTTGATATTGTTTTCCTATACTTAGCCAAATTTGCATGAAGCAAAAAAGTGCCAAGTAAGTAGTTTGGTGATGGAATATGTTACACATGTGGATTTTTTAAGATAATATGATCATATGGGACTATTAATATTTAAGCCTAGTTATTTTAAACTAAATTTTAGATCATGCATTAAATTTCATCAAAAGATATGCATGTTCAAAGTTGGCCTTTCAAACAAGTTTTTGACATAATTGGCTCTGTGGTAAAATAATTTGAGTGAGAATTTTTATGGAATTATATCTCACACATGTGAATGCTTCAGGATCAATTTGACATATGGTTATATTATCCTATGTAAGGAGATCATATGGTCCAAATTTTAATAAATGCAAGTGAGCGAGGTAAAAGTTATTAAGCTTCAAAGTTGTCTTCTCGGATAGATTGTAAAGGTTCTCATACTTAGTCTATTTTTAATGATGTTAAAGGTAAAGACAAAATGAAGATTTAATGGCTCATGGGCATTTTTATAGATCAAAACAATGGTGTATGTTGATTTAAATGAGGACAAGTGCTCAATATTTAATAGTATAAGTTCTCAAAAGGCATGCAAGGGTGCCAAGTGTCATGATCATGGGGGTTTTGAGCAAGATAAAATGGTGAAAAATATAACATAAAGACCTGACAGATCCATAGAGATCAACAGAGGGCATTGATTCAAAGTTTCTAGATTTCATGAGATGAGGTCAACATGTTCAAGGTTTAACCTTTGGGCATTAGCACCTTATGCATTAAATTTTGGAAAAGATCAATGGTATGAGATCAATATGAGTAGCGAGGACATGAGATGTGAGCACAGTGTTTGAAGTTAAAATGTGATTGTTTTCATTTGAATATTTGAATTTGTGAAGAAAAACTAGTGTCTGGTTTTTGGGCCATAACTTTTGATCAATGCATAATTTAACCATGTAGTAAAAATAATTTTTTTAGAGGACTCCAAGGTGCATCTATAAATATAGATTTGAAAGTATGAATGTTTATACAAACAAAGTTATTAATCTCCAAAATTGACTATGTGTTTGATTGTGTTTTACAAGTGACCCAAGAAGGATGTTTGAGCTTGTGTTGATGTTGTTTTGATGTTTAATGATGAATTAGCTATTAGAGTATGTTTTAGACTCCATAAGGATTGTATGTGTGCATTATGAATGTTTGACCAATAATTTTTAGTATGAACAAAGGTTTAGAAGTTGACTATGTATTCATTCATGGTGACCATGTGCATAAAATGTTGTTTGAGTAGTTTTTAATTAAGTAAAAGGGTATTATGATGGATATGGGAACTTAAGGAAGACCTATAGAACATGTGGCAAGGGTTCATGAGTTAGAAAGTGTTCCTATGTTCTTAATTTTCTTAGAGAAGTAATGAAGAGTTGAAAGGGTCGCCATACGACCTAAAAGTGACTTAGGCCTATTTGAAAGTGGATTGTGTTTATGTGTGACCCATGTGATATGCCTTACATATGAAGGCATGTATTTTGGATGATAAGGAAATATTATGATCTTGTTAATTCATGATTGCTCTATAAATGGTGAAACTAAATGTTTTGGTTTCTAGACTTGTTGAGAGAGGCTTGTGGAAGACTTATGAGATAAGTGCAAGGTATATGTGAGAGTTATGGAGTGAAGGAGAGGAAGAGTGCCCAGTTGATGAGTTAATGAGTAGAGCATATTGATGACTATATGTATGACTTATATGTCATATTTATGATGTTAGAGAAGTGATATTATAGTTTGATGATATGTGAAGTGGTTTGAGTGTGCATATGAGGATATTTTAAGTGAAGATAGAGAGAGATTATGGCATTCCTATATAAGAGGCCTATATGAGATAGAGAGAGATTTTATGTAGGGGTTAGATAAATAGAGATCCATCATTAGGTGTTGAATACATTAATTCTAAACTGGAGGTGTTCACTTTAATGAGTGTCTAAAGGACTTGATCTTCCTTAGGGGTAGTTGCTCCTTGTGAAATAAGTGTTTCATTAAATGCCTTTGGTTCAAAGGTTATGATCAAGGTTTGCTAGTCTAAAGGAGTTGACAAGCATCTTGTTTGTAATTAATTTATAGGACAGTAGTCCATGTGTTGTCGACTTGAGAGAGGGTTTTATTCTCCATGAGGGTTTCCCACAAGAACTATGTGTTATGTGGTTGATCTTGTGTATGCATTGAATGAATGATCTCTCTTGTTAATGTTACTTGATCAAGTTGATATATGTTGATTGTTTAATAGTTTGAAAAGACTATAATTGTAATTGAAATATATGGGTTCACTAATTCACCTACCCCATCTCAGTGATTTTACCTCTAACAATTGGTAACATATTAGGTCCTTTGGCAGAGGCTTGACATCTTGAAGGTGATCCAAGGTACAATATGGGTAGTCATCAAGGAGGTTTCTCTAATAAGTAAGCATTGATGTTAAATGGATCCAATGACATTTTTTGGAGTGTAAAGATGAGGACATACATTATGTCCCTAGGGTTTGATGTATGGTAATTTATTGTGGATGGTTATGTTTCTCTTAATACTCCTCCATCTAGTACTATAAACAAGAAGTTATTTGAGAACTATTCCAAAGCAATGAATGCCATCAATTTTGGTCTTATAGAGACTAAGTTCACCAAGGTAATCCATTGTGAATATGCTAAAGAGATATGGGACAAAATGCATATCATTTATGAAGGAGATTCAAATGTCAAGATTATTAAGTTATAGACTCATAGAAGGCAATTTGAAAGTCTTCAGATGAAGGAAGAATATTCTATGGAATCCTTTGTATAGAGATTTGATGAGATTATGAACATCATCAGATGTTTTGGAGAGAACCTTGAAGAGGTTATTATTTTTCAAAAGTTATTAAAGTCTCTATCTCCTAATTTTAATCTAAAAGTATCTATTATATAAGAAAGTCATGATCTTACTCATTTGAAGATGGATCAATTGCATGGCACCCTTACTACCTATGAGATGAGGAAGAATGATGATTTACCAACAAAGAAGGTAGGAACATTCAAGATAGAGATGAATCCAAAGAAGAAGTTCCAAAGTAAGAAACCCAAAGAGGAAGACATTTTTGATATAGATAATGATGAACTAATTATTTTGATTATAAAGAAATTGTAAATAGGTTTAGGCAAGTATAAAGGTAAACTACCCCTCAAATTCTTCAATTATGATGAGATAGGACATTTTTATAATAAGTGTCATCATAAGTATAAGAAGGATGATGACTAAGAGCATGATGAAGGTCATGATGATGGAAAGAGATCATTTAGGTTTGATAAAATCAAAAAGGGATTCAAAAGGTTTGATAACAAGAATTAATTTAAGGACAAGAAGAGTCTCTATATGAAAGAAGATTTTAGCTCATCAGATGAGAGTGAAGCTAGTGATTTAGAATATGATCATCAAGATGATGGTCCTACTGAAGATGAATATTTTTTCATGGCTGAGGAAGGCATTTGCTCATGTCAAAAGGAGTCTACTTGGAGTGACTCATATGATGATGAAGATGAGATGGACTATGAGACTACATTGACAAATGCTCATGAAGAACTAAAGATTGAAAATAAGAGCAAGAAGATGATGAAATATAAACTCAAGGACTTTGAGGAGAAATTTAGTGTGTTTGAGGCAAGAATGGATGAAGACCAAGGAACATGAAGATATGGTCAAGCATCTTAGTTGTCAATTATAAATCCTATCTACAAGCCTAAAAGCTAAAGAAAATGAATGTGCAAGGTATGTAATTGAAAATGAGTCATTGAGATCTAAGTTAGAGAAGGAATCTAGTAGGGTGAAGTCATTTATGATATTTAAAAAGATCTTAAGTGATATAGACAATATTTTAAATGATCAAAATCATGAAAGTGATAGAAATATTATTGGATACAAAGAAAAATTGAAGAATGCTTCTCAAGTTGACATGAATATCAATGAGAGAAAGGTAGATTAGAATTTGAAGATAAATCATCAAACAAGGAATGAAAGTGCCATTAGAAAGAAGACAATATAGATCAGACAACCAAATGCCATGAGGTATGTGATTTATAATGGTTACTAGTATTCTTATAATAATCGATTTGGGCATAGAGCTAGAGAATGAAGGAGACCTATTAAAAATGAATTTGTTTGGAACTATGATGGAAATAATCAGTCAAAAGGTGTGAGAAAGGTTGAGTGCTTTAACTATCATGATGTGGGACACTTTACAAAACATTATCTAAACAAGATAAGATAAGCTAAGTTTCCATAAAGGAATATGGTTTAATACAACTATGAATAGAGAGGTTACATTACTAGATTCTACAAGCAAAGGTCTACAAGTTAGAATAGGTTCAATCAAGCTCCAAGAGTGCAAGGAAAAAGGCAAGTTAGATCATGGAAACCAAAGGTGAATCATGATGAGTCTTCAGGTCCAAGTAATCTATTTTCTATGGTGGAGAATGCTAAAGAAGGAGAAGAGTGCCAAAGGCTCTCATTGTCTACTCATGTTGAGAATGAAGAGACAAAACTCAAGGAGAATACCAAGGTACTAGTTGAGGCTAGTTCTAAGGTAAGTATGGATCTAAGTGAACATCTTGTTATTGTTGAACATGTTTGATGTAGAGTATATCAATTCTCTATGCCTAGTGATGAGGTGCCAAGCTACAAGGAAGATTTTATAGATGAAAAGGTATGTCAAGATTCCATAATTACTCCATGTTTTGTCAATTCTATCCTAGAAGAAAAGGAGAGTGTTTTAGAAAAGGAACCAGTTGTCATATTTTAGACTAAGAACAAGAAGAAGAATAAAAGCAAAAAACCTTATAGCTACAAGAGGATGCTAGTGGTTACTGAGGCAATGTGGACCACTCCTAGCTTCACTTTATTATAAGAGCATTATGGTGCAAAAGATGTCTCTGTCTATGCTTTTTAAGAGACTCCTTATAGTGGAGAAGTAAGTATTGTTTTGGTGTTCTTTATATGGCTCTAGAAATATAGAGATGAGTGTTCTCAATTGCAGCAGATATGCCCAGGTGGAGGAGATGTTGTGGTGATGTTAGAATGCTATCACAGCTATATATGGTCAGTCTATAGAGTTAGATTGAGGGTTTTCAAGTGGAAAAAGAGGATTTGTGTTTTTTCAAGATGATATTTTGACATATAAAGGTATGTTGTCCTTATTATAGTATGCTTCAAGTGGATTTGTGGTCTGAAGGTATGTTGAAGATAAGTTGGATATTTTTATTTGCTCAAGGGTTTCCCAGTTTATGCTTAAGAGTTTGTAGGTCCTAAAATGGGTTAAAATATGTATGGGTTCCAAAAGATGTGGAAGATCAAAAATTAGTAAATAAGTGTGTATTGGTTGTCTCTAGGTTTTCAAGAAGTTTTAGAGGTGGATATTGATTGAAAGGTGCTGTGTTGACCTTATTTGTTTTAAGATTCTAGGGTTTTGGGTTCTACTAGAATTAGGTTTTCTTTGTGGCTTGAGGTTTGAGGCTTATTAATATGTTTAATGGGACAAATTGGTTATAAAATAAAGCTTCACAAAGATTTGCGGTTCTCAATTTATTTAAGTTTTTGTCAAGTTTTTGGCCTAATTGATAAGTTGGTTTGTGAAGGAAGTATATTTCAAAAGATGAGCTAGGTTTTGAAAATTGGTGTACTTTAGGGTGCATATGAAAGTGATCTAGATATGAATTTTTAGGTATTGAATTTACATCTAATGAAATTATGTTCTTTGCAAGTTTTAGGTAGGTCTACAAGAAGATTAAATAGGCCCAGTGGGAAGATGAGTGCATTTTGTTCCATTTTCTCAAAAAAATCAAGGTATGCATGTTTCAAGGGGAGTTATTAGGTTGGTTTAGAGCATGTTTCATATTTTGTGAGTGTCATAACTTATATTGGTGGTCCTTAAGATGGTTTGAGAGAGAAGGCTAGTAAGCATACATGGTGGTTCTTCATGGTGTGTGTAGATCTAAAGATGCTCAAGTGATGTAATGGATTAGAAATATTAGGGGGAGTCCCTCTAAAATGTTTCTTGATATGTTACATCATATTTTAGTGTTTTTTGTGTTATTTATTCTTTAGGTGCAAGTGCTTGGTTGAAGAGAGTGTTGGTATAGAGCAAAAAGAAGTTGTCAAGGCAAGAAGAGGCAGGATCAAGGTAAGGGAGAGTTTGTACTATCTTTATAAGATGGTCTAATCCTATTGGTAGTCTTTTTAGGTCCTTAGCATTAGTTGGTGCCCAATTTTTCATTGTGTCAAAGGGGGAGAAAGTTCCTATTTTGAGAGTGCTTGAAGATAGAGAAGGTGAGTTGAATGATGTTTGTTGACATCAATGATAAAGGGGGGGATTATTAGAGAGTTGTCAATGATGTCATGGTGATGCCATGAAAGTGTCTTAGTGAGTGGATGAGGTGATTTGATAGCCTAATTGACAATGACAAAGTGTCCAATGTGTTTGTCTTAGTGTGCTAAAAGGAGGCTTGGTTGATCTTCAATTTTGGCATAGTTAGAGATGTTCAAGATGAGTATGGTGATTTGAGCATGAGAAAAGGGTCTTATCAAAATTCAAGAATTATTTTAATACTTTTTTACATGAGTGGATTTCATTTGTTTTATCATTTTTTTAATCTATACATTTTGGGTCTAGTGGCAGAAAATCTAAGTAGGCAGTTTGATGATGTCACCATTGCCATGTGTGGATGAGTCAAGAAAGTTGGTCATATGCTTGTGATCACATTAGTACCTAGTTGCTATGTGCTAATATTTCATACATCTAATCATATTCAAAGATATGTGGGTGCAAAGTTAGGATCTCAAGTAATTTGACAATATTTTCTATGTTCAAATAGAGCTAAGTAAGCATGCTGATGATATCAGCATTCACACACATGAAGGTTTTAGGAGGAAATGGTCACATGGGTTTGTTCAGTATTATTCCTAGTTATTATGTGTTAAATATTATATCATGCACCTAAATACATCAAAATATATGCAAGTGCAAAGTTGGGCTCCCAAGTAGTTTGACATTATTTTCCCATACTTATCCAAATTTTAATGAAGCAAGAAAGCTCTGAGTAAGTAGTTTGGTGATGGCA
The DNA here is from genome assembly GCA_037957365.1 of Torreya grandis. Taxonomy (NCBI): domain Eukaryota; kingdom Viridiplantae; phylum Streptophyta; class Pinopsida; order Cupressales; family Taxaceae; genus Torreya; species Torreya grandis. The sequence continues at coordinate 77,489 of JARHVA010010209.1, forward strand.
TATCTCACGCATGTGGATGTTTCAGGAGAGGATGATCATATGGGTTTGATAGTTTTTGATCCTAGTTATTTTTCACTAAATTTTAGTCATGCACCAAAATGCATCAAAAGATATGCATGTTCAAAGTTGACCTTCCAGACAAGTTTTGGACATAGTTGGCTCTATGAAAGAATAATCTAAGTGATGGAATTATATCTCACACATGTAAAGGATTTAGGAGAATTTTGATTTAGGAGCATTATATCCTATGTGAGTAGATCATATGGCCTAAATTTCATAACATGAAAGTGAGCGAGATAAAATTTATTGAGGTTCAAAGTTGGCTTATCAAATAGATTGCAAAGGTTCCCATACTTAGTTTATTTTGTATGATGTTAAAGATCAGGACCAAATGAAGATCTAATGGCTTACAAGAATTTGTAAAAATTGATATCAATGGTGCATAATATTAGGATAAATTATTTATGGTTAATGGTATAAGTGCTCAAAATCCATGTGAGGGGTAACAAGTGTCATGATCAAGATCAAATGGTGAGAGCTATAAGATAAAGAACTGACTGATCCACAAAGATTGATGGAGGGAATTGAGTCAAAGTTTATAGATTACATGAGATGAGGTCAACATGTTCAAGGTTTAACCTTTGGGCATTCACACTCTATGTATTAATGTTCAGAAAAGATTAATGGTGTGAGATCAATATGAATAATGAGGACATGAGATGCGAGCATAGTGTTCGAAATGTAATTGTGATCCTTTGCATTTGAATAGTTGAATTTATGAAGGAAATACCAATGTTTAGTTTTTAGGCCATAACTTTTGATCAATGTAGAATTTGACCTTGTAGTAAAATTATAATTTGTAGAGGACTCTAAGTTGCATCTAAAAATATAGATCTAAAGGTTTGAATGTTTGTACAAACAAATTTATTAAGCTCTAAAGATTGACTATGTGTTTGACTATGTTCTGCAAGTGACCCGAGAAGGATGTTTAATATTGTGTTGATGTTTTTTCTATGTTTAATGATGAATTAACTATTGATTTATGTTTTATACTCTATAAAGATGATTTTTTTGCATTATGAATGTTTTAATAATCATATGTAGTATGAATAAAGATTTAGAAGTCAACTGTGTACTCATTCATGGTGACTGTGTACACAAAATGTTTTTTGAGTAGTTTTTGCTTAAGCAAAAGGGTATTGTGATGGATATGTGGACTTAATGAAGACCTATAGATCATGTGGCATGGGTTCATGAGCTATAAAGTATTCCTATGTTCTTAATTTTCTTAGAGAAGTGACGAAGAGCTGAATGGGTCCTCATAAGACCTAAAAGTGACTTAGGCCTATTTGAAAGTGGATTGTGCTTAAGTGTGACCCATGTGAGATGCCTTAAGGATGAAGGCATGTAATGTGGCCAATAAGGAAATATTGTGATCTTGTTAATTCATGATTTTTATATAAATGGTGAAACCAAATGTGTTGGTTTCTAGACTTGTTGAGAGAGGCTTGTGGAAGACTTGTGAGATAAGTGCAAGGTGTATGTGAGAGTTCTGGAGTGAAGGAGTTCCCAATTGATGAATTAATGAGTATAAAAAAATTATGGCTATTTGTATGACCTATAGGTCATATTTTTTATGTTATAGAAGTGTTGTTGTAGTTTGAGGATATGCAAAGTGGTCTGAGTGTGCATGTGAGGATAGTTTGAGTGAAGATAGAGAGAGATTATGGCATGCCTATGTGAGAGGCCTATATGAGAGAGAGAGAGAGAGAGAGAGAGAGAGAGAGAGAGAGAGAGAGAGAGAGAGAGAGAGAGAGAGAGAGAGAGAGAGAGAGAGAGAGAGAGAGAGAGATGAGAGAGAGAGAGAGAGAGAGAGAGAGAGAGAGAGAGAGAGTTTGTGTAAGGGTTAGGTAAATAAATATCCATCATCAAGTGTTGAAGACATTAGTTCTAAGGTGGAGGTTTTCACTTCAAAGAGGGTCTAAAGGACTTGATCTTCCTTAGGGGTAGTTACTCCTTGTGAAATAGGTGTTTCACTAAATGTTGTTGGTTAGAAGGATATGATCAAAGGTTTGTTGGTCTAAAAGAGTTAACTAGTCTCTTTTTTGTAATTTATTTATAGGACATTATTTGATGTGTTACAGACTTGAGAGTGGTTTTTTATTACCCATGAGGGTTTCCCATAGGAACTATGTGTTATGGTTTTTATCCTTGGTATGCATTGAATGAATGAGCTCTATTGTTAATGTCGCTTGATCAAGTTGATATATGTTTATTGTTTAATAGTTTGAAAGGAATACAATTGTAATTCAAATATTTGGGCTCACTAATTCACCCTCCTCCCCTCTCAGTGATTGTACCTCTAATAATTTTCCCTCTAAGACATAACCCTAACATTGCTTGAATTTATGAATAAGAAAATTATTAATATTGGGTAATATTTTTTTTTCATATTTTAGTATGCAAATAATTTGATTTTTTTAGAAGGTAAATATGGGTAAAATTTGTATTATTGTTTCTCTATTGATTATTTTTTGGTTGCAATAGGTTTTATCTAAGTGATTGGTGATTTATCAATATTTTGATTTTGCCCAACTAGGTTCTATAATGTCATTAACAGCTTAATTATACATATGAAGAAGTAATAGTAGCTTTTGGTTATTAGGTATACCTAGATAATTTTAGTTGTTAGAAAAGTCTTAAGTTTAGGTGAGGCTATGGTATATCTTCATGACATACTAAGGTTGTTGGTTCTTTAGTTAAACCTACCTTAACCAGGCCCTAGAGTTGTTTTCACCTAGATGAGTGGTAATTGTTATTCAAAGGCCCTAGAGTTGTTTTCACCTATTATTAATTTACAAGATGTTGTGTGTGATTACCAACTATAATAGTGTATATAATTGTTTAATTATATTATATGGTTATTCTTAGTATTTATTGACAATTTTCCCTCTTGAATGCAAGAAGTGGCATTTTATACTTAATGGAGGATCATCATCAGTGATCACTATTGTTAAAACTACCTTATTGGGTAATAAATGTATTTGTACAAAATCTTGGATTTATTCATGCATGTTATATCCTATTTTTCTTAAGAGCTAAGTTGTTTTGAGTAGGCTAGGACTCAATGGGGCTAGTAGGTTTCCATTAAATAGGTTGGTTGTGTTAGGGATTAGATTTTACATGAGTATTTATAGTTTGATATTTATCGAGAGGTAAATATAATTAGTAAGTTAATTTTTTAGAATATATTTGATAGTTGTAATATTGTTACAACAATATTACACTTATAGGTTTGTGAGTTATAATAAGGAGTCAGGTGATAGATTTATGGAGATTGTATCTCCCTAATTATAGGAAATAGCTTTTCCTATATAACATTGTATTCCCATATGGATTTTATATTCAGAGTGTGTGGAAGAAATAATAATAATAAAGTGTGGAATAATATTATACTGTGTTTAAACTTTTATCTTTGTGTTTGGTTTTTTTATATAGTGTATGAGATAGACTTTGTGAAGACTCTAATAAACATTGCCATCTAGTATTAGAGCAGTGCTTGGTCTTGTGGCCTACAATAAAGGTTTAAGAATTTGAATGAGGCAATGCCATTAATTATATTATTGCCTCAGATCAATGAGATGAATTCTTTGATATATATATATGTATGTATGTAATGTATATGTATGTATGTATGTAGTATATATATATATATATATATATATATATATATACATATATACATATATACATACATACATACATACATATATATATATATATATATATATATATATACATATTATACATACATACATACATACATACATACATATATATATATATACATATATACATATATATATATACATATATACAGATATATACATATATATACATATATATACATATATATACATATATATATATATATATACACATTTATACATATATATATATATATACATACATACATACATACATATATATACATACATATATACATATATATATATATATATACACATACATATATACATATAATAATATATATATATATATAATATATAATATATATATATACATATATATATATACATACATTTATACACATATATATACATACATACATACATACATACATATATATATATATATATATATATATATATATATATATATATACATATATAGACACACACACACACACACACACACACACACACACACACACACACCACACACACACACACACATACATATGTATGTATGTATGTATATATCTATTTGCCTTTTGCTATCATGTTAAAATGTGTGAAGGATCAGATCTTGAAATTTTGGATTGCAGAATCTATTACAAGAATAATTATTTTTTAAGTGTTTAGATTTATGCAGAAAGCTGTAATCTGTATGCATTTGGTTTCAAGATTTATCTGTGCCATTCTCAACACTCTGCCATTGGTGGTTTGACAAGAATCAAGACACTTCTTGATTACAATTTTCCTTAGATCCGAACATATCTAATTCACCTTCCTCATAGAATAGACACATGACTTTCACTTTTTTTATTGTGGCTTATTTTGGCTCACCATTGAAAGTTCTCCATGCAAAATTGAGCTCCTTCAACCAAATCAGGCTATAATTTGAGCTAATATTTGAATCCAAAATTATGCATGCAATCCTCATTTTTATAAATGATCTTTCCATACAAAGTAATCAGATCTAGTCATGACACATCAACAATGTCTACTGGAAAAAGAAAATGGGAATGATTAAGTGGACTAGTCTTTCTGCTAACAAACTTGTGTATCAAAGAATTGTTTGAAACTCAAATCATTTTATTTTATTCAGACCACCTGCACCACTCTACATGCACCACCATGATTTTCCATTACACCATCAACATTTTAGGTTCTGACCATTGTTCAATTAAGTTTTACTATTTCATTAAGTTTTTCATAGGTATTCTCCATATTGTTTTGATAATAAGATTGTTGAGTTGGTCAAAGTTGTTACCTTAATTTATGTGAGTTATTCACTACTACCTATAGTTTACAAAGCAAGTATAGGTATTAAATCATGTCTCGATATTATTTTACACTATGTGTCAGTGTTATTTTATAGGAATTGATATTGTTTTTAGAGTCATTAGTTTGCACTAGAGTTTCTATTTATGTTAAAATTTTATTATTTGTCAAAAACTCAAAGTTATTAGTTTCATTAGCTTTAATTATTTATTTTGAGTCAAGTCAAAGGTGTTTTTGTCAAATTCATTTAGGTGAATTAGGTTAATATCATTTATGTCAATAAAGTATTTTGAGTTATTTTTTTGTAAAGAGTTAAGTCATAAAAATTTATAGTTTGGTTTTGGGTCTATAGTCAAAATATCAAAAAATGTTAAAAAGAATAAATATGCATTATCACTTGAATGTGACATCTAATTTATATAATTCCAAGATAATAAAATCTAAAAAATCTTCAAGATGGATATGAGGCCACTATCAAACCCAAGAATGCTTGACTAAAAAAACATTGATGCTTGACAATAAGATAATACATCCAGAACTTAAAGAATAAATTTTCATTAGCTAAGTGAAGTAGCCCTTAAAATAGAGGTCAGAGGCATAGAGGAAAGAGGTTTCCAAAACCTCTCATTAGTCACCAATGATGGGGCCCAAAATGTTTTGGTGAAATTTTTTGTGGTGTGTGTTTCATTTATGTTATGTGTTTGCAAAATAAAAAATGAAGAAAATGATTGTTCATGTAATGTAATTCATGGGCAAATTCCAAACATAATTCCTTGATGTGAAAATATTGTGAAAGGATATAAATCACCAATGTAAGTTAGTCCATTGATCTTGGAAAGGTTTATGGTAGATCCAGAAAACCACAAGAGGTGAGTAGTTGATGGGTCTCATTCATTCAAGGTTTGTTGTAAACTTTTAAAACCATGGGAGGAGATATCCTTTCTTTGTATAAATCTCATGGGACAAATAGGGCATACTATAAGGGGTGAACACGCTACAGATAAGAGTGTAAATGTTTTTGCACATGTAAAAACTAAGAGGGGGGATGTTAGGGATTAGCTTTTACATGAGTTTTTATAATTTGATACTTATCGAGAGGTAAATATAATTAGTTAGTTTGTTAGAATATATTTGATAGTCATAATATTGTTACAACAATATTACGCTTATAGGTTTGTGAGTTATAATAGGGAGCTAGGTGAGAGATTTATGGAGATTGTATCTCCCTAATTATAAGAAATAACTTTTCCTATATAACATTATATTCTTGTATAGATTTTAATAATCAGAGTGTGTGGAAGAAATAATAATATAGTGTGGAATAATATTATATTGTGTTTAAACTTGTGTCTCTATGTCTAGTTTTATTATACATTGTATGAGATAGATTTTGTGAAGACTCTAATAAACACTGTTAGGTTACTCTTGTGTGAACTAAATCTATGTTTATCCAACATGAGGTAGTTCTTTTATGACTAAATCTGAGGTTTTTAAGTTTTGTTATTGTTTGATTTATTTTCATAATCTTAGATTTTACATAATATGCAATCTTGAGTACACACTATCATTTTAAATATGCACAACTATAAAATATTTGATATGGACGATTTTTAGAGAATAATGTTTTATTAACAATTGTAGCTTTGCTTGGAAGGTAAAATTAACTATAGTACAATTAGCTAAGTGACATGTAGTTTATATTTCACCTTGGACTAATTATTTTATGGTTATAACTCTACAATTGATGAGGATGTGAATCTTTCATTGATTGTGTTCTCTTTGAAATTGATGTTAGGAAACCACTAGAATATTTATAATAAAATTATAGTTTTTGTATTATGGCTTTTATTGTATATATATAATTAGTATATAGAGAAAACTATCCTAGGTAAATGGCTAGATTGATTATGAAATGGTAGCTTTTATAAGGAAATTAATGGAATTTTTTTTCATATAGGATCGTTATGTCATGTAAAAATTAATGTATTGATTAGCTTACATACAAACAAGCTGTCCAAAAATATTCTTTGCATATTGGCACTTAATAACACTAACCATGTTGTTTAATTCATTGTGCAAGATTATTTATCAAGTATGAAGAAAAAATTGACAACTTATCACTAAATTTTAATTTTGAAATATTTAAAAATAGGTGGACCTTGCAAGTTTGATTTTCCATTATTATAAGCCATTAATTTATCTTATAATTTCTTGTACCGATGTATTGGTTCCTATTGCTCTTGCAGTTGGTTTGGAAATTTGGGTCTTGGACTAAACCATTGTATAAACCATTTACTTTAATAATGTTTGGCATTAATTTGTATGCAACATTTTTCTTCACTATCTAAGTATTGGTTTTTATTATTATAGTGAAAATTGTAAAATACCTAAGTATTTGATAAATTTTTTGTCATGATGTCCATGTAACTATTTATTGATGTGAATAATCTTATTATGTGCTTATTATAAGGTAATTTATGGTTTTAAAATTTTGTTACATATTTGTATATGGATTGGGTGGATGAGTAATAAAGGTATATTGTGTTATACTTGGTTGCCACCTTTTATCCATTTATAATAGTTTTGTTTTAGATTAAGGTAAAAGCAGGTTTGAAGGGACCCCAAAACCCTTTAACAAAGATAGAAAGATGATACGATGATGCCCAGTAGGAATAATAACCCTAGAACAAACTATAAAATAGTATCAAAATCAGGTTTTATGGGGACCTGAAACCACAACCTATAACCTTAAGAAAGATCACAGGTTTTACAGAGACCTGGTAACTCAAAAAAAGTTTATAAAACCAAGATCCAACTTTTAGAACCAGTTAAAACATCTAGTAGATAGGACCAGAACAAAAACAAAAACAACAAAGAGGACCTTAATCTTCTAGTTCCAAGATCATCTTCACAGTCTCATTTCCAACCATTGCTATATCCTGTATGGATATTGCAGCTGAAGTAGCAGCTTCTTACTATGCTTTCTTTCTCGAGCTCTGTTTGGTCCTCTTACTTGGCCCCTCTAGAGATTTTATTTCTTTATTAACTCATTTTCCAAGGTTAGCTGCTGCTGCACATATGCTAGAAGTAACCTCCTCCATTTTCATTCTACTTTCCCTAATGAGCCTTCTCAAATTATTCTCATATTCCTTAAGTTTAACTGTAATATCACTCATTTACTTTTCTAGATTATTGATTTTAATCCTATCATCTTCTTGGTTATGTTGCATTATTTCAACTTTCTTTTGCAGCTCTATCATTTCCTTATGCATCCACAAATCAACTTGGAAAATTGCATCCGCCTTGAATTTGGCTGAATTCATGAAGGGGATATTATTATCCCTCTGGTGAGCATCACACCTGTCATCGAAATTCTCCTATGGAAAGGACTCATCCTTTTCAATTTGATTCTCCCTTTCCATCATTTTCTCCTCTTTTGTCTCTACAGGGTCTTTATGCTGGTCATGATCATCCTTTTCTTTTTCTCCAATCTCCATGGCGAGATTGGAAAGTAGAACCAAATGTTCCTGTTCTCTTGTCAAAGCTAAATCATCAAGTAAATTATTAGTTTCTTTAACACTTCCCCCCACCACATTCTGATTATCTCCATGATTAGAATTATTCTGTTCTGTATTACCCTATGTTTTTTCCCCTTCATTTTCTTTCTCGCTTTTGTCTTCATCTTCCTGATACCCTTCCAAATTTAAACTAAAATCCCCAATTTTCATCCCTTCTTCCTCAACAACATTCTTCTCAGAACTATCAGAACTTTCCCACTCAGATTCCTCTTTAACATTCTATTTTTTAAGACTTGAGGGTCTAGGTTTTACTTTTTCTTTCCCCTTCACCTTTCCATTCTTCTTACCCTGTGAATCCTTATTTTTTTTAGAATAATGATTCGATACTATAGCATTGATTTTATAGTAGCCCTCTATAATAAGAATCAGTCCTTCATGCAAAATTGGTTGAGTTTCCTTCTTTCTATGATCAAACAGGCTTTGAAGCAGCGAAAAGCGCAAATAGAAAGGGAAGGAGATTCTGTCTTTATGCCTAAAATGATTAAGAAAGACAAAATGAAATTGATGAAATATTTTGCTTCTACCATCTAGGATAAAATACTCATGAATGCAGGAAAGAACGTCTCTCTAGATTCCTTTTATCTGCTCCAAGTTAAAGAAATCTCCACTCTTTTCTAATTGCTTCTCCTCTGCATCCGTTTTCAAGAATTTTTTATAAGCAACATTTGAAATACTAGTCTGCTTTGAGAATTTAATGCCATCCATTGGGAGCCATGTAACCTCTGTGATGAAGTCCTCTATGAGCTTTACAGTAACACCATGGAGGGTTACTCTGTCCTCTGTGAGATTTATAATAGTTTTGTTACTTATAAAGGGTTAATTCAATCTTCAACTCTTTACATTATTTATTGATAGTCAGTAATGAAACAACCTTGACATTAAATTTTTAATGGTTCATGTAATGGCCTCAAGAGAGAATTTGTTGCATCTAGTTACTTATCTATTATGAGTATCATGTCTCCTCCTAGATAGTTACATAACCTATCATATGATTAAATGGAAGATAATTTTATCTTCAAATCTATGTTTTTATTTGAACTAGATAATATCTATTGTTTGTTGTTTGGAGAGAGATGATATTATCATGGTTTAAGCATTATATCTTCCAGTCTTAATGGAAATCATTAGTTAGTAGCATGTGATTTTAGTTGTTATGAATCGGTCATGATTCAAATTCTTGAATGACTGTAGTTGTTTATCTTACCTTTTGGTGATATAGGAAGCCAAAAGTGAGATTAATTTATGTGAATCCAAGTTGTTTAAGGATATATATATATATATATATATATATATATATATATATATATATATATATATATATATATATATATATATATATATATATATATATATATATATATATGTATGTATGTATGTATGTATGTATTTGTGTAAGTCAAAATTCTC
>JARHVA010010209.1:92500-105000 GCA_037957365.1 Torreya grandis
AACATCTTGTTGAGAAAGGGGGAAGAATCAAAGTTTAATTTCAAAAAGTTATGCAGTCTAATTTAAAGGCCAAATACATACATTTCTCTATTGTATACCACAATTTTAAAGTCAAACCAAGTTTTAACTTTTTAGATTATAATATTTTGTTTCGACATACTAGGTTCCTTAAAATATTATAATCACATTAGTTGGATAATAGTGATTTGGAAATGGAAAAATGTCTATCAATGGTTGAGGGGGAGTATTTGAAATAAATAGTTAAAAATTTACTATTTATATGATTATCCATTGATGAGGTTACAATAATTGAAAACACATCACGTGTTTGCATGCATTTTTATACTTTTGATAACTATTCTAGTATTAGTTGTTCATAAAATGGTAGAAAGTTATAATGTTGAAGACCTTTACAAATAGGTTTTTTCTAATTTAAGAGGTAAAGCTAGGATTGATCATTATGCAATAGCTACCAACTTGGTGTGAGTTGGGGACGATGGTGCATCATTAATATAGGGTATAGAAATGCTATTTGTGTTTTAATTCAAACAATAGTTGTTGTATATACAATTCTAATTCAATTCATGGTTCATTGGAAGAATCTTACATAAAAAAATGTTAACACATTTGATAATGTTGCAAAAGTGGAAAAGCTTATTCATGACATACATGCTTATATGTCAAGTAGTCCAAAAACATTTTTAGAGTTTAAAAAAAAAAAATTGAGTGACTAGTGGTAAAAAAATTATTGAAATATGTTGATACAAGATGGATTTCCATGTATGAGCCTACATGCAATTTTTTTGAAGAATATCCATCATAATTAGGTTTTATATATAAATACAATAGGGAAGTTAACAAGGCAAAAAATTTATTGTACCATTTATAAGATTTGGAAACATTACTGACATTATGTGGTATTCTCTCAATGATAAAGAAATCAATTGTTTAATGAAACATGCTCAAGCGAGATCCACACACACACACACATATTGTTGAATTCGTATGATTGAGAAAATGAGTATGTCCATCTCTAGATATATTATACATGTCAAATGATAAAAAATAGCGATTTATTTTTAGGAGTTAGAAGATTTTAATAGATATTAATGATATTGAAATCTATTTTAAATTTAATATCAATGATCATCTTTGTATCATCATTAATGTAAAGTAGATACCAATGTACACTTTCTATAGAAGAGTTAATTTTATGGGAGGTGAAAATGATGAAGTGATTGTAACACTTCTTCTATATGATACTATTATTTCTGAAACATAGATGAAACAAAGTATAATTTCACAAAGCTTATCTAATAAGAGTAGATATCATTTTAAAATGGATGATTTGTTTGAAGCCAAGGGAGTTGTGAATCCCATTTTTTGTAAATGTGATAATGGTGAAAAAATGATTGGCAATTTTTTTCAAAAATACATGGGTTTTCTTATTAAACATTTCTTTAAATCTATAGAGCTTAATAGAGTTGAAATTAAAGGTATTTTGAGAATGTATTTATTGACATCTCAGTCAACACATTTCATACTTACAATGATTGATCAATAACATTATCTAAGTGAACCAAAATAAAATGATGCTATTAGATAGTTATGGAAAAAGTTTTATCTTAGTAGTGTCCTACAGGAAACTATTAGTGAATATTTATGACTATACAAACTTTGTCAAACAATAATTTTGGGTTTAGTTGAAGATGAAAGAGTATTTAGTGAATTATATTTCATTAATTCAAAACTTTATAATAGATTGGATAAAAATGTAAAAACTTGATTGAGATTGTAAGTTTCAAGTTATCATGTGGACATGTTTCCTTATGAAAGAGATCTGGCAACATGGATTTCTCTTACTGAAATAAGAGGTTTCACTAATACACCAACCAATAGAGATGATGTAAATATTGAGATTGAATATGTCATTGACATGATAGTTGTAAATGTCACTTATGAAGAGCAAGTTTTTCAATCATTATTTCATCTACTTGATTTTAGTTTGATATTTATTTTAATCATCATTTTATGAAATCCAATTTCATATCCTTTTTGTTATTGTAAAAATATTTGAAACATTGACATTATAAAATTTAAAATATTGTCATTACAATATTTATAACATTATGATTTAAACATTTAAAACATAATAAATTGTCATTAAAACATAATAAATTATCATTTGAAACATGAAACATAATAACATTGTCATTGAAACATAATAAATTGTCATTTGAAACATAGAAAATAAACCATAGACCTAGATTCATATACCTAAAAACCATAAAAAATAATATTTGTACACAATGGAGTAAAAAACATAGACCTAAAATCATATCCTTTTCCTTGTATATTCATTTCAATTTAGAAGAATCCTAAGGTAAATAATCTAAGATATGCCATAATAAAACATTTGAAACATTGACATTGTAAAACTTAAAAGATTATCATTGAAATATTTATAACATTGTGATTTAAATATTTAAAACATAATAAATTATCATTTGAAAGATGAAACATAATAACATTGTCATTGAAACATAATAAATTATCATTTAAAACATAGAAAATAAACCATGGACCTATAATCATAGACCTAAAGACCATAAAAAATAATATTTGTACACAATGGAGTAAAAACATCGACATACAGTCATCATTTTTAATGTAAATTCATTTTAATTTATAATAATCCTAGGGGATATAATCTAATATATCACATAATAAAATATTTCAAACATTGACATTATAAAATTTGAAACATTGTCATTGAAATATTTGTAATATTGTGATTTAAAGATTTGAAACATAATAAATTGTAAGTGAAACAAAATAAATTATAATTTGAAACATGAAACAAAATAACACTATCATTGAAATATAATTTATTGTCATTTGAAACATAGAAAATAAACCATAGTCCTAAAAACCATAGAAAATAATATTTGTACACAATGGAGTAAAAAACATAGAAAATAAACCATAGACCTACAGTCATATCATTTTTCTTATACATTCATTTCAATGTAGAATAACGCCAAGGGAAATAATCTGAGATATTCTATTGTTAAACATTCTAAATATTGACATTATAAAATTTGAAACATTGTCATTGAAATATTTGTAACATTGTGATTTAAACATTTAAAACATAATAAAGTATCATTTGAAACATGAAGCATAATAATTTTGTCATTAAAATATGACAATTTTTCATTTGCAACATAGAAAATAAACAATGGACCTATAGTCATAGACCTAAAAACCATAGAAAATAATATTTGAACACAACAGATTAAAAACATAGAAAATAAACCATATACCTATAGTCATATCTAAACTAGAGCGATCCCTCTTAGCAAGAAAAGGAAGAAGGTAGAAGTTTCAATTGAGAAGATGGTATAGGAGAAGAAGCACAAAAATATGGAGGAAAGGATATAGGATAGTCAAAGTAAAAGCATAGATGAAGATTCTTCCCAAGGCTCGAGAAAGATAACCATGGGATATTCTAAAAAGAAAGAGAAGAACAAGAAATAAAGTAGAAAACATGGTTACTCTAATTCCAAGGAATCCCACCACTAGTTTCAGTTTTTCATCTAGGTAGTTTATTTTTTAATAATGATGGTTCCTTTTTTATTTGGGTTTATTATACTTTTAGTTGAATTTAGCTTGGTTATTCTTATCCCTTAGGGCTTATAATTTTTGTTTGTTGTATCTCTCTTTTCATTGAACATCTTTCATTTCTTGTATGGGTATGGGACCCTAATCCTGCATTTTAATCTCATCTAATAAAGAAATATCATTTTCCTATACATTCATTTAATGTAGAATAATCCTAAGGGAAATAATCTAAGATATGCCATAATAAAATATTTGAAACATTGACATTATAAAATTTGAAACATTGTCATTGAAATATTTGTAACATTGTGATTTAAAAATTTGAAACATAATAAATTGGCATTGAAGCATAATAATGTTGTCATTGTAACATAATAAGCTATCATTTGAAACATGTTAAAATATCATTCCTTTTGAAGAGATCTTAACTCCATTTGCTTTGTATTTTCCTTTATAATTCTTGATGCAATAATACCCTCTACTGTAGAATTGATATTTGTAAGATTTTTCCTTTCCTCATTAGCTACATCTCCTATTGAAAGAAGATTAGGATCTACATACATTTACTTTTTTAATAAAATGTCAAGATCCATGTTGTGCTCTTTACTTATTCCCTTCAATATATTGTTTTGTTCATTTAACAACACTAGTTTTCCATCAATGTATTTATTACATTTAAACTTTTGCATGTGTTTTTCAAACAAAAATTTAAGACTCAGGATTCTTTCTTCATATCTTTATATTTTTCCTATAATTTAAAAATTAAATTTGATAAGATAAAAATTACAATAACTAGAACATGTTTTTTAAAAATGATGATAACTTACCAAAGATTTTTCTTTCTCTGCATTGGAAATTATGACAAGGTTTTTTTCTCTTGACCACTTGTTGAATTAAGCTTGGGATTATGTATTCAAATTATATATCATCTTTAACATAATATCCCAAATAGTGTCATTGTAATCATTGGTAATTGAAATTTACCTATATTGATCTTGATTGACTAAAACATCAAGCTTTGTGGATTCATTTTTTACTAGTGAATACAAATTGAGTCTTTGGGAGTGGCTGTGAAAACAAGCATTTATCTCCTTGATCAATAATTTTACCATAAACTCCAATGCTTTTAAAATATTTGAATCACTGAGAAAAACATCTTCAATATTTACTAATTTTTTTTTCTAAAAATAGAATATTTAATGAAAATCAAGCAATGTCATCATCAGATAACTCCAAATTATCATGAGTAGTGATTGGGATAGGTGGTGAAGAGGATGTTTTAGGTCCTTCTTGAGTAGACACTTTTGAAACTTGAATAAAATAATGTTTATTAAAAAAATTTGGGTCCCTACTTTAAATCCCAATAAATTCATCATCAAGATCAATCTGATGTAAAAATGTAGTACCTTGTGCACTAGATACACCACTGAGAGAGAAATTGGGGAAATCAAAACTTGACAATTATAATGCTCCTTTACTTTTTGTAGGAAATGATATATTTTTTTACCCTTGTCTAAATTTAGTTAGGTGGTAGTGGTGATAGCATATTTTTCTTGACAAATGTAGGGTACCTTGCAAAAAGAATTATATTATAAATGGTAAATTTAAAACTAAATTTAATGCTATTTTGAAATTTAACAATTAATACATGGCACTAGATAGTGTATGTTTTACACTTAACATTTTAAAAATTTTGAGTGGTTATTTATTCCATAGTAAAAAATACAAATAATCATTTTTTCAATAAATTCTCTAACTTAAGAACACTAATTCAAAAATCAAAAGTAAGAAAGTAAGAAACTTTGAAAAAGTTGTTGAGAATACTATGGCAATTAAAATTTGGGGGTTGGTTGAGTGGCTTCATGGGATATAGATTTAATTTTATCTACAAAAAAATAACAAATAAATAAGATAATACAAAAAATTAAATTATCATAGTGCATCATTTCTCATTAAAATTTAGAACTAGGAAAAATTGCAAGTGGAGATGATTATGCTTGATTTGGCACAAGAGAAGTCCTTGCACATTTGGAAATTTTGAATGGTTAAAATGATGATTTTGTACTCATGTCAGAATCTGTAGAGCCCTTAGGTGCATGATGTTCTTTGATGAAAGTTTTCTCCTTGTGTTAAATGAATGAAGTATTATCTATAACAAGCAAAGAGAATATTACATTGTAAATTTGTAAGAACTTATAAATTAAAACATTCGGTTGATTAATTTGAATGCTAAACTAGCCTCCTTATCATTAAGGGATAAATAATTTTTGCTTATTTTCTTATGGAGCATAGTTGGAATTGCTTATTTATATAGGTCATACAAAGCCTCATCATAAAAATACAGAATAAAATTAGTGCACAAAATTATAGAATTATCATTTCAAATAGAATAATTAAAATCCAATCTAATCCTATTAGATATAAATGTACACTAGTCAAATTTTACTCCTTAAAGAGAACAAAGAATATAGACAACATTCCATAAGGGAATGTCTACTGGTCTTCCTTGTAAAATTATTTTGGGTTAGAAAATTCAATAATGGATTGAAGAAATGGGTTTGACACCCTTTGAACTTGGAGCCCCCTTTTCAACCGATTATTTGCAATGAAAGACCAAAAAAATGCAATTATTACATTAGTAAAAAGGCATGATAAATTATGAAACCTTAAATTTAAAATTTAAATAATAATGTTAAAAGTAATAGAGGGATAGGTTTATAATTTATAGTGAGAGTCCAAGTATTTTTTGTCACTATTTTTTAACATTACTTTCATAGTGATAGGGTTGGCATCTTGGTGTAGAATCCCTATCAAACAATGGATATCTAAAGGTGACATACCAAAGGAAAGAAACTTAGAGTTAATAGTGACATTAAACCTTATCTCATTATTTTCATAGTAGACATGAGATATTTGATAGATTTTGTGTCTATTTCATATTGAGGCATGTATATGAGGCCTCAAAAACTAAACTAGTCAACCTAATCATTATATACATATAAATACTATAGTTGTTTGATAATTTTAGGACACAACAATTTTTTTAAAATAAATTTGTATTCTACTTGTGGATGACATAGCCGTAGAAGCCATGTCATAGTTGTCGATGTCATAGTTATGGATGTTGTAGTTGAATAATTTTTAACACTGCAAGAGAAAACAAACCTTTGAAAAAGTGAAAAAATGAGGGTAATACTCATATATATAAGAATTAATGGACATGTGGTAGCCTTTGGTTCATGTTATAGACATGTGCTAAAATGCAGTTGATTGGTACATAATTTAAATGGTTGCATCATCTAATCGAATGCTTAGATCTTACATTTACCCAGTGTTTAAATTAGTTAGGTTTAAATCTAACTAGTTGAATTATACAATTGACCAGTGTTTGCACTTATCAGTTGCATAATGTAATTGACCAGTCTTGAATATGCCTAGTTACATGGTGTAACTATTTGATTGTATAGAAAATAAAAAATGACTACTACACCTCTCCACCCCTAGGATTTACCAACACACCTATATATAATTGGCTACTAATCACCATAATTTTGAAATAAATATTTATAAATTTATCAATGAAATCCAAGGGGATTTCTTATAAGGACTCTTAAATTTTACCATAGATATTAGTAAAAAATAAACCTAGAAAAAACCCTTTCTCAGTGCATTTATGCATAGGTATTAATTAGAGCTTAACTCACCTCATAATGTCTATATGATCAAAATATTTAAAACCTATAATATATTCTTAGATAAATCTTAAGATGAACCATAAATCATCTAAATATATTTACTTACAAAAAATCAATTATTATATGGCATCAAACAACATAACATTATTTTAAAAATGAAGCAACAAATAATTATTTGTGCATCTCGGATGTCAAAATTCTTGCCACCTCATAGTGAGAAAAAAGAGCTTTGGAAAGAACAAAATTATGACCTTACATACTTATACAAAGTTTATGGGAAAAAAATATATTGATATTTTTAAGAATGTATATATATCAGTGTTAACAAAAAAATTGAATGAAACAAAATGTTCTCGTATAACATATTTTCAAACATTATGAGTATTAAAATTGATTGTATCCATGTTCTAAGAAAATAACAACCCTTTAGATTTTCACAAAAGTTTATGATATATATACACACACACACACACACACACACACACACACACACACACACACACACACACACACACACACACACACACACACACACACATATATATACATATGCATATACATATACATATACATATGTATATATATATATATATATATATATATATATATATATATATGTCTGTGTGTGTGTGTGTGTGTATACATACATACATACACACATGCATATATACATACGCACGTACATACATACATATGTATATGTATGTATGTATATGTATGTACGTGTGTATGTATGCATGTATATGTATATATATAGACATAATTTCCAATAATAAAATTGAGATAAACAAAATATACTCACCATATTGACACTGATTTGATTTAATTTACAATGATTGCATACTTGATCTCTGTTAGGTTGTGGAGCTAAAAGCTTCACTAATGAAAACATGGAGGAGGAGGTTGCTGAGTGTCACAGTCACCGATGTCGGTCAGGCCAACCAATGTCAGTCAGGCGAACCGACATCAGTCAGAGGTAGACAGGAAGACAACCAACATCGGCAGTATTCAGCCAATGTTAGTCATCTCCAGGCAGACAGGGACCGACGTCGGTCACCTGTGCAGTTCTAAAACTGCTAGTTCACGAATAGTTAGTTAACAAACTAGTTGTTTGCATGTTGAAAGGCTAATTTTAGTCTTAAGCTGATGATCTAATTATTGTAATTGGATGTCTAATTATTATTTGCATGAGATCTATATAATAGACTCATGGGTTGTATTGTAATTTGTGCTAGTTTAGAGTTGAGCTTGGTTAGCTCCTTTTGAGAGTGAAGAGAGCAAGGGTAGCTCCTCCTAGTTCCACAGGGGTGCCAAGTGTGTATGATCAAGTTGGTCTGCAGGTGTGCAAGATCAGGGAGAAGATCCACCAGAGTACTAGTTTGGAGAATCATAAGGACTTGATGAGGCAAGGACAAGGGTTCTTCAGGGTGTAGAGAGATCTACATGGGTAAGTAAGATCAGGTTGGTTTGCAGGTGTGTGTGTGTGTGTGTGTGCGAGGTCAAAGGTGATCTGTGGGGTAGTAGGATCAAAGGTGAAAACAACATAATAGGTAGTAATATCAGGAGATATCTACTTGGAGTACATTGAGTACTTGGAGTGCGTGGAGTACTCAAATTTAGAGTGCATGGAGCACTTGTGTACTAGTAGTAGTGATACTGACTGGTGGTACTGGTAGTAGTGATACTGACTGGTTGGAGGTGAACACCAACTCTATGTTTGAGTTGTGTGTTGGGACTGTAAGAGAGAGAGTGAGCTCTTGAAGAGATTTACTATTTATGCCATAGAGGTGTGGGAGCCCTAGAGGTGTGTAAGGAAGAAGACTGTGGCAATCTTCTTTGTTGTATTTCCTTCTAGAAGAGTATTAATACAATTGGGTATTGTCTCTCATATTTTGTGTTATTTCTAAATTCTAGTTACTTGCTACTTCTAGTTTAATTCCACATGTTAAGTTACTTATACAAAGGTAATCAATTGTGCTTCTGGGTCCTAACAGTTGGTATCAGAGCTAAGGTTGTAGGGAACAGGTTTATGTTTGATTACATGTCACTCTCAGGGGTTTTTGATGGAGTGGGAGTATAGCAATGGCAAAAAAAATTACATTAAGAATGGAGGAATTGAAAAGCACAAATGGCCAATTACGGTGTTATGGAAAGAAAGAGCAGGTAAAGAAAAATTGTTGGTTGGTAGAAGATCAGCATGAAGGAACTGAAGAAGTAGATGTTGCAGGTGTTGTTGCACAAGATGCTCTGGGATGTTCCTTGGATAAAGTAGAATCTTGGTTTATAGATTCTGTTGCCTCTTTCCATGCAGCCCCAAATAGAGGGGTTGGTGAGCCTTGTCAATGTATTGGCAAAGGGGAAGTGTTGCTGAAATTACAGGCGGCCAACACATGGGTGTTGAAGAAGGTCATGCAGGTCCCAATCTTGAAGATGCGGCTAATTGCTTTAGGAAATTTGGGTGATGAGAGATGCATAGGAACTCTCACAATGGATGCACTTGAATTAGCATGTGGTAAGAAAATAGGTACTCTTTATCTACTTGCTTGTATTACTGATTCTTCTTCTATTGCGAAGACATGGCTTTGTAGGCTTGGTCACATGAGCAAGAAGGAGATGCATGTTCTTAAGAGGAAGTCAGATGTCTTTGAAAAACTTAAGAACTAGAAAGCCTTGGTGTTTATGGAGGAGATGATGGAAAGAGATTAGTGGATGGGACTGGATATCTCTGAGCAGGGCAGTTTGGACAGGGTTTTGATCTAAAGAGAGCTCGCGGGTAAAAAGTCATCACTCACAGGCAAACACAGGTATCAACATCAATCAAGAAGAACCAGCATCAAACAGACAGGTACTGATGTCAGTCATGTGTAGACTAGAGGAGTCGATGGTGTCAGGCAGGTGGAGACCGACGTCGGTAGGATAACTGGCGTCAGTGACCTAGACAGTCGCATGGAACTGACGTCAGTCAGATGCAGACTGTGTGGTGACTGAGGTCAGTCACTGGAATAGATTTTAGGTAGACAGCAAGCTATCAAGGAGTCTCAAATGCCCATGTGGAGGACTGAAAGGGTAAGTAAGCCTCAAATTCATTATTCTTCTTCTTTATACTCATTGCTCACTACAAAGTAGGAAGGATCCAAGAAACAATGGGAGAATGGCATGAATGAGGAGAAGAACCAAATGGTAGATTTGGTAGAGTTGCTAGCTAGGATAAAAGCACTAAGAGATGAATGGATTCCTTGGTTAAAGAATAGAGAGAATGGACATGTGAGATGGAAGGCCAGGTCATATGGTCTTGAGGAAGTTGTAGGACAGTGGTACAGGTTTGACAGGTGGATGAAAAAGCATGGCTTTAGTCAGTGTCATTGTAACCATTGTGTTTGTCTTACCAGGTGGATGATGGTTGTGACATTATCCTGTTACTATATGTGGAGGATGAGCTTGTTGCAGGTTCAGACATATAGGGTTTTGCTGAGCTAAAGGTAAGGCTAGTTCAGTGGTTTGTCATGAAGAATTTGGGAGCAACAAAATTCTTTGGCATGAGTAATCCTAGAGATAGGGAGATCACAAGTTGATGTTGTCATAAGATGATTATGTGAAGGTAGTGCAGGATACAGAATAGGTTAGCACACCTATGGATGGATAGTTCACAGAATAGGGTCCCCAATCACATGATGAGGTTGAGTACATGTGTACTCCGTGAGTTTGCCCAAGTAGTGGGTGCTATCAAAAAGTTTGTAGTCAATCCAAGAAGGAAGCACTGGAAAGCAGTTTAATGGGTTCTTAGTTATTTGAGAGGGACCAGCAGCAGAGATTCATGTTATGCAGGGTCCAGTACTTCGAATTTGGCAGGTTACTTGGATGACAGGAGGTGCATCATAGGTTTTTGTGGTGGTTGGTCTTCAAGGTTGAGCTTGAAGAGGGATACAAGCCAGGAAACAAATTAGATGGTGTACAGGTACAGGTACAGTGCAACTATTTATCTCCAAGTGGGAGATTGTTAGGTTATGGAGCTAAAAGCTTCATTGATATAAACATGGAGGAGGAGGTTGCTGAGTGTCACAATCACCAGCGTCGGTCAGGCCAACTGACATCGGTCAGGGGTAGACAAGAAGGCAACTGACATCGGCAGTATTCAGCCGACGTCGGTCATCTCCAGGTAGACAGGGATTGACGTCAGTCACCTGTACAGTTCTAGAACAGCTAGTTCATGAATAGTTAGTTAATGAACTGGTTGTTTGCATGTTGAAAGGCTAATTTTATTCTTGAGCTGTGGATCTAATTATTGTAATTGGATGTCTAATTATTGTTTGCATGATATCGATATAATAGAATCATGGGTTGTATTGTAATTTGTGCTAGTTTAGAGTTTAGCTTGGTTAGCTCCTTCTGAGAGTGAAGAGAGCAAGGGTAGCTCCTCCTAGTTCCATAGGGGTGTTGAGTGTGTATGTTCAGGTTGGTCTACAGGTGTGCAAGATCAGGAAGAAGATCCACTAGGGTATTGGTTTGGAGAATCATAAGGACTTGGTGAGGCAAGGATAAGGGTTCTTTAGGGTGTAGAGAGATTTACATGGGTAAGTAAGATCAGGTTGGTTTGCAAGCGTGTGTGTGTGAGAGGTCAAAGGTGATCTGTGGGGTAGCAGGATCAAAGGTGACAGCAACACAACAAGTAGCAAGATCAGGAGAGATCTACTTGGAGTACGTTGAGTACTTGGAGTGTGTGGAGTACTCAGATTTAGAGTGCATGGAGCACTTGTGTACTGGCAGTAGTGATACTAACTAGTTGGAGGTGAACACCAACTCTATGTTTGAGTTGTGTGTTGGGACCATAAGAGAGAGAGTGAGCTCTTGAAGAGATTTATTGTTTATGCCCTAGAGGTGTGGGAGCCCTAGAGGTGTGTAAGAAAGAAGACTGTGGCAATCTTCTTTATTGTATTTCCTTCTGGAAGAGTATTAATACAATTGGGTATTGTCTCTCATATTCTATGTTATTTCTGAATTCTAGTTACTTGCTACTTCTGGTTTAATTCCGCATGTTAAGTTGCTTATACAAAGGTAATCAATTGTGCTTTCAGGTCTGAACAATCTCTAACCTATATGTATTGAGGTATAAAATGGTTACTGCTACTGATGATGATGATGATAATAAAATAATAATAATAATAATAATAATAATAATAATAA
>JARHVA010010209.1:110000-122500 GCA_037957365.1 Torreya grandis
TTTTAGTTCAAAGTATAAATTTAAGGTTATTTCGTCTACGTGTCTTGAAATTAAAAAGTCTTGTTTTAGATGGTTGATTATTCACAATAAACTATATGTTGGTGTGGTTATTTGTAATTATGTTTTTGGTATGACACTTTTTACCTTATTGGGTGGGGTGGAAACTATTGACATTCTCTTTTTTACTCATCATTTTCCTATTGGTGTTTGGAAGAATTGTTTGAATATTTGGTCTAGTGTGTTTCTTATGAAATTACTTGGGTTAATGTTGCTATTATGTATATTTGTGATAGAAATAAAATAAATATTTTCCTTCAAAAATTTTGGTTATTTTTCTCCACTACGATCATATGGTTCCTATGGAAACAAAGAATGAGGTTTTTCAGTTTAAGGCTAGGGTTATTACAAACTTTTATAAATAAGCTATCATGAGAATTGTTTCTTTGTAGATATTTATTCAACTAAAGGTGCCAAAATTTGAGATGGAAAAGTTTTGGAGGTAGATGTGATGAAGATCACTTCAAATAATTTTTTGGATATGGGTGGATTCCCAAGATTAATCTTTCTTATGGATTGGAGAATTCTTTATGAGACTGTTACAGATGTCCATATCTCAAAATATGAATTAGATATTTTGAAGGATACATAGTTTGATTAGGGATCCTACCCAAACCTAATTTTATCTATAATTTATAAATCAAATCATATTTTAAAGTAACAAATAGCTGATAATAATGATGAATTATTTTTAGTATTACAAGCTTCCCTTCTACACTTTCAACAAGAACATGATAGAATTGATAATAGTCATGATAATCTCATTGGTTTTGGGGATGTGGGGAATGTAAAGTTTTTGTGTGTGCTGATAGTTCCTCTTAGTCATCAAATTTTAATAATGGGATTCTAATTGGGGGTTATGGTAGTGTGTTGTAGACTAATATTAAATAGGGTATTGATGAAAACATTAATAGCCCCTGGTTAAGATTTATAACTTCATTGATAATGGTAGTAGGGTGGATAGGGACAAATTGTTGGAACAAACTCAAAACTCTAGAATGAGTCATATTATATCTTAGGTGGTTATTGATAGTCATTTAGATAAAGGTGATGAGAGTATTGGTAAGTAGTTGGGACCTAAGTATCCTTCACACTCAAAGGTACATGTTCAATATGGTCAAGAAAATGTTGTGAATGTTGAGATTGGTAATGCTCAGTTGGGACCTAGTTTTGATAGTTAAATAGTTAGGACTTGTTATTTTCACTATGTTTTGTGTTCCTTTCTTCATTGGTTATTTATGATTTTTGTTCTTATAAATTTTTTATGTTATAAGTGCATTTTATAGCTGGTTGGTACTTTGACATTCTTTTCGGGTCTATTTTGGCCATATTATTATTGGTTATAACTATTTTTATGCATCCTTTGGATGTATGGAATTTTCTTAACGCTCTTAAAATATTTATTAAAAAAGTGGTATTAGATAGTTTTACCATGCCTTTTTGGGAATGAAAAATTCTTCAATTATGTTAGCTTGACATGCATATACCATAATTATAGCATATAATCATTATAAGGTCTTTCATTTTTCAATAATATTTGTGACACAAAATATCTTTGTAAAAACCTTCAAACATTTTTTATTATTTAGATAAAAATGGATATTCAAAAGGGGTATAGATGGTTTATTTGGTTTTTTAGTGACCATGTGGTAGATCTAGGAACTTGACAAGTTAATACATTTATTTAATGACATTTTAAAAAATTTCCTATTGGTGGTAAGGATGTTGGGGAAAAGCTATTATTTATTGTTTGTTTTCACACAAAAAAACATTTATTTTTCTTGTATAGTAGGATAACAAGGGTGTGGTATTTTTATATACCTTATCATGCCTATCAAACATAAGGCATGAAACCATTACAAATTTATGTAAAAATTCAATGTTGTTTGATACCAAATCCTTTGGCAAGTCATATGCCTCCTATCAGCCAAATGAATTTGAATGGTAATTTCAGCTAGCATATTTTTCATACCCATTCTTATTTATTACTTAAGATGAATAGAATGTGTATTGATATTTTTTGGAGTATCTTCTTATTTTAGTTTGTTTTTACAAAATGTAAATGGTTAAATTAACATGTTGAGAGATTTCAATCTTTTTAAAACCATTATTAAATGATCTAAGGTTGAATGTCTTTATGTAAATATGGTAAAAACTAATATCATTTGTATTAGGAATGAATCTTTTCACATGCACACACATGCATGTTCATGTGCCCCCACGCACATGCATGCACAACACCTCCCCACCCCCCCCTCCCCACCCCCACACACACACATTTTAAATAATGTTTATAGTGGTTTTTTTTTTGAATAGTTAGTATTAATTTCATTCACTTGATTCATTCATTTATTATCATACCCATAGATGACACATTATAGAATAATTAAAAACCAAATATATCCATTCTTTGAAAGTTATTATGGAATTATAAATAGTTATACTTTACTTCTATGCTCATAATTGAAAAAACAAATAAATAAAATTGCGAAAAAAGTTTAGTAACACACTTTTGATGCATTTTTTTAAAATTGAAAAACTATGCTCAGAGTTAATATCATGCATATATATTTCAAGTCCACTAACTCCCTTCTTAGATATGGACTCAACTAATTGATTCAACATCGTGCCCAATTGAAATTCCTAAAATATTCAACCAATTTATTTTTCTTACTCACACACCATTTGTCAATGTAATCCTGAAACTTATCTAAAATATTCTTTAAGTTATATTAAATAACCTTTTCAATCTTAGTATTAAATACATGACCATAGCCAACATCAAAAACATTTTCCCAACCAAAGATGATTATGAAAAACTATTATTTTCAACCAGTCCTTTATCTTCATCACAAATTACTACTAGCACATCATTAAAACAACCATTATTTGATCCTAAAATATCTTTCTCTTGGTAAAAATTTAGTATATAAACACTTTCATTAGAGTTAGATCCACCCACTAAAGCAACATCTAACTTAGTGCCTTCCTCAAAATAAGAATCCTTCAATAAGTGCAATTCCATCCTAGTTACCCCCACCTCAAATGCACATGTGTGCATAATTTACCAATTTGGATAGAGTCTAATCCTTGAAAATCCTCTTTAATCTATTAATTTTTTTTAGGATATCTTCATCATCCCTATCTTCAAAAATTTCTCCATATCAACTTGTGAAACTTTATAACATCCCCACTAGGATCTACCTAGAATAACGTGATTTTTAAAAAAATTAATCAACATATTCTTTCATTAGATTTCACCATGAGAATATAATTAGACATCTAGATATAACACTCTTAAGTGTGTTAACTATAAAATAAGCATATAACATATATCTGTCATTGATCACTATCATCAGATGAAACACAACATAACTAAATATAGAAAGTAATTATAGATGTCTAGTCATAACTGGTATAAACATACAACCATTATTTTTAATGTATAATAAGTAAATAATTACATTTAATCAAAGATAATATCTCAATATTAATAAATATGATACAAAATACAAGATACATGGCTCCACGAAGCATGAGTTCTTGAACTCCAATATCTATAACAATATCAAGTGTAATCTCTAAATAAGTATTATTGTGAGGAGGGAGAGCATCATCTGAGCATTTTTACACACCAATCATAAACCACCAATCCCTCACACAATCACCCATCATGGAATGGCCATCCCTTCATGGATGATTAGATAGTGATGGTGCAGGAATCTAGAGAGACAAGCTAGTACCTATGTGTTGTATGATTTCTAAGAACATGAAGTGTACCATAAAGAAATCAATTATATCATGATATCACATACACATGTAAATTATACATATGAAATGACAATGTCTAACTAACATTACTTTGGCCAAAATTTTCAATAGTTATTGATCTCTAATATTAGTCAAGTTCATACACACCACTTGATCGGATTACCTTCATCTAGTATTGGTGATAATAGTAAGATAGTGAAGTCCGTCTCACTACTTAATACCATCAATACAAGATTTAGTTAATATAAATATAACCAATAGATTCATACAAATTACTTCTTACTAGCATGCATAAAACATGCTAAATATAAGAATAATCAAAATGCATACATTTAGTCCATCAAACATATAAATGCATCTGTACCATATGGTTTATCACATAATAATAGGCATATAAGTATAGTTTATACCACCCAAGTATAATATTTATTTAGACATGCAAGTTTCTAATTTTTTTAAGGAGATTCAAATATAATGTACTCTATGATAATATCATAGTCTATTTTTCATATATAAATCTCAATTACAAACCATCAATCATAATATAAAAATTCATAATTCTTATGAAAACATAATTATTCATTTAAACAACTTGTTGCATTAAAAGGCTGGGATGCACATATAGATAGTGTCCTATCCTTCAGGAGTATATGACTTAGTTTTAAACAATCAATAGAACTATAAATATAGGCACTCATTACATTACACTAATATATGCTATACATGTATATACACTTGTACCTATTAATATACTCATAGTATGCACTGCACACAAGTTTATAAATATTGTATGTAAATGCCAATAGTCTTTTATAATTCTAGTCAAGGTCCTCATATGATTTCAATAATCATTACATTAATGAATCATCAAGATATTAATGTAAACTAGGTACTATAGTTAATAGACCTTTTATATTGATATTTTGCTCTGATTATTTACTATTGTTTCTTAAAACAAATCAAATCGACATCTAATTCATAATACATTCACATATTTCCTTTATGTGTTTGGAACCTACAACATTCTAGTCATATTATTACATATAAATACACCTTCGACTCTGTATACTTGATTTATATACAACTAATGTGTTTCAAATACATTATTATTCATTAAAAATAACTTTAAATAGATACCTCAATTCATTTTTATAAATATATCACTATTTATTACATTTTATATAACATTCTATATATATAATGGTGTATTTGTTTAAGAACTGAAAACACACTTATAAAAAACACATGTATCTTTATTTATTATATAAAAATTAATTGTACTATTCTATATAACAACTACATATGTTGTTATATAGATTTTTATCTCTTAAGGTAAGCATTCAACAAAATTCTTTGTTATTTATTATTAAATCACTCTTAGTAATCAGTATATGGATCAACTATAAGGATCCATTCAATTGTCTAATTTACCTAGCCTTTTTGCTATATTCATATATATTGTCTCAATTTTGAGGAACAAGAAGATACACAATATGATTTTATAAAACAAGTTTATATACCTATATTAAATGTTCTTTAATGTGTGTGTGTGTGTGTGTGTGTGTGTGTGTGTGTGTGTGTGTGTCTATACCTTATTTTATATTCCTATACAAGATAAGAATATTCAGAGTTGCATTCACCTTATGTAGCCTAGATTATTTATGTAGTTGTATATATATATAGGTGTAGATGTATATCTATGTAGCACGGAATATCCAATTACATATGCAAATATAGTATTGTTTTATATAGGTATTATCTATATTATATTGTCTCATATCAATATATATGTCATATATTCCTTAGAGTAATTAGTGTACTTTTGTGTGTGGTTACATATGGTATACCTATGTTTCTATGAAGTTTGCTATATATAATATACCTAAAGATTACTTTATAAGGGTGAATTTTTTATGATTGATCACTATACATTCTTCATTGAAATAAAACATACAGATCAAGAACTTCACACACTTAACCATACATAAGTACTTTGCTATGATTTGGAGAATAATTGTGCCATGGAAATAGATATATATTCGCTGATTTAACTATATTACATAGATTTTTATTTTTGATTTATTTAACAATAATATTAGTTCTTACATACACAAATTATATATTTTTCCATGGATTTATTTAACAATAATCTTAGTTATTTAATACACAAATTATATATAATGAAATTCACAACAAAATTCAAGATGTCACCTACCTTGTAAAGCTTTTAAACTAGCATGACACTATTTGGACAACTTTTACTTAGCTTAGTCCTTCTCCTCAACACACTGCACTTCTCTTATTTTTACTTTGTCTCTCCTCCTCTTCTCCTCTTCTTATCCAATGTTGTGCCTCTTCCCATTTTTCTTTTTTTGAATGACTTTTCCTCTATTTTAAAAAACCTTACCTTTCTTTCTATGTTTTTCCTTTTTTTAAAAGCTCTATAGTTTCCATAAGTGGCCTACTTTTTCTTTATTTTCAAAATGATAGCTTTCTTCTAATTCACCCCCCAATTCATTTTTTAATCTATGTTTTTAATCTTTTATTTATTATATGAGACTTTTCTATTTATATATTTTTTCTAATGACTTAATAATAATAATTAGCTCATTAATCATTAAATTTAAATTTATACTATAGTCAATATCTAAGTTTAGTTCATAGGTTAGGCCAAGGATAACAAAATAATTTTGTTATTAACTTAGTGTAGATGATTGACATCATGACTTGATAAAAATATGACTAATATAAGTCTGATGATACTTTTTAGCAATAATCGATATTTCACACACTATCCACACAAATTTATATTTTTAAAAACATTAATAGTCATGAATACATTAACATGATATAAACACAATCACACAAGATTATTTTGAAATAAAGATAAAATTGACCTAACACACAACTAACATGCATAAAAAATTATCTAAATATAGATACCATAAAGAATGTACTAATGATAATAATTCAAATAATGCATATAACATGTACTCTTTAACATGGTATGTTCATGGGTTCTAGTTATTCTTCTATCATCCCCCAACACCTCATCTATTTCACCCTCTTTAATGATTCTCTCCATTTGTCATGCTTTGAGGGATGAATCTCTCCTATGTCAAACTCACGACAAGAAGGTAGTTAGTCCTTAATATCATGATATATATCATAAAATAATATTATAGTAACAAATTAACATGATCATAATGTAAGAATATACCATACATCTAAACTCATAGTAATAAAATCATCTAATCAAAGCAATATTCAATTGTTCCATAACAACGCATAACTCATAGCTTAGTTAAATAAAAATGAAATCAAATTTCCAAACATAATAATCCACATATAATCAAGTAAAATTTCTTAATGAGAAATTGGAATGTAACATCCTTCCCCTTAAAGTTGGTCATCATCCCAATGACACTTATTCAAACATAAGTTCTGAATTAAATACATTATTTAACATTAAAATAATATAGTACGAAGCATCAAATCAAGCAAATAAATGTGAAAATTACATATTTAACTCATCATTGTCCTCCCAAGTAACACTAACCTTAGATTATTTGTCCCATATAACTTTCACTATGACATCTCTATATTACACAAATGAATTTTGTGAGTGTCAATTACTCTGATTGGTTCTACCATGACCACCCTAGGATCTAGAACCTACAAAGAATTCCAATCCAACACATATGAAGGATCAACTATATACTTTTTAATATAAGAAACATGGAAGACATTATGCAATAGAGCCAGGGATGGTAGCAATGTAAGTCTATGTGCTACATGACTGACCACTTCTAACACATCAAAGGGTCCCACATGTCTCGATGAAAGTTTCATTGACTTCATAAATTTAATTGAACTCTTTTATGGCTTAACCCATAAGAACACTTTATCACCTATTAAAAAAGGCCTATCTATTCTCTTTAGATTAGCATAATCTTCTACCTATCATTGGCCTTGGCCAATATCTACCTAATTAATCTAGCTCGATCTTTAATTTTTGAAAGCATCTCAAGTTTAAATACCACCATGTCTTCCAACCTATCCCAACTGATTGGTGTCCTGCACCTTCTTCCATATAATACTTCAAATGGTGTTATCTTCAAAATTGTTGGTATGAGTTATTATAAGTAGAATAAACCAACAAAATATAATATTCCCACTTGTATTATTGATACATGTAATATATACAAATAATATATTTTAACACCTGATTAACTTGCTCAATTCGGCCATCAGTCTCTAGGTGAAATGCAGTGCTAAAGTTTAGTTTCATACCCAAAGCTTTATTTATAGCTATCCAAAATCTAGAAGTCATCTTCAAATCATGATCTAAAATGATCTTCTCTAAAAACTCCATGTAATTGATACACTTCTTTTAGGAACCTCTTTGTCAAAGTAGGCACATCATCTATCAAATTATTTGGTATAAAATGAGCCACCTTGGTTAGTTTGTCAACTACTACTAAGATCATGTGATGCTTGTTTCATGACAATGATAACATTTGGATAAAATCCATGTTGATCACCTACCACTTCCATTTTGCTATGTCATGTAGATATAATAATCTAGCTAGATGCACATGTTCAGCGTTCACTCACTAACATTCCAAGAAATAGAACACAAAGTTCACTAGATCTTTATTTATTCCTTTCTAAAAATAAATTGGTCTAAGCTCTTTCATAATCTTGGTTACTCATATATGTCTTGAATGTGGGGCATTGTGTAGTTCCTTTGGTATTGTGCTCCTTAGATTCTCTTGATATAGCACATACATCCTTCCATTATATCAAAAAAGACCATCATTCTCTAATTTGAATAATTTATACTTAATATTCTAGGCATTCTCAGACAATTATTTCCTAACCTATTCATATAATTCATCTCCTAACAATAATCCAATCACTCGATCCCTGAAATTACTCCTAATAGTAGCCACATTTGTTATGTACCTTCTATAACTTAGGGCATCAACTATTTTATTTTCCTTTCCTTTGATATAGTTGATATCAAAATCATAGTCATACAAGAACTCTATCCAGTGTCTTTGATGATCATTTATATTTAGTTGGGTGAAGATTTACTTAAGTCCCACATTGTCAGTCTTGAGCTCAAATAGTTTTCCCAATAAATAATACTACCAAACTTACAAAGCATGCACCATTGCTATAATTTTTATATCATGAGGGAATAATTCACCTCATAAAGGTTTATATTCCCTGATTCATAGGCTACCCCTTCACCATCTTACATAAACAGTCCTCCAAGTCCATCCCCAGATGCATCCGTGATCATTAAAAATTGACCATTGGGATCAAGAACTCTTAGTACTAGTGTTAAAGTAAGCCCTCTTTTCAATTCTTAAAAAGCTAATTCACACTTATATAACTAGATAAAACTTTGGTTTTTTCATTACATAGAGGTAATTGGATTATCTATCTTATAAAAATTTAAAACAAACTTCCTGTAATAACTTAGTAATCCCATGGAACTCCTTACCTTATACACATTATTTTGTGCAGACCACTCCATAACTACTCTTATCTTTGCTATATCTAATGAAATACAATCCATAGAGATAATGTATCCTAGATATTATATTATCTCCTATAAAAATACACACTTATATAACTTACCATATAACGTGTGCTTCTATAATTATTACAAAACTAGTTCTAGATGTTGGAGATGTTCCTCTTCATTCTTAGAGTATATAAGAACATCATCAAGAAAGACCAAAAAAAATTGATCAAGATAATCTATAAACACATTGTTCATGAGATTCATGAATGTTTTTAGAATATTTATCAACCTAAATTGTAACATTGTGAACTCATAGTGCCCATATTGAGTTCTAAATATTATCTTAGGAATGTCCTCATCCCTTATCCTTAGCTGATGATATCCTGCTCTGAGATCAATCTGAGAAAATATAGTTTATCCCTAAATTTTATAAAAAAAATCATCTATATGAGGTAGTGGATACATATTTTTGGTAGTTTCCTTAATTAACATTATATAGTCTATGCAAAGCTGAAGGGTACCATCCTTCTTCTTGACAAATATAACTGGTGCACCTCATAGTGATACACTTGGCCTGATCAACCCCTTTGAAAATAATTACTAGATTTGAGCCTTCAATTCAACTAATTCAATGTTTATCATCATGTATTTTTCCTTATACTATGGTTTTAATCAAGGTATAATATTGATAGAGAAATCAAACTCTTATTTAGGAGGCAATCTTGGCAATTCCTCTGAAAACACATCATGAAAATTCTTAAGAAATGGATAATCTTCAAGAGATGGTTCCTTAGATTCCTCCATCTCATTTATATTGAAAATAAATTCTTAGCATCCTTTTAATTGAGTATTTTTGTGTTGCATTATAGAAATCTACCTAAGCCTAAAATCTATCTTCTCACTCTAAATTTGTATATGATTTCCAAAATCATCCAAACACTCAACCTTCTTGAAGTAGCAATCAACTTTTATTTATGATTTACAAGCCAATTTACCCATATTATCAAAACATATTTACCTAATGGTGCTACATAAATATCCACTACTATTATGAATTTAGGCAACCTAATATTCACTTTAACTAAACACTTATCAACTTTGACTTTTGAATCATTCCCATATTGTATCGACCATACATTTGCAATTAATCCATCTCTTATAGATAATTTATTTATAATTTCAGGTGATATAAAACATTCTATAGCCCATATATATATCAAATGGAAACTATATGTTTAAAAAAATACATGACATTTATATGAATGAATCTTGGAATTTGGATTGTTGATTATCAACTACCGCAAGAATACATTACTAAAAATTTCCCTACTAAGTAGAACCTTTATTATTTGACTTATCCTGGGTACACTCATGATCATATTGTTCACTTCCATAAATAAATCAACCTATAGGTCATCCCTACCTATCATACTATTGGTTTCCCTTGAAACCACCTTTGAAACCAATACCTAGTTTCTTGTTGCTTGAACCATTGTTAAATCTAGAATTCTAATTTTTGAATTGACTCTTGGAGTCTCCACTCCTCTAATTACAATTCTTCCTTTTGAAAGTTCATTTATAACTTCCAAAAATTTATTAAACATGTCCCTATCCTAAGCAAGCAATTTCAATTTTTGTTCTTGCTTGACTACCTTCTCAAAGACTTGGTCCATGGTAGATGGCCCATGGACATCCACCTCACCACCAATTTGGGGTTTCAATCCAATGATAAACTTCCTATTTCTGAATCTCCCATCTATATGATACTAAGGTACATACTTTAGATGTTTGGTGAACTATTCCTAGTACTCATTCACTGATAAGTCTCCTTGCTTTAGATTCTAGAAAAGCTTTTGGTCAAAGTATAATTATGGAATCCATTGAGATATAAATAATGTCACAAATGCTCCCATGTAGTGGTGGTTGAGATGAAAATCATTTCCAACTTCTTATCAGCCCACCATGTAGCTACTTCACTAATCAACTAGTATTCTCCCCAAACTACTTTAGTGACCTTAAAGTAGTTATGAATCTCAAAATAATTCTCCATCTTAGTCAACTATGCTTCAACTCCATCATCTAAAGTAGTTCCATTGAACTTAGGTGGATTCACCTTTTTCATGTCTCTAGATAATTTCATAGCTACCTGAGCTCTCACATACTAAGGTTTTTTATTACTCAGTGGGATGATATTTTGGTACATCCTGGTGCACTTCCCCTTCATGGCCATGAACTTCCTATTTTAGGACTAAAATTCAATCCCTGGTTTTATTCATGGCTATGAGAATATAATCTAAATTTGGTACTTATTTAGTGGCAAATCGATTAGGATCAAATGGAGGGTTATTATCATTGACATTTAAAGGACCATATATAAATACTCTAGATTTCACCATTCTCCTTTCTGGTAAACATAAGGATAATAAAATGTTAATGGACTCATTAGGTCCTAAAATTCAAGCCACAACTCTGATACCACATGTAACACCCCACTAGGATCTACCTTGAATAATGCAATTTTTTTAATTTAATCAACATATTCTTTTTTAAGATTTCATCATGAGAATATGATTATACATGTAAATATAACACTCTAAGTGTGTTAACTATAAAATAAGAATATTACATCTATCTATCATTGATCACTATCATGAAATGAAACAAAACATAACTGAATATAGAAGGTAATTACAGATGTCCTACCATGATTGGTATAAATATACAACCATTGATGTCAATGTAAAATAAATAAATAATTATATTTCATCAGAGATAATGTCTCAATACTAATAAATACAATACAAAATACAATATACAAGATACATGGCTCAATAGAGCATGAGTTATTGAACTCCAGTATCTATGACAACCTCAATTGTAGTCTACAAATAAGTACTATTATGGGGGGAGAGAGCACAATATGATTGCTTTTCCACACCAATCACATACCATCGATCCTCCACATAAACCTCCATCAGGGAAATGCTTTCCCTTCATAGATGAGTCAATAGTGATGGTGTAGGAATCTAGAGAGACAAGTTAGTACCAATATGTTGTATGATTTCTAAGAACATGAAATTTACCATAAAAAATTCATTAACATGATATCACACAAACATGTAGATCATACATA
>JARHVA010010209.1:127500-203809 GCA_037957365.1 Torreya grandis
ATAATGTAAGAATATACCATACAACTAAACTCATAGCAATGTAATCATGTAATAAAATCAATATTCAACTATCCCATAATATCATATAACTCATAGCTTAGTTAAATAATAGTCAAATCAAATTTCCAACCATAAGAATACATGGATAATAAAGTAAATTTTCTTAGCGATAAATCAAGATGTAATAAACTCTAACTGGCCAAAAAATTAAAAATCATTTAAAATTACATATACACAAAAATACACACCAAAAATTTATAATATACAGTTCATACATGATATAAAATTAAAGTAATAAAATAAAAGTGGAAATAAATTAGAGTGCCACACCTTCATTGTCATTTTTCTAAATTATGAACAAAATGGCAGTATAAAAAAATGTATATCTAGCCTATTCAAGCAATTTGCACAAATATGAAAAACTCACAAATAATTTAAAATCAATAAATAAATTTTGCTAAGTTTATAATTCCATGCATTATGTTTCAATATTAATAAATACAAAACTTAAAGGCTATAAAAATAAATAACAAAAATAGATATATTAAGAGACAAATTTCTATGAACACTATCCTTTAATGTTTGTGTGTCATATTTGATTTCATAATAAGAATTTAATAGCAAATATTTTCAAATCTGTTTTCAAGGCATGTAGTAATGTTCTCTGAATAAGTATCATTTTAGAAACCTATAATGAATAAAAAGTAAACAATTCAACATCTATAAAAACTATAATTATTTTAAAAAATTAAACAACATTCATAAATGAAATACATTTATAGGATATTATCAAGCTTACCAATATTGAAAAATTATTTGTGTACATATGTCATGCATTGAAAACACTATTTCATTCATTGGTATAGGGTCTATGATAATTTAAAGTAGTTAGCTTCATAAAATTATATTTTTAGTAAATTACAAAACTTAAAAAAAACCAATATTAAAAAAAACTAAAGAACACAACAAAATGACCTTACTAGTTTGAAAAACAATCCAATTCCTAGTGTTATCCAAAACTATAACAAATGTACACTCAATATTCCTATAATTACTATAGACACTCATGTTTTTTTCACTTTTGTGTCTAAATTGTAATCAAAATGACTTTCTAAAATAATGCATGAATTTAATTAAAAATTGCCAATTGCTCCAAATCATCCATAGTATTATTTAATTAATCCTAAATCATGTTGAAATATCCCTAATTTTGGGAATGCACCATAACACAAAATATAAATTATTAATAACATCCTTAATCAAGATGACACTTTGTAAACAATACCACAAGAAAATTAAATGAAACGTTCAATTGATAAATAACACAAAAAAAAATCATATTAATTCCTATGTCTACTTAACCCTTGTTAATTAGGCTTAATCCTCCCCCAATAGGAAATTCCATATATTTTTTTAATTTCCTATTTTTTAAAATAAAAATTGGAATATTGCCTCACCAAATATGACATCATCAAGGTAAGTGTGCAAGAAAAAGGTATGACATTTTCTTACACACTCAACATGCTCTAGTTACCTCTTACACACATAATATCTTCATAATTTTAAACACTTACATACTCCATGCTTCCATTAATGAATTTATTTACATATTCACACTCTAATATTTATGAGGATGAGGATTGATCTTCAACAATTGATCTTCATCTTAGATCAATATCTCACATTTAATAGACAAATATATATATTGAGGAGACCTCCCTCTTCTTCAACAAGATTTTTTTGCTATATTTACTTTGCCAAAACTCCAAGAAAATATTCACCAAGTTATTCAATTTCTCAATCAAATCACACCTAGTTCAAGGGAAGATGTTATTTGAATGACACCAAAGACCTCAAGCACTATATTAAGGTTAGTCAAACTTGTATGCCAAAAAGAGAGAGAGACATCCAAAGGAGAAGGTAAGATCATGTTATTTGTATTCTATTATACTTTTTTATGATATTTATTGATATATATCAATTCGAGGACATGTGCTTGGGTTCTATATTTTGTGCATTTTATTTAATTTCTATACCAACAAGAAACTAACTCCCTCATAATCATATAATTACATATGGCACTCCTAATGGAACTATCATCCCAAAACCTCATATGAAATGTCAAAACATTCATCTAATTAATAAATTAGCTCATAATTGATCTAATTGTCTCTTCAGTTTATTATAATTTATCAAATTTCCATCCTCAAATTAGCAACAAAAATGCTCTACAAATTGATGGGATCATTCTTTGTAATCAGCGATATTGCCTCGATAATCGATATTATCATTTTTGTATCATTTTTGGTTTTCTTTACTTTTTAGGTAAATGATGATATTGACATGAAAATTAGTGGCATCAACTTGTAATTAATTGGAAATGCACTATGAAATAGTGGATTTGCTCTAGACTTTTACATAGACTATTATTTTAAGGAAATTATTGAATTGACTTACAAATTTATAAGATTGACCTATCAATCAATGGAAATACTCTAGTAACATTTATTCTCTATTTTTATTATATTTTGGTGATATCATACTTAGAAATTATGATTTTGATAGTTTAAATGATGATATAATTTTTGTTTTAATTATGATTGTGTTTTTTCCTAAAAATGATAATATTGTTCTAAAAATTAGAGGGATGGCCCTGATAATCAATGACATCACCCTATTAATCGATAGGATCCCAAATATTCATGTTTTGTCTTCTCTATCTATATATCAATTGGATTGACCTGATAAACATATGTATTTCCCTTTTAAATGGTGGTTTCACTCTGTTGACATTTCCTAGGGCTAAAAAAAACATTGATTCAACTTCCATTGTTATTCCAATACCACAATTAAAACTCTATATTTTTTTTGCAGGTTTTCTTGTCAAATAAGTGGTTATTTCAAAAATAAAAAAATTACAAACACATTTTATTTTGGCACATAAAAATAACCAACACTTAAGTTTGGTGTTCTAAAAATGCTTGTGTTTTCACTACTTGTGTGTTTGTATTGTTTATTTATTTATGGGTAACATATCATGTGTATGCTCTCCCCTTTCCAACTTGTCAGAACTTAAGTACAAAACAAAACATAGGTTACTATCATATTTTATAAAATCATAACTAGAGTATGTTCTTTTTCCCATATGTGCGATCTTGAGGATTAAAAATTTAAAAAAATCCATTTTTATTTTGGTTGGATGAATTAAATTTCATCACCACTTGTTAGTTTTTAAGGCTTGGTAACTGGGATTTCATCCACCAACATACATATCAACCCTATATATTTAATGGGGGATATAAATTAAGGGTACTTATCACTAAATCATATCAAATTTTCACATAAAGGGTTTCATGAAAATAAGAGGTTTATTCTTGGTGCTAAGCTAGCAAACATCACCCTCAAAGTTCAAATTTTTGGTATCACTTCATTTATATCTCACCATTTAAGTGTTCATGAAGGGATAAACCCTCCCATAAATTACCTATTATTTATTCTTCTTTGACATAATTTTGATCTCGACATACCACAAGGTATATAAAGGACCGTTTATAAAGCCTTGTCAATATTTTAGGTTAAGACTTTTCAGTCATAAATGATTTGTAGTGTGAGGGAAACCAACCTCCCTCAATATCACACAATATACTACTTGAAGTCAAGGCTAAGAGATTAAATTGTTCCCATTTATTATGAGGTAGATACATGAGATATGGTCATGTTACACACCCATTATGCTACTAAAGATAGGTCTTGTCTTGTATACATGTTCTTGATAGTTTATTATCTTACACCCATTTTGTGTGATATTCCTTACACATCAAATACATATAAATTATCCTAAGTCCAAATTTTTTTCATTACATATTTGTGCAATAAGGAGTTACTTTTCTCAAATTTTAAGCCATTTTACCATCTCCTAATGTTATGTTATCCAGCTAAAATAGTACCTTGTTTAAGTTTTACTATTATGCTACCCATTTAAAATTATATCCCAAATTAGGTCCAATTCTAAATCAAATATAAATCAAGTTTATTTTGAACCAAAATCCAATTCTATTATATTCCAAATTAAGTTTATTTTGAACCAAATCTAAATCTAATTCATTCCAATTCCTTAAGCTAGTCAAATGTTCAAATCAAATCAAGTAAAAAAAAACCTTCCAATTCAAATACAAAGTCAAAATTTTAAAAATTAAAATTTTCTACGGTCAATTAAATTCAAATTTCAAACTAATGCAGACATTTTTAAAAGTTTATCTTCAAAAGTCAACTATTTTAAGTCAACCAAAGTCAAACATTTTCAAAATTCCAAGTCAAACACTTTCAAAACTTAAATTCAACCTTTAAAATAATTTAATCAATAAAAATGTCTCAAATCAAACCAAATTCAAGTTTAAATCCAAAATCAAAGTTAAATTTCCAAAGTTCAAACTTCAAAGTCAAAATAAGTCAAAAAGTCAAGTTCTTGAGTTAAACATTGAAGTCCAATAAAAAATCAAGTTAAAATCTGAGTGTTTTCAAAATCTAAGGTCAAGTGTTCAAATCTTCAAAACTCACTTTATATCCTTTTGCAAAACATGATTAACATTCCTAGAATTTGTGAAATTTTAAAAGTAACTTGAAACAACATTCCATTTTGATAAATACATTGATGTTTCTAATCAAACATGCTACTATGATCAAAAGACATTATGATAACACACCAAATTACAAGTTAATTCAAATAACATTTTTCAAATCTTAAATTCAAATTTGAATTGATAAACAAGGTTTTTTTAACACATCCAAATCTTATTAATTTGCATAGCATATCTTGATTCAAGGTGAATATTATCAATCCAAACATGCCTAAGTATACTCAAAGTGGGGATTCATACAACCCAACTCTAGATGATAAGTGGTCTTATAATATGCTTGGATATTTCCAAAATAATGAAAAACTATAGGATGAGGTACAC
The DNA here is from genome assembly GCA_037957365.1 of Torreya grandis. Classification (NCBI taxonomy): domain Eukaryota; kingdom Viridiplantae; phylum Streptophyta; class Pinopsida; order Cupressales; family Taxaceae; genus Torreya; species Torreya grandis. Next base: position 132,459 of record JARHVA010010209.1, read on the forward strand.
AACAATGAATATGAGGATGTGTCACTCAAAATCATAGAATGTCATACATATGTTTGAATAGAATAAATACCCCTAGATTCAAATCTAACTGGTGAACAAGCCCTTGTAAAAAGTTTCATTCAAAATTGAGAATTATATAATAAAGGGAAAGGTCAACTTCTAGACCCCTCCTAACATAGACAACTTATTAGTTCCTAATTAAATCATACTAGTCATATTTTATCTTCCTTAGATATGTCCTTATATGTTACTTATTTTAACAATCATGCACATGTGGATCAAAATCCACCCTTGAACAACAAAAATAAGATCCATTAGTTGATCCTCCATTGCGAATAGATCCATTAACTAATCCTTCACAAACCCCTCTAATAGATCCCTTGTAATGCATTACAAATATTCCACAATAAGCATTCCCTAATCTACATCAAGTTCATTCTCATTCCTGTAAAATCCCTTCCTCTAATATACCATAATTATCACCTAATCCACAACAAAACTATTCAAGTTCCCATAAAGTCCTTTCTAGTTCACAACAAATCCCTTCTAGTTCATAAAATATCCCTTCTAGTTCACAAAAACTACATTTTAGTTCACAAAAAGTCCTTTCTAACTACCATCATATCCCTTCCAATCATAAAACAATAGGTTTCCAATAATACACCACCATAATAAATCATGACTAACACACAACAACATGTTATAAGTGCTCTACAATAAAAAGTTATGATTGATACCCAACAAATTCATTTTAACCCACAATAACAAATCCTTATTAATCCACAATATGTACCTTCTAATCAAATTCCTAAAATTGACAACAAGTCCCTTCTTAACAATTCCCTATCTATCAATAGTAAATTCTTCCATATCGATAATAGATTCCTCCAACTCAACAACACCTTACTAATCTACTTCCTAATGCAAGCCAACAATAAGTACTATATCATCAGTATAATCTTGGTTATAGCATGAACAACCCTAATATACCAACATAAAGGGTACCCATTCCAACCTATTTTAATCCTAATTTTCATATTTATCTAAATCAAGCTAATACCCCTTTAAACACTTAACAACAATGACTCATTCATCCCAAAATGCTCCCACTCTCTAAGAATTTCAAGAGATAAAAAACATTTTTTTAAGACTCTAAGTAGGATATCAGGGCAAGAAGTACAAGCTTAATGGGATACAACCCTATCCATTTGATATGCGTTTCTTCCAAGTACATTTACCATCTCACTTTGAGGCACTAAAATTTGATAAATATAATGTAAGGGGTGATCCTAGAGAATACCTAAAGGAAGTCTTTGTGTCATATCAAGAGGTAGTGTATAACAACATTTATCTACTTCTCTTGTTTCCATGTCACTTGGGTGGAAAAACCTTGGAGTGGTTTCTTAATTTTATAATGGAATCCATAAACACCTTTGATGACTTGTCTGAAAAGTTTGTTAAGCAATTCTTGTATAACATAGGGCATAATTTGACCATGGTTGACTTATTAAATGTTAAACAATGTGTTTGACAAAGTTTTTATGCTCACTTACAATAATGGAGAAGTTTGTCTAGCCAATTTCCATAATGGAAAAAGTTTTTCTAATTACCTACAATATTGGAGAAGTTTGGCTAGCTGATTTCCACACAACATTTTAGATTAAAAAATATCAAATATATTCACTTCCAATCTTATTTCAAAGGTAACCCATAATCTGAAACTCTATTATGCTAACACATTTAAAGAGATTATAGATAAGAGGGTGAAAATTGAAAAGGCCCTTATAGTCAATGTCCTAGTAATATTTATTCTCAAAATTAGGCATAAGTTCAAGCCCCAACACAAGCACATATGAGAAAACAAAATATTCAATAGAAATAATAATGTTTTAGGAAATGGAATAACTAAATTAAGACGTGTGCAAATGATGCAACCACTTCTTATCCATTAATTTACACAAACCACCTCTGAAAAGGAGTCAATATAAAATAAGATTCTTTTCTAACCTCGGTGAGCCTATAGAGGTGATATTCCACAAATTGGTTGTAGCAAACATGGTCATTTATCCAAATAAAAATCAATTTTAAGAAGGTCAACCAAATCCCAAATGGCATAAATATAATGAATATTGTGATTACCATCATGTTAAAGGGCATGTAATTGATAGGTGTGTCCAACTCAAACACTTCATCCAAGACCTACTTGAGTGCAATGGCATTAATTTAGATAAATTGCTTTTGCTTCAAATAAAAACATGGGTATATAAAAGGATACATTTTAAAATCACAATTCTAATAACTAGTGTCAACCAAACAATGAAAATATGAATAACCACCCATTAAATAATTAAACTTATAATCAAGGTGAGAATCAGGGTGAGAATAAAAAACAAAATAATTGTGATCAAGGTCAAGATTCCCAAGCTAATTAGATTAGCTAACATAATGTCCCACATGAATACTACAATGTTATATGTGCATTACCAATAATTATATATCCATTATTAAAATAAATCCTCATCAATCTCTAGCATGTTGAAGTGCCATAAAAGGGTTGATTTTCCCAAATCTTCAAATATCCCAAATCTCATGGTAGTGTTTAACCCTATATTAGATGTGGATCCTACTTTTATAGATAGGGTTAACAATATAGAAATGATAATGCCCAAATGTGATAATTAGATCTATATTAGGCCAATCAAATTATAAATTAGATACAACATATGTAAAATTTAATAAACTAATATAGGCTAAAAATAGTAAGTTTAATTATGTTAGATATGGAAATGACAAAGAAATAATGTAATCATATGGTTTTGATGCTAACATAGTGTTGGATCTAGAATAGGTAGGAAACAAATTGGTAAAGGATTCTGGAATAGTTGTCAATTCTAGATTGAGTGCCTCTCAGGTTGTAGACACTTGCATCAACCTTTGATAGTTGTGTCAATGCTAGTATCTGGGTGGGATGCAGGTGTCCTATATAGAATACATACTGAAAAAAGGATGTGACCACATGGATGTTTTTGTGTTTGTCTTCTCCTTCATTCTAGTGCGTTCATATCTAGGTCATGGACTATCACTCCTTATCAAGTAATAAAATCCTAGTTCTTCATCATCATCGTGGCTATGGGAAAAATAGGTTAGTGGGAACATGGTGTTAAGATAACCCCAAATACCCCTTTGTGAATAGGTGTTACCTACATAACCACTACTCTAAAGAGGGCCTTAGAATGATGTAGTTATCCCCTATGTGTTGGCTTGTATGTGAATCATATAATATGTGGAAAGTAATTTTAATAGTGACCTAACCTATAACTTAGAAAATATAGTTCTTGGGTTAATCCTTTAGTAATTTATACCCATAGATGTGATGTTCCTATGATTGATATTTAAATAGGATAAAATATAAAATTTTTTCTCAATTGAATGCTTGATAGAATGTTTTTGATAAGTTTCCTTGGTATCTTTAGGTCTTTTCTAGGTGAGTAATGAATGAGGAATGATTTTGAATAAATACCACTCCTATCTAGAAATATATTGTATTAAATCACTTAGGTTGACCATTAGGATATATTTCATTTACAAATTAGATGACTTTAAGGAACTGAACACCTACATCAGTTTATGACACTAACATCAACATAGGGGTCTATGACTAACACTTATGTCCTAGCAGTTACAAAATAGGTATAGGATCAAAACATACATGTGCATAATATAAGCATATTTTAAGTAACCTGGTGAGATAGAAGGTCTACATCATCAACATATGTCTGGTTAAACCTAGAGATAGGCCAAGAGGCATAAGATAGAGTATATGTGAGACTCCTAAAAGTGGGGAAGGTCTAGAATTGAAAGGAACAATGAAGGTATGAGTTTTTCAAGTGTATAAGACTGAGCTATTATATAATCCAGAAATATTGTTTACATTTCCCCCTTAATCTAGTAATGAAATTGTTAGTTTAAAAGAGAAGAAATGCATACTTGGGTGTGTATAACACACCTTTACTTTATGTGAGTGAAACTTGAGTGATTTTTTGGTGACTAAACTATAACCAAGAGCATGTTACATTATTTAATCAGTACATATAATCTAAAATTAAAATCATTGAAAATATTTTAATTGAAAGACCAAGGTTTAGGAGTACACGTGTATTGATTAAACTACCTTGCCTATTGGTAACTTGATTTAAAAGATATATCATTATTAATCATTTAAGTTGAGATTACAATAAATATATAAGTCTATAAATTGCATATATCTAAGGAGATAGTGAGAAATTGGAAGACACATACCCCCAATCTTGGAAAAAAGGTGAGTTGCCACCTAGAAATTGAGATTAGCTCAAACATGAAACCTAATCATACTTATAAATTAGTGAACATGAGTGAAAAATTCAACTCATACTATCAAACTAGTGAGTTTTGAGTATACAATTAATTCCAACCTTAAAACTTAGCAAGATTGAGTTTTGGGATTTAGATTTGGATCAATGGTGTTTTTAATAAACAAAAGTGATTTGTCTTATGGTTGTGCTAACACAATATGGATATTGAGTTATTTATTCATTTGTGCCTTGGAAAGGTTTTCACTAAGGTACTTTTCTTGACTCTATGGATTGGGATTTAGATTTGGATTGTCCAATAATGCCTCAAAGAGGTTTTCACTAAGGGACTCATATTTTTATTATCTATATTTTGATTTAGATTTGGGTTGTAGTTTGGATTTTGATCATCTGATAGTGACTTAAAGAGGTTTTCACTGTGATATGTTAATTTTAGATCATCGGATTTAATTTTTTTAGGAACACATATTCCTCATAATATGTAGATGTTTCATTATGCTCTTCTATCTAGAGACTAGCTAGGAATTCTATGATTATTTGATTATCATGGAAGGAAACTGACAGTAGGTAAAACTATTTAAGTGAATAAATAGTCTACGTAATAAACACATTTCTTTGTTGAATCTACCACCGCACTACACAAAATTAGTGAAACATCTAATGCTTCAAGATGAACTCAAAGTTGAGATATCAAATATGTATATTAGTGAATTTATGCACTTATCATTGAACTTGGACCAAATAATGCCATGTTTTTGATAGGTTTGTGTGTTAACAGCTACACATTAAAAATTGATGCTATGAAAATGAATTTTATTTTCCCTTCTCAAATTTTGGTTAGAAATAATATCTCAAAACTCAAAGTATAGGCCCATGTAAAATAACATGTGAATAATGTAGCAAAACTAACCTAAAACTTTATTCTAAGAATAAATTTTCATAAATCAGAGCAAAAAAATATATATTTGCTCCTAACTATTTTATTCTCCCATCAAATAATCCTTCTCTGATACTAGATAATAGATCTGGTTTATATTTGATCAGAGTTTATATAAACCAAATAGAAAATACTTGGAAAAATACTCAGACAATAAATACATAAAATAATAATAATTGTCTTTTCTATTATTCAATCTGATATACTACAAATATATAGGCTTAGTATTTACTTAAAATAAGGATACTAACATTATCTTCAACAACCAACTATCCTCAACGTATCTCCTCTAATCTCTCACACCTAGAATAGTTACGTGATTTGTGACTAAAACTCATTCACTTTATAATATATTTTATTATCATACTATTATCAATATTATAATCAATGTTAATATTAAAATTTCCTAATAAAAGGCATGGTTGAAAGCCTCAAATATAACTTTGAATGCATATATTTTGAACAAATACCAAGAACCAAAAACTAATCAATAGACACAGTGGCCACTAATGTGTCAATGATATAAATATCTTATAATGTCCATTACTATAAATTATTAATAGAAAATATGATTATGTAATCTTATAATCATCCAAATTCATAAATGGTATGTGATATTTTTGATCTTGATTCCCCTAGGTAACAAGATGTATACACATTCCCTTGGGACCACAATATCCCCATTGACCTATCATGCAATAAAAAAAAATCCTTCATGTGTAAGGCATCTTGTTATACTTTACTCAGTGGCATGCTCTATCACAGAGATTATGATGGGATGCTACTTATTTTTTTAAACTCAAGTGAATACAAATTAGAGCTTAAATATGTGCACAAAGGTATTTTTAGCACCCATACAAGAGGAATGTTACTTTCCAAGAAACTTCTTCAGACATGATACTATAGACCCATAATGGAATTATATGTACGTGCTTATGTCAAGAAGTTTTTTTATTGTTAAAATCATGGTGATCTAGTTCATTCTCCTTCATGATCACTTTATACTATCACATCTCCTTATTTATTTTATACATAGGGGCTTAATGTCATATGAAATATGAACCTCACTTATTCATATGGCCATAAGTATATCCTGACTGCCATCGAGTATTTTATTAAGTGGGTGGAAGTGATTTCTCTCACTTATGTAAATAGTAAGTAGATATCCAAATTCATTCTAAATCACCTCATTTTACAATATGAAATTACCTATAAAATTATATATGATAATTTCAATTCATTCAATAAGAGTGAAATGAAATCCCTATATGCATAACTTCATATCAAACACAGATGGTTAACTCCCTATTTCCCTCAAGGTAATGACCAAGCTAAGGCATCTAATAAGACTGTTGTTAGAATTATTAAGAATATCATCAAAAATTTTGGATATGATTATAATTTTTAATTATTCCATTCCTCATGGGCTTACTTTACTAATATCCTCATGCCTATAGGTTCAACACCTTATTCCATAGTCTTTGATTCTTAATTTATTTTACCTATTAAGATTGAGTTTACTATCTATGTATTTACTATAGGTTATCATTGATAATGAGGAATATGAAGTGGCTTAGATACAAGAGATTAAAATATTGGATGAGAAACAACTATACATATTGAGACATCTCAAATCATTTCATAACCAGTTACATCATAGTTATAAAAAACACATCATTTCTAGAGATTTTTAATTTGGTGATCTTGTGCTAAAAGAGAATCATAAAAACACTAATGCAGATCATGAAAAGATGGGAAAATTTGAGCCTAATTAGTTGGGTCCATTCACTATCACAACAAACTATGGTTTTGGAGCATATAGGTTGGATACACTATATGGGCAATAACTAGATGAACCCATTAACATTATGCATATTAAACACTTGTATGCTTGATTTTATTAAACATTGTCTATAATAACCCCTTCTTGGGGGCACCCTTATACATCATTTTCCTTTCTCACTCATTCCATTTTTTTTCTTGAGTCAATACATCTCCTTCTCCCATGTCTTATTACCGTCCTAATCTTGACTATGACCTACAAGCACTACAAGTGATTCTGAAGACATTTCAACAAGCAGTTCAAATTTGGTCACCATTAGTAAATCTTTATAGGTAGAATATCATAATATATTTGATTTATGAATGGTTTCTTTGCCTGGTAGTCCAATTAGCTATGTACATTAATTTTCACAATAGACAATGGTTCTATATCATATAGGTTGCCTACACTAGATGTGCAATAGCTAGATGAGATCATAAAAATTATGCATCTTAAGCACTTTTTTTCTTGATTTTTTTGAACATTGTCTATAAGAACCCCTTCTTAGGGGCACCCATTCTACATATTTTTTCTTTCTAATTCATTCTATTTTTTGTTCCTAAGTCAATCCATTTCCTTCTCCCATGTTTTATTACCATCTTGATCTTGATTATGACTTACAAGTACTACAATTGATTCTAAAGATAGTTCGATAAGCAGTTCAAATTTGGTCATCATCATTACATCTTTTTAGGCATAATATCAAAATATATTTTATTTAAGCATGGTTTTATTTTTTAATATTCATTAAAATAGTTTATTTTATCTCTTTTATGGTCATTATACCCATTAAACATCACTTATTTTGCATCCTAACTTGGTTTTCAATGGTAGTCTTTTTGTGTCTTGATTTCTATTAAACCCCTAACCAAGCTTATTTTTATTTCTGATAGATAATTACTTGTAAATTTATCTATATTAAACTATACATCCTAATTATATAATACTCTTTAATATCTCTTATTCCATAAAATCCTAAAAATTAAACAATCTAAAAAAGAGATATAAAGGTACAAAATATTTGTATAGTTTGTCATATGTTTGTCAATGGCTTTTCCTCTTGCTTCTATTTTGAGTTTCACTATTTGAGTATCATGTGGATAGACTCCATTTTATTTAACATCTCATGGGTGGGAAACCTCTTATCTAATCATGTCTCTATCAAATTAAATCAAATTTTATCATCATTCAAATTCTAATTATACCATTCGCCTAGGTGTTTGCATATGTCTTGGGAGGGTATCTTTCATCAAAACATGATAATTATAATAAATGTATTCATTTATCCATTACATTCCCATTTATTAGATAAGTAAATTATCTTGAGGTCTATACCTTCTATACAGGCAACACTTGGATACATGGGGTATCTTGGGTCAGTTTGGCAGTTACCACCGCTATCATCTAATCACTATCTCACCGCTATCATCTAATCACTATCTCATCATTCCCATTTTCATCATTGAACATCGTTGATTTTTTTCACTATAAAATTCCATGATATCATCATTTTTAAATCTAATTATTCCACTCTCTCACCATTTTATGATCCAATTTTTCTATATTCTTTCCATTTTGTGAGCTAATTATTCCACACTCTCACCATTTTATAGTCATTTATATATTGCTTCTTTGACAATGTCATGTATCATTTTATCATCATATCTCCTCCAAATTTATTTGGAAAACTACATTGGCCTGATTTCCATGATGGACTATATAAGAAACATCTAGTTTCATGGGGTAGCTGGAGTCAACTCAGCTACTTCTTCCTTCTTCCATTCTTGCTTTATCAACAATTATCATAGTATCCTATGAGACATTTCCTAGACTTAGGGTTAAAAACACAAGATTAATGTCTTATTACCTCATGCTTCCAATGATGAATTATTATTTTTTATTACTTTTATATGTATGTGTGCATTGATTGGTTGTTTGTTGGTGTGTTTCATTAATTGACTATCTTTCTTTAATGCATTATTTATTACACTTGGGTCTTGATTTTTTAAATATTGATCTTGAATTGTAAACATTTTATGTGAAGTTAATCTAGATGTAAATTAAGCTAATAAATCAACTAGCAATCTAAAATCTAATCTAAACTAGCTCAACCTAGGATATAGCTACAAACAAAAGAAATTATAACACAAATGGACACCTTAGTACCATGATATTCCTCCATTACGATTTGAATTGATTTTTCTCTCTAAAATATGGTTTCTCAATCTTCTCCAATGCAAAATAAAATGGATAGTGTTTTGATATGTAAATACTATTTAGATGGCTTTGATTTTCTTGGGATACACTTGTGAATTTGATATCACTTCATAAACATAAGTTAGGATGGATGAATGCGACGTCTTGCATGTTTATTTATAGGTTTTTTGGAGGTATATTGAATGGGGGAGGATTATTTGAATATTTATAATTATTCAAATAATCAATTATGGAGAAGCAATCCTCATCCATGACGATGATGAGCAATTTTATAGGCTAAGAGAAAAGGGGAGTTGGTTGGTTGAAAGGTTCCAAGGTGATTCACCAAGTGGTTGACTATGTTAAGGAAGTGGATAGGTGAGTAAATAGATGGTTTAGATAAATTTGGAAGATGTCTAGATGAGGTAGAAAATATAGATTTAGTAAATAAATGTGGATAAAAGGTGTGTATAATTAAGTAATTAGTAATTATTCAATTATTCAAATTTTGGAGGGAAATGACATTAATTTGAATTCAAACTTGGGATAAGAATAATTAGCATGTTAATGTGCATTTTGACACTAAATAAAATTTAGGTTTCTCATTTTCCCCTCCTGGAAATGGTGTTGTGAAGCAATACCATTTTGAAGAATAGTAGGAAAATTAGAGAAATGATGATTAAGAATAAAAATTTGCACCAGGTAAATGAAAATGAATGTGATGATTCCCCATCCAGTGTTCATGAGGGAAAGTGTATGAACGCTCAAAATTAATAAGAGGAAAATGAGGAAGAAGTGGTTATAATGAAGGCCATAAATAGACCAAAGTAACAAAAAATGATATTATACTTGAAATATTAAATTATGTTTAAATGATTCTCCCCTAGTTATTAAAACTAGAGAATAGATTGGAAAATGCATATTTCCCATTTATAGACTGCAAGATTGGTTGGTGTTTAGACTCATGGTTCTCATGAGTAGATGTGGGAATAACATATCCTAACAATGGTAAGTTGTGGGTTGTAAAACAAAAAATATATATTATCTAATGTGTGATAAAAGTTTCCAAGATTGATACTTGCAAGCAATGATAAAGACTTGAGCATGTTGATGAATTGATAGTAAAAAATGTGGATGAAATGACTTAGATGGATGATGGTGGCTAAATAGAACCTATATACCCCATGTCTAGGCATTTATTACATAATCTACTATAGACATAAACTATTTAGGGATACCAGGCCAAATATAGTTCTCCCAATGTTAGAGGAGATGTAAGATGATGATGTAATCTAAGATTGACCCATGGAAGGTATCAACCCACTTAAATTAACGATTACACATTATGGTTGGATGTGATGATGGATTGATTTAACCCCAATAAAATATATATGCGAGTGGATTTGGAATGATATATCTCAAGATAATCTACATGCTTTGAGGTTCTCAATGAATCAAGGTTCATAGGAGTGGATTGTGGGAATGATATATCTTGAGATAAGTTTTATACTTCAAGGTGCCCCATGAATTAGGGTTCATATGAGTAGATTGTGGGAACTATATCTCTTGAGAAAATTTGTATGATTAGATTGGTTGACTAATTTATAGATTGACTAGTTAATTATGGAGTGATGGATTTATGGAAAAAGGATGGATGTTGTCATTTTGTCAATCCAATTTGACAGGTTCAAGAGATTTAATGGAAAGACTAGGAAATGATTAGGGATTATGAAAGCATAAAAAAGAAGCTAATTGACTACATGGATTAATGATGATGGATCAAATTATTGGATAATAGGGATTGGATATGGATTGATGGAATAGAGAAGTGATTATGGTATGGGGAAATAAATTTGGTTTTGTGAAGTTAAATACTTAGAAAAGTAGAAGAAAACAAACTCATAATTTCTAGAATTGTGAATTTGGAATTTATTGCATGGTGAATTTTTTAAGATAATGTTAAATTTGATGAGAAAATTATTTCATAATTCTCAAAATGGTGAAATTAAGATGTATAATGTAAAATTCATTGGAGATAGTGGTGAATTCAATGAGAAAAGTTATTCCACAATTACTAGAATGGCAAAATTAGCATGAATACTATTGAATTCATTGAAGATAGTGGTGAATTCATTGAGAAAAAAATTAATTTATAAGAATTATGAAATTATAATGGATAATGGTGAATTCATGCAAGGTAGTGGTTAATTTTCTGAGAAAATGATTTCATAATTCTCAAAATTACAAAATTGGTACAAGGTAGTGGTGAATTTGTTTTACAATTAAAGAGACCATCTTCTAGAGGTATAACTTTTGACTCTAAACTCTGTTTGAGATCTCATTTTTTGAAAAAATAAAGGTCTTGTAAAGGAGAATGTAACCATGAATACATATTACATTTTTTAGGATAAATAATTGAAAAATTTAGAAAACTAATTTGAAATCTTAGGGGGATAATAAGAATGTTGTTGGATAAATTGAAGTGCTTGTTGATGTGATTGTGAATTTTAATGAGTGTGTTTGACATGGATAATGAACATGGAATGATTAATATAGTGTCCATTTAAAATTTGTATGGAAGAAACAAGTTTGACTGTCTCCATAGAGCATTTTATGGATCAGTCTTCTTAGCACGTCATGGATCTTCCTAGTATTAAACCACACCAGTTTTGTCTAAGATGACACAAATATGCTCCATCCAAGGATGTGAGAGTTGAAAAACTTTATTTTTGATATTACACATGATAATATGCACCAATGGTATAGAAAAACCATGATAACTATTGTGTTATACTCATAAGGATGAATAGATTCACAAGTGTAAGAAATAGTAGATCATGATATGGAAGATCACAATAAAACCATTTCTAATGCTCATAGTGATCTAAACACAATAAGAAATAATCAAAACAAAATAAAAATAAATGTTTGCAACAATGAAAATCATGTAAGTAAAACAAAAACAAAGTGTACAAACATTATAAAATCAAGTAAACACTTAAGATGTAAAATAAATCAAATGAATGTAAATGTATTTTAGATGTCCATGGTTAGAGTAAAACCCTTTGGCATATTAGGTTTTTGACAAATTTGAATTTTCAGATGAGTAATCCCTTTAAGGGATGACTAGGGTAAGTAACTAAGGAAAACGGATTTTTTGATTGTTTTTTAATTTTATTTTGTATTTTTGGATATATTTTTATGTTGTTTGTATTTTGTTGTGTTTAACAATGTTTTTTAAAGATTTTTTTGGATTTATATATGTATATACAAGGAATAATAGTAAAGGGAAAATAGATTCTAGTACAAAGAAGGGAGCAATAGTGGATGAAAGGGATACATTATGGATGGAGTATGGATGAGTAGTAATGGATGGTAATTAACATGATAACTCCAAGGAACACGTGAGGTAAGAACCAAGTGTCTAGTCATCAAAGTAGCTTTATAAGGATACACCAATATATTTAAAATAACGTGTCTCAATATGTTTCCACTTCCTTATCAAGGTTAAAATGGGAAAAAGGATGGTTTCATGATGGCAAAGATTGGATTAATAAGTATGGGTTTCAAGGTGTTTGGGATTAAGTGGATAAGGATGGGTTAGGTAAGGGTAATTTAGGATGTTTTAGGATAGGTTAAGAATATGATTAATATGGTTAATGGTTCTTTAGGATAGTTTAGGATAGGTAATGATGGTTAAGGATGCTTTAGGATAGTTTAGGATAGGATTTGGATGGGTTTTCCCCAAGAGACTAGGGTGTGTATAGTAAATTGATTATTTTATGCATGACATCATAAATGTATTTTTATCATGGTACTTACCCAAGACATTGTAGAGATGTTTTTCACCTTTGGATGGATTTATCTCTCTTTCTCTCTCTTTTTTTTCTTTTGATTGTATTTTATTTTTTGACATTTTGTGATTTTATTATTTACTTTTGGCATCTCAATTATAAAAGGATTCGAGATCCATGATGCCAAACTCTATGTATCATTAAAGTATGTTATCCATATATGTATTCAATAAATTCATTTATTTATAACTTGGATTCTTCCAAATTTACCAGGATACTATCATAGCCCCTACAAGAGAGGGTGCTACCAAATAGGATGAAGTGGAAAGTATGTTGGATTAAGGATGTATGTTGAGTGTATGAAAGGTTTGGAGAGATGGAATGATTATATGGATAAGTGTAAGTTTTATGATGTGAAGGGTGATTGGGACCAATAATATCATGTTTAATAAGACTAGGAGTAACCATAAGTTGGATGATTTTGGGATTTAGATTTGGATCAATGGTGTTTTTAATAAACAAAGGTGATTTGTCTTATGGTTGTGCTAACACAATATGGATATTGAGTTATTTATTCATTGGTGCCTTGGAAAGGTTTTCACTAAGGTACTTTTCTTGACTCTATGGATTGGGATTTAGATTTGGATTGTCCAATAATGCCTCAAAGAGGTTTTCACTAAGGGACTCATATTTTTATTATCTATATTTTGATTTGGATTTGGGTTGTAGTTTGGATTTTGATCATCTGATAGTGACTTAAAGAGGTTTTCACTGTGATATGTTAATTTTAGATCATAGGATTTAATTTTTTTAGGAACACTTATTCCTCATAATATGTATATGTTTCATTATGCTCTTCTATCTAGAGACTAGCTAGGAATTCTATGATTATTTGATTATCATGGAAGGAAACTGATAGTAGGTAAAACTATTGGTACCAATCAATGGGTGTGAGAGATGGAGCTACAATATCAAAGGAAATATTGATGATGTTAATGAAAGGATTGGTGGCAACATGCTCCTTGTAGAGACTATGAATCCATCTTGTTTCTATTATGGATGAAGTTCCCTTAGAATTTGCAAAAGTGTCACTATCATATTTACATTGATTTTCATATGGTTTGTAGTTGATGATATGGGATCTAGTGTTTAATTTGAAATGGATGGGTTTGATAATTACGTGCTCATGGATTTTTTGTCTAAAATTACCTCTACCACTTTAGGTGTATGTTGTGGGGTGATGGGGGATTCAACATACGATAAGTGGTTTGGTGTTTGGTCAATGGGTGATAGGCTTTATTGGTTGGAGGAGGTTTCATCCAATATAGGATCTTGGTTAGAAATAGAATTTTGGTGAAAAATTGGATATTTTTCAAAAATGGAATCTTGATCAAAGATAGGTTTTTAGTCAAATATAGGTTGTTCAATAAATATAGGCTCATCAAAAATGGATGGTAAACCATGTTTATCAAAGGTGGATTGATCAACTATGTATTGGTTGAAAATGGATTTGTTAAAAAGATGTTTGTTAGAAATGTATGGAAGGTTATGACCATAACTTGGAAGTATAATAACTTGATTAGGCTTAGGAAAGACATTTTATCATACCCCCAAGCTGTGATTTCTAGATGTGGATACACTTGGATCTACTTTAATGTACTCTTTTTCAATAAAATCTTGGATATAATGATTTAGTCTTATACAATAGTTTGTGGAATGACCTTGGATTATGTGGTATTCATAAAATTAATTATCTCTTTACCACTTAGGTTTTGGAACATTTTCATCAAAGTATTTTGTGTTATTAAATACAACCATGTTCTCAATGACCAACTTTTGAAAGAATACATCATAAGTCTCTGAAAAAAGAGTTGAATTTACTTAATAAGGATGGTAATATTATTGATAGGTTGTGATTTTTGTAATTTTTTATAGCTTTCAGGGTAGAGTGATACTAGATGATTGGGGTGATATAATTAGATTACCTTTTCTAGTGTAATAGGGGATGCTAGAATTAAGGATATAACAAGTGGATGGAAGACTTGGTTGATTTCATAAAATAGGGTTACTAATGGTAGGTTGATGTTTAAGTGGAATGTTTTGGGATTCCCTCGTAATGAAGTAGTATAGATAAGTAGTTTTATATTGGAAGGATGTATTTATCGGATCAAAGGATGGTTTTGATGAGTTTGTGTTAAAGGTGAAAGCATTCAAATTTGGTAGATTTGTAAAGTTAGATGGATTTGTGAAAAGGTTTGGATTTGATATATTTGTGAAGGTTGGTGGACTTGGTGTCGATGGATTCATGTTAAAGGGTTGATTTGGATTTGTGAAGTTAATTGGATTTGAATTTGTCAGGTTTGTGAACAAATGTGGATTTGATGTAGTTTTGTCAAATTTGTAAATGTGTTAGATGCAAAACCAAATGGATAATTTTAATGAATGTGGAAATGTTAATTTTTATGGGTGTAGGAAATGAAAGGTTGATTTGGATGGAAGATATTTAGATTTGATTGAATTGGGGTTTGATTTGTGAATGAGTTTTAGTTCAAGTATATATTTAAAAGTGGTGGTAAAGGTGAACCAAATGTTTGAATTAGATTGATGCTAAGGTTGGAACTAGATGTATTGATGAATGTATTTTTATTTATGATTGGTGACTTTTTATTTGTGGATAAAGTGAAACATGTAAAATAAGTCAAAAAAATTGATTTGGAAAGCCTAAATACTTATTTTATGTCATCCCTAAAGTAAAATTTGGATGTTGACTGATGGGTAAACTTGAGTAAGTATTCAAGTTTGAATTTGATTAATTTATGTTTGGATTAGATTCATTGATTGGTAAAATTAAATGACTATTAAATTTTGGATTTAATTGATTGATGGGTGAGGTTTAATGCATATTCAAACTCATATTTGGATTTATTGGGATTGGAAAAAATCATAGTTACTCAATAATGAATGACCCAAACATCATAGAAAATAAATAATGATTTAACACAATAATATTATATTACTCTTATTCAATTCTTCAACTTATTACATACAACATATTACAAAGCCATATAGGAAATATGTTTCCTATATTCAGGATAGTGAGATCCCTATAATCTCTCATGTGAATAACCAACCAACTATATACGAAATATATTTTTACTACAATATATTCATATAACTAACAAACTATATAAAACTAACTCATATAATATTGTTATTATTCATAACAATAATATACCACACAAAAACCTATTAATGTAATATTGTTTTAACTAACAATATTTACATTATTACAAAATTAATAATGTGAAAAAATCCATAACATTCAACCCATTTTGAACATTATTAATCCATAGTCTACACCCCATTAATTTGAACATGGGGAGAATATACATCTTGAAAAACTAGCTCAAACATAATCATATGCTAACATATACTTTTAGGTCTGCATACTACTGTTTGAATCTTGTTGTCTAGATATTGTTGCACATGACCACTATACTATGTGAAGAATGCATCTTTAATTTATTCCATGTGAATGAAATGGATTTTTTACTAGCCAATTATATTCATAAAGAAGTATGGTAGTTAGAGGATTTCTATAGTTAACTACCCTCCTATACAATTGTTGCCACATTCCATTATATCTACACTCTCTTTTTCTCCAATCTAGTAGGGAAATGAAAATGTACATAATAATAATAAAAGAAATATCATGAGGAATAAATTATCATTTTCATCTTATGCATCCTCTATCGATGTTTGTTGCAACCCAAATAAAAATAGTATAGATAATTTTCACTGCCACTTAAGAACTATCCTTGACATTAGCCAATTTGGTGAAAAACACACCACACTAAAGAAATGGAAAATCACACAAAAATATGTCACCAAATCATCTGGGCCCCATTATTGGTGATTTACAAGAGGCTCTTAAAACTTTAGCCTTTATGTTGTCCATCCTCTAGTAGGTCAATGCTTAGTAAAAGTGTCGATGAAGCTCAAATGCATGAATTTTTATAAGATAAATCACCCATAAAATTAACACATTCTTTACACATTTGGAAGTCAGGGTCACCCGATATTACTTCCATTAAAACTAGGTAGATATGTCATTTTGACGCTTTTGACATAAAAATGACCTTACACTTTAACATTTGAATCATTTTTTTACTTTTAAGTTTTTATGACCAAACAAAAATGACCCAATAAAACATTTAAAATACCAATAACATATTTTTAATGTCTTGACTTCTAATATTAAAACACCTATAACTTATAACATAGATAAAGGATATTACATATCCACACAAGAGAGACAACAAAATATAAATTTTCTCTGTTATATTAATAGAGACTTTAAAAATAACATAGCATAAAGAATTATAAAACTTGAACTTAAGATATGGACAAACAAAACATTAAACACTATATGACTCAAAGCAAAATTTAAATAAAGAGATACACCATGGTTTTCTTTGAATTGAAAATAGAAAAACACACCTTTTTACATTCAATAGACCAAAATTAATTGTATGAAATGTGATGTAAGAAATGAAAATTTATAGACAATGGTGAGATCCTATCATTGAAGTAGAATTTGGTTGAATAGAGAGCTACACACGAACCATGTAAAAATTAAAAAAAAAAAATCTATTTCATCAAATGAGATCTAATATGTACAAAATCAATACATAGCTAGGCTGATACACAAAATCAATTTGTTGACCAAATGAGCATATAAAATAAAGGAAAAATTTAGAGACATTTGTAATGAACACATCTTAAATCTAGTTATGGACTATATGCACTATTTTCCCCACAAACAGATTTAGAATATTTGTGCTCTTTTAATTTTCACAAAAACTGATCGACATAAAACCAAAATTAAAAAAAAAAACTTTATTTGTCATGGTAAATGGAAGATGGTTAGATATATATATTTATTTATAGCACAATTATTGATAGCACTATATCAAATTTTGATCCATTCTAATGTCTAAAATTTCTTGCTTATATAAACCCATAGTCCTGATAATAGTTGGTCGATAAAGAAGACTGATTGAAAGGAACTTTTGAATGGAGAAACTCTAAAATAAGTACTTCTTATCTTACAATAGAAATAAACCACAAGAATATGAAACATCTAGAGTATTTCACATGTTGTCTCAAAAATGGATGCAAGCAAGTTTAGACTTCAACCCAAAAGAAATCCAATATTCTATCACATTTTAACAAAGTTTATCTTTACTTATTATATTCTCTCATACACAATGTCAAAAAATAAATCAACTACCCTTATTTTCTTCTAATTTTCCATGAGAGAATCCTACTCTAATACCAGATATTGGGAAAAAATAGAGTTTCTCAACAATGAATGAGTTGAACATCATAGAAAATAAAGATTTATTAAAACATAATATTCTATTATTCTCATTCAATTCTTCAACTTATTACATATGACATATTACAAAGCTATATATAAAATATGTTTTGTATATTCAGGATGGTGAGATCTATACAATAGCTCACATGAATTATCAACCGACTATATATGAAATATGTTGTTACTATAATATATTCATATAACTAACAAACTATATAAAACTAACCCATATAATATTGTTATTATTCATAACAATAATATACCACACAAAACCTATTAACATAATATTGTTTTAACTAATAATATTTACGTTATTATAGAATTAATAATGTGAACACATCCTAATAATTGGATGATTGATCAGTGAGTTTACAATGACATTGAAACTTTGACTTGGATTTGTCAGATGATTGATTTAATATTAATTTAAATAAGTGTTTGAATCAAAATTGGTTAGATTGAACCCTAAGTTAAGACTAGGATTGTTTAGATTTGGATTTGTGATTGGATTGATCATGGGATTATTCAACATAGACATGTGCCTTGTGATGGGTGATATTTCTAATGGAAAGACTTGACTCAATAAATGAAAAGGACTTGAAACTAGACTCTAGTAAATAAAAATATCAAAGTGACTAAAATTTTGATTGACTACAAGATCCTTTTGAGTTTAGCTTTGGAATGTTTGATTTTAAATTTTGGTGGATTAAATACTTAAAAGTATTTTTTTTTTTCATTCAAGTATTTTAATTGCATGGCAGAGCAAAAGGAAACAATAAACAAATCCTACTATAAACAAACTTGTAATTGCACAAAAAGGTGAAAATATAGGCTTTGGGTATTGAACAAATTTTGGGCCTTCCATTATCAATAAATTTTTTTTACCCTTATTTGTGGCCTAATATTTCAAGGTAGTAACCATGGAGGATCATGTTGTTCGCATGGCCCACTAATTTTAGTTTCAAGGGTGTGTGGGAAATAACTTTTTGGTGTTAATTATTAACTGATGTACCAAAGTCAAATGGCAAATAGGCTCACCTAGGATTAAGGTTTTCACAAGATTGTATAAAAGGGAGTCCTATAGATACCTTTCAATACAGTAGGCCCAAATTCATAGAAGAAGCTAATTTAATAGATGCACACAATTCAGTCTATTCCAAATGTGCCTAACATAGTTATAGCATCTCAGTGTGTTGATAATCAATAAAATTGATCTTTGACGTAACTATTGAAATCATGGGTATTGGAGCATTAAATCCCCTCACATCATAGAGTGTTTAAAACACACAACTGCTTAGGCCTTTGAAATAGTTATCACTTAATTTATATACCCCACCAAAAAAGGGGTTTGGCCTACTATGTGGTGGTAAAATCCATGATTGATAAAGACCCTAGAAAAAGAAAATAAAAATAATAAAACTTGGTTCTAATTCTCAATTATCACCACCAATATAACACCAAGAGAAGATCATACACATAAGTATCATCTTGGGTAACACAACTTAAAATTTTTGTTTTTTATTCTCAAGTATCATCACCAATGTGACACCGAGAGAAGAGTATACATAACACAAGCAATAAACACACACAAGTGTTGAAAAGCGAAATATATTAACTCTAATAAATGTTAGCTAATTACTAAGGAGAAATGAAGAATTTAAATAAAATATTGCTAAAAAACTTGAACAAAGAAGATGTTAGAAAACCAAATGAAAAAAAAAGAAATTGTTTACCTTTTTTGTAGGCTTTTTTTTTACATTAAAATTGTAATCAAATTCTTAGAAGTTTTTTTTAGATGAAAATATAAGGTAACCTACAAAAGGTTAGTGAAAAATAATGGAAAAAAAAAGTCACTAGAATGATTTCATAAATACATAGTCAAAACAAAATATTAAATTTTTAGCTATCAAAACCTAGAAAATCAAATGAAAAAAATAGAATGATTTTGTAGTTACCTTAGATGATTTTACTAATACGTTTCATTATTTCACTACTGGCATAAAGGCAAAAATAATTTTGCTACTACAAAATCTCTACAACAAATTTGTTAATGTATGAAGAAGTTAAATAATTTTATATTGGTTACATTATCCATTACGATACCTTTATTTTGGTGAAAATGAGAGGTCAAATAGAATCTTGAGTCAAAAATTATGGACTTCAAAATATGGCCACTCAAAGTGTAAAATGAATTAACCACTGCATGCAACAATTTCATTTTTATCTACTACAATTTTACAACTACATACTAGATTTTGATACTGAGTGTTATGATTTTGTAACTGATTAGAAATGAAATAGAATAGAAAAAAATATAATTTTGTATTTAGGTTAGACAATTTCATAATTGTGTTCCATAATTTCTTAGAAATGTGTTATGATTTTGTCAACAGACTCTTTGATTTTTCACTTTGATAGAAAAGAGGAAATGCAGGAAAATGAATATTCTAATAGCCTAGAATAAAAACATAAAACTATTAAAAGTGAGAAGACAACTAAAAAGATATTAAAAATAATGAAATGATGATTTTTTAGTTATCGTCTACAATTTTTTTGTTGATGTCTTTATATTTTTTGTTACACAAATATTATATAAAACAAACCTAAAAACACCATAAAAAACTTGTAACTATAAACAAAACTACCAAGACCAATATCAAATGTACATGTACAAAAAACCTATAAAAATCACTAAAAAATGCTTCTAAATGCATCTATGATGATTGTGATATGTGTAGTCACCTAAAAATGTCACTTGCGTGCTAAGAGTGCTACTAGAGACCACCCATACATAGCTTAGCCCTAGACATATCTTAGGGCCTCTTTAGTTAGCCTTCATGTGGACCACACACATATTTAAGCATCCCTAATGTAGTCCCAAACCCTCATCTTAGCATCCTAGCCCCTAGTCTCAATTCTACCACCTTGACATTAGTGTCATAATTGGACAATAGTGTTAATGGCACTAGTGTCCTAGTTTGAGCATTATTATCCCTTCCCACCTTTTTTTTCCAATAGATATCTTTTCATATTAGAAACCACCTAGGGTCAGCCTAGACCTCTTTTAATACCTACATAATAACTAGAACAATATATATACATGACTTTTATCCCTTTATCCACTGGATGTAAATCATGTGTAAATAACACAAACAAGCTTTGAATAACTTTTATACAATCAAGGTTAGCAATCCCTATTTTTCCCTAATTTTTCATACAACCATCCAAAATGCAAAATACATAGATTTATAGTCTCTAGCATCACTCAAATCACTCAAACTAGAATTCGTACTAGCTTCACTTGCACTTACACTAGCACTTAGGTGGGGAAAACTACATTGGGCTTGATCCATCATCACAGTATTGATATATAGGAAACTCACATTACAAATGGGTGTTGAGGATGTCCAACCTACCCCAATGAAATCACACTTTGATATTTGTGCCAGTTGGATGCCATAGAATATGGAGGTTTAGGGTTTGTATAAAAAATAAGTCAAAATAGGTCACCTACTAGTAATTAAAACTTATGCATGCAAGAATAGGCTTGGAATACTCCAACATAGGTACACCTAAAATCTCAAAGGAGTCTTACATAGTGGACAATATTTAAAAAATAAAGACACTAGTGCCATTGGCACTACCATCCAGTTAGGTTCCTATTGTCTAAGAAGGATTTTGACACTTGGATCATGTCTATGACAATTAAATTAGTTCCTATCTTGATTTGTAGCATTTATATCTTTCATCTCGGTGACCTTTGAGCTAAGTACATGTTTACATCATTTATTACTATTTTTAGAAAGGTTAAACTAGTTTAATTATTTTACAAATCAGTGGTTGTATTTATTACCTATTATATACCCTAATCTATTGTACTCAAACCCTTTAACTTCTTAGGGCTTACACTTCATAACCCTTAAAATTTAAATCATTTGGTGAACCCATCTTTCTTAGATCACATTTTTAAAACCCCAATACACCATTAGGGTTTGCATTCTTGTTTCCAAAATATACTCAAATTTTTTAGTTTTCAACCTTTCATCATGATTCTCATGATGAAATCCATTTTTTACTTCTTCATGAAAAGTTTGGTAGTTTGTCTTACATATGTGTTACCCATCATTGGTATAATGATGCATATGCATGTCACTCATCTCATGGATCACATTAGCACTCACTGTATTACACACATTGGTCCACCCTCTCTTGAGTCCCACTTGTATGAGGACATTGTTAGATGGCTCACTTTGAGTTACCCCCAGTCACTATTTGATGATAGAGATCTCAGAGAACTCATTTTATTCTACCTCTACCCAAACTAGTTGATTACCTTCTCTCCTATCCCACCTCTACTACTCACCATTGACAAATAGTATACCCTATAGTTTGAGTTATTACTAGATAAAATAGGATGCCTCCTCCACCTATATAGGAGTAGTGTAATCCTACCATCCCTCCTTATCCCCAACATAGTACAACAAGACCTATGGATGAGCATAAGGCATTTGATATTGTGTATTAGTTGAGAAAAAACACTGACTAATATCCCCATATTGGAATTACTTTAGAAGGAAACTATCTTTAAGGACATTTTTTTTCGAACACTCAATCATACATCTTTACCTCAAGATATAGAGCCAGTTTATTTTGCATCATTCATGAACATTGTCAAGGATATGGAGGATGTTATTTATTTTAGCCATGATGATTTGCCTTCATAGATAGTTATTGATCAAAATATCCCACTATTTATTTAGACACAAATCAAAACCCATATTATTAAATGAGTTCTTATTGATAGTGGTTTAGGTCTTAATATATGAAACCTCACATTCCTACAGACCATGGGAGTTAATATGGCATCCATTCAAAATACATATAGGAACATTCATGGTTTTGATGACATTCCTTGACATGTATTGGTTTTTATTACATTATATATTACTATTGGGCCAAAAACCCTACCTACATAATTTTAGGTGATGCTTAGTCATTTACACTACAACCTCTTACTTGGGAGACCTTGGATACATGTTATAGAAGCCATATAATCTACTTTGCATAGATGTGTTAAGTTTTTATTTAATAGATATTTATACACTTGTCTAGTATATAATCAACCATTCAGATACTGTAGAGTCACTTAGCCCACTACCATGAGAATATCTTCAGATGAGACACAACATGTTCTCATAGAGTGCCCTCCTTACACCATTACTATAAAGAAGATATACATATATGAGATTGAGGAATCTATCACTATTATTCCTACACCACTTATAATTCCTCCTGCAGCACCATCATCTTCATCATAGATGGAGATTGATCCTCCTATAACATAGTCATCCCCACCCATGGAAGTTAATCAGGTTCATATTAAACAATTACCATTGCTTGTTAAGTAAGAGGGAATTTATGGCAAAAACTTAGATATATATTTTGAGACCATTATAGATGATAACATATCACTTGTCGGTATTGATGATTATTTATGTAGGTTGATCCTCATACTAATAGGCCCAATAGAGTACATAGATGATTCTATGTCACTTATACCTTTACCTACACATGCACCACCACTAGTTCATAATCCTACAGTTATAGGTCCATATACTTAGTTACATTTAGAGGCAAAATCCTCCATTCATTTGGTACATATGGTTACATATATGTATATTGATATAGTCATATGGATTTAGGTAAGTAGTTTACAAGATAGGCCACATTAGATTTTATAGATATTACTTGATAGAGGGTTGATGGCATTACCCATAGTTTTTTATAGATTTTCACAATAGTATGGTAGACCATTTTTTCATTTTCACAAGATTAAAGTACATGATACATATACATGCTCAACATTACATCAAAAATTAAATAAGTTTAAGGATCATGGCACTATTCAGATTACATAGCCTCTAACTCCACTAGTACAGGCACCATAACAGACTCATCATCGACACATATACTCAAAGAATGATCCATTTACCATTTATATATATTTTTGGGACATATACATTCCCCATGTTTCTATAGATGAGGATTTTGATCCAAATACTTGTACTTTAGCATTTTTATAAAACATTGGACATCATGAGAGTGAGTTATAGCATGTTATACATTATTAGGATTTTATAGGACATCACATTACCACTTTCATGTGGCCCCAAGGTGGCCAACACATGACTCTTTATCATGAGCAAAAGTACTAATATATAGGTTACACTAGGTAGTACATGGTTATAGGTGATAGATTCCATAATTGATCGATCATATAGTGTTTTTCATTCAGTCATGATGGGCACATAGTTTATATTCTACATGATGGCATAGATGAAAACCATAGGTTTCATACAGATACCTCATGTTCCAATGTGGTTTACCTTAAAACTACATGGGAGGATTCTCACATAGTAGAGAAACACGCTATTTAAATGCATAAAATCCAAATTAATGTTAAGGATAAGGTTGTAATGATACACATTGCATGTTTAATGATCATGATGATGAGGACTTATTTGTGTTCAGATAGATTCACTATCTAACATTGGATGACTTATCACTAGATCCACTATTTGATTATCCACATCCCATAGATTCACTCTTGGGTCTATAGATACATTACACTCCAGTTGTAAATTATCTCATTTATTCTCAACATTTACTTATACATAAGTTCTTTATTTATTGATCCTTGTATATAGTTTCATTTTCATGTTGTTTGTACATAGACTATATCTATAAAAATACAAAAAAATATAATATGTCAAAACACAAAGATATTCAAATATTTTATAAAAAACATAAATTATAGATTGTATGCATTGCCATGTTTACATTTATTATACTTTTTGTGTACTACATATGCTAGTTATCTTAGTATAGCTAGTTTTATCATACATACATGCTTCACTTGTTCTTCTTGAATGTTTGTAGATTACTACAAGACTTAGGTCCATCACACATATCTATATTTACTATCATCTACCCATTGGTAGCACATACACAGGTTCCTCATTTGACACATTCACCCTTTTGGGGGCATCCTATACATAGTTTTGATTTTTAGGTTACATCTTTTTACAAACTATACCACATATCTAACATGGTTACATCTTGATATTGATCATTCTACACTACACTAATTTTGTGCCAACTATTACTACTTTAGACTTAGTTTATGTGCATATTTACTTTTATATATACTTGTACCACATGTTTATACATAATTTCATTTATATATTTCCTAGTTTAGACTTTGTTGCCTCTCTAAGTCTATTTCTATTCAAGGACATTTGCATATGCCATTGTTTTATGGCTTTATGCCACTTCATTTCATAGTATGTATGTTTTGTACATGCAACCATGTCCTTGTGTGTTCCTTATTGATTGTGTATGTGAATATTTGAACATGTCCTTATATGTGTCTCTATGCTAACTTACTTGTTATTTGTGTATGTGGACATTTAAACATGTACTTGTATGTCTTGATTCCCTAGATTTTATGACATGTGCCCATGTCCCTTGTCTTGTGGCCCCTTGACTTACTTTGCATACCTCATGTGTTTTGTATGTATGATTTTATATATGGATTATGGCCATGACACTTGTATTTTACTTGTTGTACACTCAATTTTTAGATGCCATGAGGGACCTCATGCATCTCCCCTTCCTACATGGGTGTCATGATGGACATCATGCCCCATATCCGTAGGTAGTTACTCATTTATTACTTAGATTTTTCATTCATACACATGATTACATTTTTATATCTATCTTGTCATCCTTGTGAATGTTAGATCTAACATACATCATATATTAAAAACTTATGCTTAGATTATCTTACATTTCTATGTCATGTATGCACATTATATTGGTTTATTATGTAGATATCATATATGTTTCAACTAACACACATCTTATAGAGATTTTATTTTGAGGTCAATTATTTCATAGGTTAAATAACTCCCCTGAAAAAAAGGGGGCATTCATATAGGTTCATCATAGAGATCAAGATATCTGAATGCACTTAGAGTATAATTTTCAGCACATAAGCACAAAATAAAGAAATCAATTTCAAGAAAAAATAGTGGGAAACATTCACATAGAGATCAATTTTAGTTAGATATAGATTATTAAATTCATATATTAGTGCCCAAATGTTGGACATTAGTGTCAATATCACTATTGTCCAAGATATGGTACTACTATCCAATAACCTCAGTTTCAAAAAATTCTAGATTAGCCAAAAAATTATATCAGGTATAGTCCAAGTTTGCACAAATATTATATTTGGGGGTATGTGTATGGTACATTATTTTTATATGCTCAATTTTACTATATTTTATTAGATAGAATGGTGAAATTAATGTCATTCTCTATGTTCTTAATCTAGACACCATTAGCACAAGCACAATCTAGAAACCAACACAATTTAAATTTGATGCCTTAGTTTATCTATAGTGGTTGGCATTACTGAGTAGTCATTGAGCTACATACTTGAGTGGCTATAGAGCCAATATATATAGTTATAATTATATTTATATATCTTCAATTACATTTCAATATTTAGTTACAAGTTCATCTACTACATAGGGGTAGGTAATGATGGAGTCAAGGCCAGCTTGAGTTCTTAAGCCACCTACATGAGAGGGTTGGACACACCATCACTCCAATCTAAGATATTCGTAGTTTATGATCCACAAATTAGGGATGTGAAATGATGGAATCAAAATTGGATTGAGTTCTTGAGCTACCCAGACATAGGGATTTAGTAAGCCATTCAACTTTATCTGAGTTATTCATTGATTGATCACTAGCTACATGCACACACAAATTTTCACTAGATTTATGCATTGGTTTATATACTCAGTGATGTGTTTCATTATTTTCCTCTTTATTTTATTTATTTCATTAATTTTGTCTTTTATTTTAATATATCTTAAGTAAGTATTGATCTATGCACTTTTCATTTGCAAGACACCTAATGAAGCATGCTTCACACACTCAGATCCAGATTCACAAACTTCACCTCTTAGGTAAGTCTTGGTACATTTATTTTTATTTA
This sequence comes from Torreya grandis, assembly GCA_037957365.1. Lineage (NCBI taxonomy): Eukaryota > Viridiplantae > Streptophyta > Pinopsida > Cupressales > Taxaceae > Torreya > Torreya grandis. Next base: position 160,010 of record JARHVA010010209.1, read on the forward strand.
TCCTATTCATTTTAATTTAATAAATTTATAGAATAAAGGGAGCAAATGTAGTCACCTAAAAATGTAACTCGAGTGCTAAGAGTGTTACTTGAGACCACCTATCCACAATTTAGCCTTGTACCTATCTTAGGGCCTCTTTAGACACTTATCCAAACTTGATGTGGGATACACACATCCCTAAACATACATAAATTATTCTTGGATCCTCATATAAAAAATTTGGCCCCTAATCTCAGTGTTTTCCACCTGGACACTAGCGCCACTAGCACTAGTGTCCTAGTTTGAATGTTATTGTCCCTTCTTGCCTTTCATCTCTAACATATATATTTTAAAATTATAACCAACTAGGGCCATCCTATACCTCTTTTAAGTCCTACACAAACACTAAAATAGTGTGTGTGTGTGTGTGTGTGTGTGTGTGTGTGTGTGTGTGTGTGTGTGTGTGTGTGTGTGTGTGTGTGTGTGTGTGTGTGTGTGTGTGTGTGTGTGTGTGTGTGTGTGTGTGTGTGTGTGTGTGTGCATGTGTGTGTGTGTGTGTGTGCATGTGTGTGTGTGTACATTACTTTTAGATCTTTATAAATTAGATGGAAATAAAATGCAAATAACACAAACTAGCTTAGAACAAGTGCACACACAAGGTTATCAATCCTTATTCTACTCTACTTTGTATATAGTCATCTAAAACTATCCCAATCTTAGAATACATATATTTCTAGTCTCTAGTGTCACTCAAAACAGTCATACATGCATTCATACTAGCTTCACTTTCACTTTTCACTAGCACTTAGGTGGGGAGAAATACATTGGGCTTGATCCCTCTTCATAGTATTAGTATGTAGGAAAATCTCATCATATGAGGGTGTTGATGATGTCTATCCTAACCCACTAACATCATAATTTTCTACTTTTTCTAACTAGATGCACTAACAATATATATGTTAAGGGTTTAGATACAAAATTAGTCAAAAAAGGTCACCTATAGGGAACCAAAACATGTGCATGTAAGAACAGGCTTGGTAGACTTTAACACAATTGCACCCAAAATATTAAACTATTAATGCACATATGACATTAGTTACAAAAGGAGGACACTAGCACTATTATCTAGGAAGTGATTTGACACTTGGATCTTATCTGTAACACCCATATCAGCTCATATCTGAGTTTATAACCTATAAATATTCCATCTCAGTCTCCTTTCAGGTAAGTACTTGTTTACATTATTTATTTTTATTATTATAAAGGTTAAACTAGGTCAATTCTATTACAAATAAGTATCTATATTTATTGCATAATGTATACCTTTATTTACTATACTTTTAACTACCTAGGGATTACACTCCATAACCCTAAAAATTTAAATCAATATGCAAGTGACAAGGGAAATGTCCCATCAGGCATGATAAACTATGTGAAGGGAATATACATGTAAATTAAGATAAGAAATCAACTAACAAACTGAAATCTAATCTAAACTAACTCATTCTGGATAGAGCTACAAATGAAAGAAATAATAACACAAACTTATAATTTAGTACAATGAGATTCCTCCATTGCAATTTGAATTGATTTGGTCTCTAAAATATGGTTTCTCACTCCTCTAATGCAAATCAAAATGGTTATAATTTTGGTATGTAAATGCTCTTTAGATGGATTTGATTTGCTTAGGATGTAGTTATAAATTTGATAGTAGCTAATTAGCAAAATTTAGGATTGATGAAAGTGATGGCTTGCATATCTATTTATAGGTTTTTGGGAGGTTGATATAATGGTGGAGGATTATGTGAATATTTCCAATTATTTAAATAATCAACTATGTAGAATCAGTCCTCATCCATGAGGATGATGACCAATTTCACAGGCTAAGAGAAAAGCGGAGTTGGTACAATGAGTCATCAAGAAAGGGTCAAATTGGTTGAAAGGTTACAAGGTGACTCACCAAGTGGTTAAGGAAGTTGAGGAAGTGGTTGAATGATTTAACACATGGTTGAGATAAGCATGGAAGATGTATGGGTGAGGTGTAAAATCTAGATATATTAAATAATTTATGATAAAAGGTATGCATAATTAAGTGATTAGGAATTATTTAATTAATAAAAATTTGGAGTGAAATGATGTTAGTTTTAAATAAAACTTGGGATAAGAAGAATTAGCATGTTAAAGTGAATTTTGACACTAAATAGAATTTAGTTGTCTATGTTTTCCCCTCTTTTAAAGGGTGTTGTGAATCAAGATCATTTCAAAGAATAGTAAAAAAAATAGAGAATTAATGATTGAGAAGAAAAAGTTGCCCTAGGTGAATGAAAGCGAATGTGATGATTCCCCCTAAAATTTTTTATTAGAAAAACATATGAACACTTAAAATGATTAATAAGAAAATGAGGAAGAAGTGGTTATAATGAAGGCCATAAATAGACCAAAGTACCAAAAATCAATATTGTACTTACAATATTAAAGCATGTGTAAATGATTTTCCCTAGTTATTAAAACCAGAGAATAGATTGGAAAAAGAATATTTCCCATTTATAGACTACAAGCTTGGATATTTCTCTGACTCAATGTTTTCACGAGTAGATATGTGGAACAATATATCCTAATGATGGTAAGTTATGACTGTAAAATTATATATATATATATATATATATATATATATATTCCAATGTGCAATAAAAGCTTCCAAGATTGATAGTTGCAAGTAATGATAAAGATTTGAGAATGTTGATGAATTAATAGTATAAAATGTGGATGAAATGATTTAGATGTATGATGGTGGATGACCTGACCCTAGAGACCCAATGTCTCTAAGCATTGCCTACATATTCTACTATGGAAATAATCCATTTGGGGATATCAGGATAGATGTAGTTCTCTCAAAGTGGGAATATATGTAAGATGATGATGCAATGTAAGATTGACACATGGAAGGTATCAACCCACTTAAATTAATGATTTTAGATTATGATTGGATGTGATGATTGATTGATTTTGACCAAGAAAATATATATTTAAGGAGTAGATTTGGAATGATATATCCTAAGATAAGCTGCATGCTTTGAAGTGCCTCATGAATTAGGGTTCATAGGAGCAGATTGTAGGAATGATATATCCCAAGATAACCTGCATGCTTTAAGGTGCCCCATGAATCAGGGCTCATAAGAACAAATTATAAGAATGACATATCCTAAGATAAGTTTCATGCTTATATTAGTTGACTAATTTATTGATTCATTAGGTGATTTAATGATGGAGTGATGTATTTATGGAAAAAGGATGGATGTTGTGATTTTATCAATCCCAATCAACACATTCAGGAGATTGAGTGGAAACACTAGTAAATGATTGGGGTTGGGTAAGAATTAAAAATAAGTTAATTGACTGCATGGATTAATGATGATGTATCACATTATTGGATAATATGGATTGGATATGGATGGATGTAAAAGTTAGGTGATCATGGTATGTATGGGGAAACAAAATTAATTTTCTTAAGTTAAATACTAAGAAAAGTAGAAGAAAATGAATTCATAATTTCCATAATGGTTAATTTGGCATTTATTATGGTGTATTTGTTAAGACAACGATATATTTAGTGATAAAATGATTTTAAAATTCTCATAATGGTTAAATTAAGATGTATAATGGAAAATTTGTTGAAGACAATGGTGATTAGGTTTGAAAATGATTTTGTAATTCTCAAAATGGCTATTTAACATGGATACTAGTGAATTCATTGAAGATAGTGGTGAATTCATTGATAAAATGATTTTAAAACTCCTAGAATTATGCAATTGGAATGGATAATGGTGAATTACTACAAGGTAGTGTTGAATTAGCTAAGAAAATGATTTTACAATTCTCATAATTATGAAATTGGCATGGAGAATTGTGAATTCATGCAAGGTAGTGGCAAATTCATTTTACACTTCAAGTCACCATCTTTCAGAGGGCATAACTTTTGACTCTAGACTACATTTAACTATCATTTTTTTTAAATGAAGGTCTTGTAAAGTATAATGTAACCAAGAATACATATTTCATTTTGGTTTAGGATAAAGAATTGAAAAAATTAGAAAACTAATTGGAAATGTTAGTGTGGATAAGAAGAATGTTAGATAAATTGAAGTCCTTGTTGATGTGATTATGAATGTTAATTAGTGGTTTTCATATGTATAATGAACATGGAATGATTAATATAGTGTCTATTTGAAATGTGCATGAATGAAACACTTTTAACTATAGCCTTAGAGGATTTATGGATCAGTCTTCTCAACACTTCATAGGTCTTCCTAGGATTAAACCATAATGGTTTTGTCCAAGATGACATTAAAATGTTCCATCAAAGGATTTGAGATGATTTGATAGTTGTAACTATTTATTTGATTTTCTTTGGATTTATAACAATAATTCCAATTCTTTAAGATTTGATCAAACTAATTTTTTATATTATGCATGACAATATGCACCAATGGTATGGAAAAACCATAATAACTATTATGCTATATGTAATGATGAATAGATTCACAAGTGTAAGAATTAGTGCATAATGAGATATAATATCATAATAACACCATTTTTAATGTTCATAATGATCTAGACATAAGAATTAATAATGAGAATAAGATAAAAAGAAATGTTTACAATAATGAAAACCATGTAAGTAAAACAAACAAGAAAGTATACAAACTCTGTGAAAACAAGTAAACACCTGAGATGTAAAATAAAGTAAATAAATTTACAAACAAGAAATCAAGTGACTATACAAATAAGTAAGTAAATGTCTTTTGTATGTCCTTGGGTAGAGTAGAACCCTTTGGTGTATGAGGTTTTTGACAATGTTGAACCTTCCAATGAGTAATCTGTATAAGGGATGATTAGGGTATGCAACTAAAGATAAGGGATTTTTTGATTATTTTTGGATGTTTTTTGTTTTTTTGGATACATTTTTATGTTTTTATTATTTTGTTAGATTTTATTAAAAAAATAGATTCTATTGGATTTATAGATGTATATACAAGGAATACTAGTATAGGGGAAACCTATTATAGTATTGAGGAAGGGAGTAGTATTGGATGGAAGGGATACATTATGGATGGAATATGGATGAATAAAAATGGATGGTAATTAAGATGGTCACTCCAAAGAACACATGAGATATGAATCAAGTGTCTAGTCATCAAATTAAGTTCATAAGGATACACCAAGGTATTTACAAGAATATGTCTCAATACATTTTGACTTCATTAACAAGGCCGATATGGGAACAAGGATGGTTTCATGATGGAAAATATTTGATTAATAAGTATGGGTTTCAATGTGTTTGGGATGAAATGGATAAGGATGTGTTTGGATAGGTAAGGGTGATTAATGATGTTTTAGGATAGGTAAGAATAGGCTTAGGATGGTTAAGAATGATTTAGGATAGGTATGGACGGTGAAGGATATGCTTAGGATGGTTAAGGATGCTTTATGATAGCTAAATATAAGATTTGGAATGGGTTTTCCCTAAAGATATTAGGGTTTGTATAGTAAAATACTTATTTTATTCATGACATCAAAAACCTATTTTCATCATGGTACTTCCCCAAGGCACTATAGAGATGGTTTCACCTTTGGATGGATTTATTTCTCTCTCTCTCTCTCTCTCTCTCTCTCTCTCTCTCTCTCTCTCTCTCTCTCTCTCTCTCTCTCTCTCTCTCTCTCTCTCTCTCTCTCTCTCTCTCTCTCTCTCTCTCTATTAATTTTTTTATGTTATTCATTTTATTTTTTATTTTTAGCATTTTAATTATAAAAGGGTCAAGATACATGATGATGAACCCTATAGATAATTCAAGTATATGCTTCAGATATGTATTCAATAATTTCATTTATTTGTAATTTGGATTCATAATAATTTACTAGGATACCATCATAGCCCTTATGATAGAGGGTGCTACAAAATACGGTGAAGTGGAAAGTACATTGGATGAAGGATGTGTGTTGAGTGCATGAAAGTTTTGGAGGGATGGAGTGATTAAAAGGATAAGTGTAAGTGTCATGATGTGAAGGGTGATTTGGACCAATAATCTCACGTTCAATGAGACTGGGAGTAACTACAACTACAACTATTTAGGGATTCATATTTGGATCAATGGTGTTTTCAATAAACAAAATAGAGTCGTATTGTGGTTGTGCTAACATAAAATGGAGATTGACTTATTTATTCATTGGTGACTTAGAAAGGATTTCACTAATGTACTTTTTTTATTTCTTTGATCGATATTTATATTTGGATTGTCTAATAGTGCCTCAAAGAGGTTTTCACTAAGGGACTCATACTTTTGATTTTATGGATTTTGATTTGGATTTGGATTGCAATTTTGATTTCGATTGTCTAATAATGTCTCAAATAAGTTTTCACTATGATATATTTATTTTAAATTATAGGATTCATTTTTTTTAGTAACACTTGTTTCTCATAATATGCATATGTTTCATTATTCTCTTCTAGCCAGAAACTATCTAGGAATTTTGTGATTATTAAATTATCATGGAATAAAATTGATGGTACGTAAAACTATTGGTCCCAATTAATGGGTGTGAGAGATAGAGATATAATATGGGAGGAATGATTTGTGATATTCATGAAAGAAGTGGTGGCAACACAATCCTTGTAGAGACTATGAATAAATTTTGTTTTGATTATGGATGAACTTCCTTAGAAACCATAAAAGTATCATTAACATATTTATAATGACTTTCAAATAGTTTGTATTTGATGATATGGGATCCAATGTTTACTTATAAATGGATGGGTTTGATAATTCCTTTCTCATGGATTTTGTTTTATAAATGTACCTCTACCACTTGCAGTGTATATTGTGGGGTGATGGGGGATTAAACATGTAATAAGGGGTTAGGTGTTTGGCCAATAGGTGATAGGCTATGTTGGTTAGAGGAGGTTTGTTCCAAGATATGATCTTGGTTAGAAATAAAATTTTGGTGAAAAATTGGATCTTTGTAAAAAAAGGTATCTTGATCAAAAATAAGGTTTTGGTTGAAGATACACTCTTTTACAAAGATAGGCTCATCAAAAATGGATGGTAGACCATGGTTGTTAAAGGTGGGTTGATAGACTATGGATTGGTTAAAAATGGATGTGTTAAAAATATTTTTATGAGATATAGATGGAATGTTTAGACCTTGATTTGGAAGTGGAGTAACTTAATTAGGCTTAGGAAATACATTTTGGCATACCTCAAATCTATGATTTGCATACATGGATACACTTGTATCTACCCTAATGTACTCTTTATCAATAAAATATTGGATATAATACTTTAATATTATACAATGGTTTATGGAATGACCTTGGATTATGTGGTATTCACAATATTCATTATCTCTATACCATTTGGGTTTTGGAACATTTTCATCAAAGGATTTGGTGTTGGGAAATATAATCATGTTCACAACAACCAAATTTCAAAAGAATACATCATAAGGATCCCTTAAAGGAGTGAAATTACACTTAATAGGGATAGTAATTTTATTTATAGGCTATGAGTTTTGGATCCTTTGTATATTTAAGGGTGGAGTGATAATATATGGTAGGGGTACTAGAATTAGATTCCCTTTTCTAGTGTAATAGGGGATGTTGAAATTAAGATATTGATGAATCCACACTATGACTCATTGTAAACATGATATATCATCCTTTACAGCTATAAATATGCCATTTGAGTTGAGAATTTCATGCATTCTTAAGATATATAACTAGTTTAAGGTAGAAAATGAATTATTTTCTCTCTATAAGCTTATGTGAGTTTGTGTTAGCATTATTTACATGATGTTCTAAATATTTTCATGTTTAGTCTTCCATATTTGATATGTTCAGGTATTATAACATCTAAATAAGAGTTTTTCTATGATATCATGAAGATAAGGAAGTGTTATTTCCATAAACTGATCATTCAAGTGAAAATCCAAACTTTGCCAAGCAATCTATAGACCTTGACAAACAACTAAAGATTACAACAATCAAGCTATGGATTACAATAGTTAAGCTACAGATTATGACAATCAAGTTGTGGACTTTGACAATTACCCTATGGAATCTCACATCTCATTTAAAATTCATCCACAACATGTTCCAAGGCATTCCATAAGTTCTTTCAGCTATTCCATGATGATCTAGGACTCCTATAGATACTTTCTATTTTTACATATGTCTATATTTAGACTTTTATTTATACATAACTTTCCATTTATAGAAGCTAGTAGATAGGTTGTAACTTTAGATAAGATGATATGTATACATTTTATATAAGATTTGGTAATTAAATATGGATAGAATAAATAGTTGAAAAGTTCATGAGGATCTTCCCAACTGCATGTGGATCTTGATGAAATGCTTATCTCTATTTTGGTCATATAAACCAATCTCTCTGAATATCCTATTGTTTTAGTTAATTAAGTTATTTCTTGGTATTTAGGACATTTAGATTCTTTTATATCTAATAAACGGTATATACATGCTTGATCTACAAGAAGTGAAAAACATTGTAACAATTATCATTTTGAATACAAGAAGATTTTGTGGTAGAATACTCTTTCATTTCTATGCATTAAGATAACTTGTTAAATACTAAATTATTTTGACCCTGATTCTAAGGGTGAGAAAGGGCCCACTCCCTAAGGAGATAGGATGTGTACTTTTGGTATTTGTAATTTATTTCTTTTTTTTAAATTATAATTAATATAAATACTTTATGTGATTGGACTGATAACTTGCAAGTCATAATAAACTGTTAATGTGTGTGTACTTTAATATTTTAACAAGCATTTATCATTTCTTCAATTTTAGAAATATTAATTCTATAACTTATCTTAGAGTGTGGATTTGATTTTTGATTTTCATGTGTTTACTCTTCAACAACATTATGTGATTGATTTCAAAGCATTTAATTTACTTTGGTGTGTTTACATTTTGATAAAGTGTTTTTATCTTAAGCATTTAGTTAAAACATTAGGAAGTAGGAGCATAGGATATATCAACTCCAAAAAACCCTCAATCAACACTATTACTTGAACCTAATAAATACCTTGCTACAAATAGCCTTAAACACTAGCCTTGGTAAGAAATGACACCAACATAAATTGGTTAAATGAATTAATAACAATGAATCTCATCATTTTTGGCAACATTTCCATGGAATTCTTATAAAGTGTTAGTAAGATAAACTCTTAAGCTAATAATAATAAAAAAGAATAAATTAATCGATTGTCAAATACAAGTATATGAGTAGGCAAAGGGTTTCACAAGGAAGGTTTGTTCAAAATATCCTCATTTTTTAGGAGAGAGAATCAAATTAATTTTATAAAAGATAGAAATATTGAATAAATAAATAAGTAATTATTTTGGAAGTACATCCCAAGATCTAGAGGAATTTTCCTCTGCAAAAGTTGAACTTTCAAATAGTGAACATCCAGAAGACCTTGAAAGATCTCCTCATCTCAATAGAACTCTATTTATAATGGGATAAAATATAGATCATGTATAAAACCCTCATAATAATCCACTTGATAGGACTTTCTCTTACCCCATCATCTTTGAGAATGATGATTGAACAATAATGAAAAACTTTTCCCCATCCAATCTACCTACCTTTAGAGGATTGTCCATTGAAGACCTAGATCAATACCTTATGAGTTTTAAGTTCTCTATCAAACCTATGATTACACTTCAAACAATCAAAATTTGAAACTTTTTCCCTCTACTCTGAAAGGAGCAATGAGGTGGTTTATGGGCCTAATAGGAAACTCTATCAGTAGTTGGGGAGAAATGGAAATAATATTCTTGAATAAATAGTAATATTATTGTAGGGTCAAGGATAAAAAATAATAATTCTATAAGATGTAAAATAATGAAGATGAGAACCTTGAAGATTATCTAGACCAATTTGCTTTTACCTACAACATGTGTGGATATGAGTTATATGATGAAGTGAACAAAATTGTCTTGCTTAAAGGATTAGATGATTCCTGTATGGATTATTTGAATCTCATGGGGAAGGGATATATAACCAAACTAGACTTCCAAGAGATTACATGATTATGTACCAACTAATCTAGGATAAAACCTAGTAGTAGGAGAGGTAAATTAGTGAAATCTAGTGATGTAAGCCAACTCATGGAGGAAATAAAAAATTTTAAAATAGATATACTGGTTCAACTAAACATAATGTTAGATGTATTATATTTTAAGGCTAAATATAAAACTAAACCACTATAAATATATTGTCCATAGTGCAAATTAAAACATGCACTCAAAGATTGTCCTCTAGATAAAATAGAAATATGTGGAATATGTGATGCTCAGGATCATGAAACAAGAAATTGTTGTCACCTTCCTACTCTTAAGAACCTATTCAAATAGAACATATAAACCATAGAGGACGTAAAATTTATAAATTAAAGGAAATTCCTTCCCACAAAATCAACCATAGTATTTTGGTTCAAGGATTCTTTTTACATAATGGCATGTCATGCACCTCCACAAGTTTGGGTTGCACCACCTTAGTGGGGTATCTAGGAATGGATGCCAAAATCATGGATGATGCCCTAACCTTTTCAATAAACTTGTATACCCTAATTTCATTAGAAACCATGGGTAAATTAGAATTGTAACCCTAGCCCAAACTATAATCAACAATAAAGAAGGTTTCCATAATAACAAACATTGATGGCCCCCAAAATAACTCAAGCACCCCTTACAAAGTAAGTAAACCAACATTAGCTACCTACCCAACCAGTAGAGAATACAAATAATAAGTAGGTTTATATAAGTAAATAAGGTGAAACCATAGGGGTAGTTTTTATTGAATGTGTAAACATACATCTCAAGTTAGGAAAAATGTTACAAGAACCTCTAATTATCATCACAGAAATGCCTCATAAAAAATCAAGTGGAAGACAAAAGGGAATTGGAAGACAACTCTCCACCTTTTCATTTTCCATAATGATTAAAGGAAGTGGAAAACAAAAGGGAATTTGAATTCATTCAAGAACTCAAAAAACTCAATATATAAATTCCATGATTACAAGCTATTAGTGACATTCCAGAACTCAATCAAATGTTCAAAAATTTGTATATTAAGACACTTGATAGGAAAAGACAATATCCCAAGACTATATAAGTAAATGGAAATCCTATTAATTTATTATTAGGTAAGCTATTTTTACTCAAATATAGGGACCCAGGGAGTCCTATCATTTATATAATGATTGGAAAGAAAGAGATACCAAATGTATTGATAGACTTAGGAGATGATATTAATGTAATGACTATAGACTCCAAGCAAAATATCTCTCTAATAGATATGCAACCCACCACCATAATCTTATAGATGGTAGATCATTTCATTGTTAAACCAGAAGGCATCATTGAAGATATACCATTAACTATAGAGTCATGGGAGTACCCTATTGATTTTGTTATTCTATAGCCTAAAAATAAACAAATTAGAAACCCATTGATCCTAGGAAGACCCTAGTTAGAAATAGTGGTAGCTCTAATTGATTTCATATCAAGAGATATGACCATCTCAAATGGTCTTCAATCAAAATGCATTTCTTTATATCCACCTACATAACCATCAATCAATCTTGTAAAGTAGTTATGAGTAGATCAACTTAAAGAAAAATGTGAGTATCTCCTTGCTAGATATGGTCACAAAAATTGATCATGTGGAATAAATAGAGGATGAGTTAACAAGAAGTATCATAACTACTACATATTTTAACAATCTAACTATGGACCTTATTGGTCCAACTATGGACATTGTTAGTACAGCTATGGATTTTGATAGAGGATTCATAAATAAAGCACTTCCTATCCTTATGGATTCCCATACTTTTCCACCTCTTCCAGTATTTTTATGACCATAAAGACATCCAACACAATGTTATGCAATGGGCACATGAAGGTCAAAATACTTTTTTGATAGCCTTCTATTATCCTCTAGCTGGAGTGATTTATCTAGGAGATAAATTTGTTAAAGATGTTATCACATTCCATATTTTGTTTCCACATCCTTATCCTCTTAATTATTTAATTAGTGAATTCAAATAAATATATTATTCTCATCTAGGCACTAAGTAAATAATAGTAGAACCATAGAAGTTACTCAACATAAACAATTTGTTGATAGAGGATCAGGAATTAAAGGTCTTTGATGTACTTAGATAACATACTAAATATTTCTATTGGGATTATCAAGACATGAATAGAATCCATCCAAGTGTATGAATCCACCATATTTACATAGAGAACATTAAACCAGTAAGGTAACCTCAGAGAATAATTAATCCTTCCTTAAGAGATATTGTGAAAATTAAGATACAAAAGTTTCTATAAGTAGGATTAATTTATCCTATCTCTAACAGCCAATGGTTATCTCCCAGGTTTATTATTCTTAAGAAAAATGGTAAATTGAGAGTATGCATAGACTACAAGAAATTGAACAAATAAACCATGAAAGATTATTTTCCTTTACCCTTTATTGACCAAGTACTTGAAAACTTGGTAGGGAAAAGATACTTCTCTTTCTTGGATGGTTTTAGTGGGTATAATAAGATACAAGGAACACATAAAGATCAGGATAAAATAACCTTCACTTTTCCATGGGGGACATTTTCATATAGGGTATTGCCCTTTGGTTTGTGCAATGCACATGCTACTTTCCAATGAGCAAACATATCCATGTTTTCAAATTTAACTAATGATTGTGTGGAAATTTAAATGGATGATTTTAATTTTCATGAAGAATCCTTTGATGAAAGTCTAAATAATATAATTGTAGACACCAAAATCGTGTCTACTCCCTTGGTCATCCTCCTCATCCTCTCCCCACTTGGTCCCCTTTGGTCCCTTTCCACTTTCATCCCTAACCTAACCTATGTCTTATTAATTTAAAATAATCACTTATTTTAAATTAATAATTCTTCTCTCTCTCACCCTTGCTACCTCACCACCCTAGGATCCCCTTCCTTAGATTCTCTTCACTCCTCCCATGCCTTAGTGACCTAAACCCCATTTATGACCCCCATTTCATTCTCCCATGCCTCATTTAACCCCTCTCGACCGTTTTCCCATGAACCTTGACCATGGTAGCTTGTAAGAACAGGCAGAGAGCTAAAATTAGCCTCTATCCCCATTCTGCAGCCACCGATGTCGGTCAGTCTGTGGCCGATGTCGGTGGTTTTGCCAATGTCGACAGCCTTCAAGACTATGTTTTGTATCCATAATATGGATCGGTTATCTGTTATCCATTTCACAATCAGTTTTTCAATCAGTTATCTGACCTTCTTTCAAGAGGTTCTCGAATCATTCAACCTTCATATCTCTCTCTCTCTTTGGCAGATAGCAAGCTACAACAACAATAGGTACTCTGCATCAGCCACTCCACCAGCAATAGGGCCTTCACACTAGCAGCATCAACAACAAGTACAACTAGTCTACAACATTCCTTCTCCAGTAGGTATGAGGTAAGTATTTGCTACTATTTTAATTTCAGTATTTCTTTTAATTCATCTATCATTTAGCCTACTGCCCATTTTCAACTTCTCCTGCCCAGACCTGAATATTTATCTCCCTGTTGCCTCTATCTTCTGTTTGATCTCTCTTTTAGATCATTCTTTCTACCTACAAAAACCCTGTATAGAGCATTCAACCAGACTCTCAGACCCAGACTCTCAAACCATTCAACTAGACCCATAGCCTTTCTTAGACCCATCCACATACCATAAACCCGTCCAGACCTGACCAGACCTCATCCATAGACCACTGCCCTGACTGACGTCGACCACTTTCTCCACCGATGTCAGCAGACTAACCGATGTCGACAGACCTTGACAATCGACGTCGGCAAACTAACCAGCGTCAGCGACTGTGACTAGGTCGACATCAACATTCAGGTAAGCATTTGCTTCCATTTTTGTTTTAGTTTTTAATCATTTCAGTATTTTATCATTCTACCTTTTTATCAGACATTCTTTTATCAATTAGTGGGTTGACATCCCTTAAGGAAGTCATTGTACTTTTGGGATCAAGCTTTCACTTGGCAGCCCACCATCTCCTCATCTAACACCTTTTTTTTAGTCTCTTTCTTCTGCAGGTGTCATCCTCCAAAACCAAAGATGAGTTCTCATATCGTCTGAGTTCAGTGTGCACAACTTCATCCAGGTACATACAAGCCTTAGACCATTTCTCTTAGTTTCTCATTTCCTCTCTTGAATGTGAAAGTGAAAATTGCATAGAAACATTCTTCATCCATAATCGGGGCAACCAACCCTCCTGTTTTTGTCTTACAGTTCACTTGAACAACCAACAAGACGAAATCAACCTCATCCTACACCTGGGGCAATCAACTCCTATTTTTGTCTTGCAGTTCATCCAGAACAACCAACAAGACAAAAAGGGGCAAATGTAGACACCAAAATCATGTCTACTCCCTTGGTCATCCTCCTCATCCTCTCCCCCCTTGGTCCCCTTTGGTCCCTTTCCACTTTCATCCCTAACCTAACCTATGTCTTATTAATTTAAAATAATCACTTATTTTAAATTAATAATTCTTCTCTCTCTCACCCTTGCTACCTCACCACCCTAAGATCCCCTTCCTTGGATTCTCTTCACTCCTCCCATGCCTTAGTGACCTAAACCCCATTTATGACCCCCATTTCATTCTCCCACACCTCATTTAACCCCTCTCGACCATTTTCCCATGAACCTTAACCATGGCGGCTTGTAAGAATGGGCAGAGAGCTAAAATTAGCCTTTGTCCCCATTCTATAGCCACCGACATCGATCAGCCTGTGGCCGATGTCGGTAGTTTTGCCGACGTCGGCAGCCTTCAAGACTGCATTTTGTATCTAGAATGCGGATCAGTTATCCGTTATCCATTTCACAATCAGTTTTTCAATCGATTATCTGACCTTCTTGTAAGAGGTTCTCAAATCAGCCAACCTTCAGATCTCTCTCTCTCTCTGGCAGACAGTAAGCTACAACAACAATAGGTACTCTGCATCAGCCACTCCACTAGTAACAGGGCCTTCACACCAGCAGCATCAACAATAGGTACAACCAGTCTGCAACATTCCTTCTCCAACAGGTATGAGGTAAGTATTTGCTACTGTTTTCATTTCAGTATTTATTTTAATTCATCTGTCATTCAGCCTACTACCCATTTTCAACTTCTCCTGCCCAGACCTGAATCCTTATCTCCCTATTGCCTCTGTCTTCTATTTGATCTCTCTTTCAGATCATTCTTTCTGCCTACAAAAACCCTGTACAAAGCATTCAACTAGACTCTCAGACCCAGACTCTTAGACCATTCAACCAGACCCATAGCCTTTCTCAGACCCATCCACAGACCATAAACCCATCTAGACCTGACCAGACCTCATCCACAGACCACTACCCTGAGCGATGTCAGCCACTTTCTCCATCGACGTCGGCAGACTAACCGACATTGATAGACCTTGACAACTGACGTCGGCAGACTAACCAACGTCGGTGACTGTGACCAAGCCAATAGCAACATTCAGGTAAGCATTTGCTTCCATTTTTATTTCAATTTTTAATCATTTCAGTCTTTTATCATTCTACCTTTTTATCAGACATTCTTTTATCAATCAGTGGGTTGACATCCCTTAAGGAAGTCATTGTACTTCTGGGATCAAGCTTTCGCTTGGCAGCCCACCATCTCCTCATCTAATGCCTTCTTTGTTTTAGTCTCTTTCTTCTGCAGGTGTCATCCTCCACAACCAAAGAGGAGTTCTCATATCGTCTGAGTTTGGTGCGCATGACTTCATCTAGGTATATACAAGCCTTAGACCATTTCTCTTAGTTTCTCATTTCCTCTCTTGAATGTGAAAGCGAAAATTGCATAGAAACATTCTTCATCCATAATCGGGGCAACCAACCCTCCTATTTTTGTCTTGCATTTTACTTGAACAACCAACAAGATGAAATCAACCTCATCCTACACCTGGGGTAATCAACTCCTATTTTTGTCTTGCAGTTCATCCAGAACAACCAACAAGACAAAAAGGGGCAAATGTAGACACCAAAATTGTGTCTACTCCCTTGGTCATCCTCCTCATCCTCTCCCCCCTTGGTCCCCTTTGGTCCCTTTCCACTTTCATCCCTAACCTAACCTATGTCTTATTAATTTAAAATAATCACTTATTTTAAATTAATAATTCTTCTCTCTCTCACCCTTGCTACCTCACCACCCTAGGATCCCCTTCCTTGGATTCTCTTCACTCCTCCCATGCCTTAGTGACCTAAACCCCATTTATGACCCCCATTTCATTCTCCCACACCTCATTTAACCTCTCTCAACTATTTTCCCATGAACCTTGACCATGGCGGCTTGTAAGAATGGGTAGAGAGCTAAAATTAGCCTCTATCCCCATTCTACAGCCACCGATGTTGGTCAGTCTACAGTCGACATTGACAGTTTTGCCAACATCGGTAGCCTTCAAGACTATATTCTATATCCAGAATGCAGATCGGTTATCCATTATCCATTTCACAATTAGTTTTTCAATCGGTTATCCAACCTTCTTTCAAGAGGTTCTCAAATCAGCCAACCTTCAGATCTCTCTCTCTCTGGTAGACAGCAAGCTACAACAACAATAGGTACTCTGCATCAGCCACTCCACCAGCAATAGGGCCTTCACACTAGCAGCTTCAACAATAGTTACAACCAGTCTGCAACATTCCTTCTCCACAAGGTATGAGGTAAGTATTTGCTACTATTTTCATTTCAATATTTCTTTTAATTCATCTGTCATTCATCCTACTGCCCATTTTCAACTTCTCCTGCCCAGACCCAATCCTTATCTCCCTGTCTCCTTGTTGCCTCTGTCTTCTATTTGATCTCTCTTTTAGATCATTCTTTCTACCTGTAAAAACCCTGTATATAGCATTCAACCAGACTCTCAGACCCAGACTCTCAGACCATTCAACCAGACCCATAGCCTTTCTCAGACCCATCCACAGACCATAAACCCATCCAAACCTAACCAGACCTCGTCCACAGACCACTGCCCCAACCAACACTGGCCACTTTCTCCACCAACGTTGGTAGACTAACCGATGTCGGCAGACCTTGACAACTGACATTGGTAGACTAACCGGCATCGGCGACTGTGACCAGGTCGATAGCAACATTCAAGTAAGCATTTGCTTCCATTTTTGTTTCAGTTTTTAATCATTTTAGTCTTTTATCATTCTGCCTTTAGATCAGACATTCTTTTATCAATCAGTGGGTTGACATCCCTTAAGGAAGTCATTATACTTCTGGGATCAAGCTTTCGTTTGGCAGCCCACCATCTCCTCATCTAACGCCTTCTTTGTTTTAGTCTCTTTCTTATGCAGGTGTCATCCTCCACAACCAAAGAGGAGTTCTCATATTGTCTAAGTTCGGTGTGCATGACTTCATCTAGGTACATACAAGCCTTAGACCATTTCTCCTGGTTTCTCATTTCCTCTCTTGAATGTGAAAGTGAAAATTGTATAGAAATAAAAATAATAAAAGTAATGAAAAGATGTGAACACCATATTTCCTTGAATCATGTAAAATATATGATCATGGTAAAGGAAGGAATAGTTTTAGGATGTCATATTTATACCAAAGGAATCAAAGTGGATCCAAATAAAATTTAAGTCACTTCAAACTTACATATCCATCAAAACTAGACTGATATCAAAATATTATTATGCCATGCAAGATATTATAGAAGGTTTATAGAATATTTCATCAAAATTATTGTTCTAATGTTTGATTTGCTGACAAAAGAGAGTGATTTTGTTTGGAGTCTAGATTGCCAACAAGCCTTCAAGACTATTAAGGAGAAATTGAGTTCATCCCCAGTCTTAAGAGGACCTAATTGGTCACAACCCTTCCATATTTACATTGATGCATCTAATCATGCTATAGGGGCAGTTCTAGGACAAAAGGATGAATAATAATAGATGTACACCATATATTATATTAGAAATAAATTGATTCTTACTGAGATAAACTACATAACCATTGAAAAATAATTCCTTGTTGAGATTTATGTCATAAACAAGTTTAGACACTATATCACTGGTTAAAAATATTTGTATATACTGATCATGTATCTTGTAGATATTTGATGAACAAACTAGTGGTAGGAGGTATAATTATAATATGGCTATTACTTTTATAGGAATTTGACATAAAAATCATTGATAAACTAGGTAAGTTCAATGTGGTTGCTGATTTTATTTCTAGATTGAACAATGCAGATAAAGAAGAACCTATAGAACATAATTTCCTAGATGAGTAATTATTTTTTATTGCAACATAATGACCTTGGTTTTCTGATATAACAAAAAATTTGGATACAAGTAAGTTTCCTTTTTAGTTCACTAGGAAATACAATAAACATTTAATTAAATCAAGTTCTTATTTTAAATGGATTAATGGTATATTGTTTAAATATGTACTTGATCATGTCTTTTATAGGTGTGTAAAAGATAATGAAATTTATGACATCGTTCATGCTTATCATGATGAACCTGGTGGAAGACACTAATCAATAAAAAGTATAATGCACATGATCCTTGGAGCTAGATACTACAAGCCAACTCTTCATAAGTAGGTAAATAAGTATATCTAGAAATGTCATACATGCTAGAGAATAGGTAAACCTACACTATCTTATGAAATGTCATACATGCCAGAGAATAGGTAAACCTACACTATCTTATGAAATGCCCCTCCATCTTTGAGTAGTTTTGGAACCTTTTAAGAAGTGGGGTATGAACTTTGTTGGGATCATAGATCCACATTCTCAACGCAAGGATTATTTATTGGTATGTATAGATTATGTGACCAAATGGGTTAAAGTAAAAGCTCTTCCATTTGCAAGAGAAGAGGCAGTAGTAGATTTCTTATACTCTAAGATCATACAGAGATTTGGATCACCTAGAGAGATAGTGTTTGATCATGGACCCCAATTCATTTCCAAAATGATTCAAAACTTCACATAAATATACCAAGTCAACTATAGGAAGTTTTCTCCATAACACCCATAATAAAATGGATGGGTAGAAGTTACCAATAGATAATTAGAGAGTATCTTTATCAAAAAAGTTAGTAGCAGTAGGAAAAATTAGGCAGCTAAGCTTCTAGAAGTTGTACGTGCATACAACACAATGTGCAAGACCACTGTTGGCTTTTCACCATATGAATCGGTATTTGGTAATAAACCTCTCCTTTTAACTGAATTTGAGATGCAAACTTTAAGGACTGTAATAAAAGTAGGTATTGACTTGGATGAAGTACAGATAGAGAATTTTACAACTAAATGAGTTAGATGAAATGAGAGCAGAAGCTTTGTAGTAGACATAGATGATGCAATACCAAAAGAAGCAATGACATTATTTGCACATTGAATAAAGATAGCTCAAAGAAGGAGACTAGGCACTTTTTTATGATTTTATGTACTAGCACTTCAAATGCAAGTTGAGAACTAGATGGTTAAGAACATTTTAGATAGAAAATACTTTTGAAAATGGTTCAGTATAATTGTTACATATAGATGGTAATTAGAAGACACTCCTAGTCAATGGACATGGGTTGAAGTTGTATTATAAGACTTCTAGTAAATAAAATTTCATCTAGCTACTACAAAATGAGTTTGACCTCATGAAATAACTCAAAGCTTCCTTGACAACTAACCCTTGAAAACAAGATGGTCTTAATAAAGGAAGGAGATTCACCTCTTCTCTAAAAAAGTTTTTAAAAAAAGTAAAAAAAATAAAATCAAAAGTGAAAATCCTTAGGGACGTTATTGATAGTCATGACCAGAAAACCAACTTGATAACTGATCATGTTACGTAAAATGAGCCTTGACCAAAAAACTAGTAAATGGCTAGTCAAGGGTTAAAAACTCAAAAACGCAAAAAATTGAGTTCAAAAATTTGGGATTAATCATCATTTATGATTGATTCTCCTTGTTTCCAAAGCAATAAATATTGATGTTGTCTTATTATGTACCATTATTTAAACTAATCCATGCAATTTATTTTTTTTTAAAATAGGTAAATAAGGAAAAACAAGGGCAACATCACGAGTTTTATAGGTATAGTATTTATTCTTTTACTAAGAGTTAGCTTTTAAATTTCCAAGTCTACAATTATATACTCAATATTTTGGCAAGACTCCATAGTTTTTATGTGAAGGATGCATGTGGACCTACTCCTAGGATATTCCCACATTAGTAGGGAATCTTTTCAAAAGTTACCTTTTGACACTTGACTACAACCTAAAAAATTTATCCTGTCAAGTTAAAATCACTTTCATGATGACCTTGTCTTTGTCATCACATCACAACTCATGTGAACAAGTAATTGATAAAAGGATTGGTGTTATGATGATAAAAAATAGATTAAAATTCAATAATAAGTAATCATTATTATCTCATAACATGATACACTTACATTGTTATCATCACACCACATGCTTGGAGAGCTTCAGGATTTGTTCATAGCACTAAGACAAAAAGGTATCATTGATACCACAATCCATTTCTTGAACCCAATTAAGTGACATTTTCCTTCTTGATCAGAGCTACAACTATTGTGATTTATGAGATGTAAAACTTTTAGAATGGGATAGAAGAAGAAATCAAAGCTCAAATTTGTAGAAGGTCTCGTAGGAGATAAACACATAAACCTAGTGTTTATAGGGTGGTTCAATTTTCTAATGAAATATAAGGGGTTTGATAAAACCCTTATCATAGATTTCATTTTCTACTTGAATATATATTTTTCCTTTATTATAGGTGTAAAAATTTCACTTTTAAATCAAGTCATTAGTGAATTATCTAGGATTCCATATGAAGGGGCCATGATCACAGGAAGATATTCTTTCAACAACCTCATCTACATTTTCCATGGCAAGGGAGAACTAGTTCCAGAGTGTAATAACAACATCAATTTAAAAATCAAAGACATCTGTAGATACTCCCTATAATAACCATGGAGGCCTATATCTTTTTGGCTCATCAAATATCTCACTTGTGATGGACAGTGTAGTGTTTTGAGTTGTGTTGTGATGAGAATGTTGATTTATTTGAGTTATGACATGCAATACCCCTATCATAGAATCAACTTACCTTCATTTTTTTAGGGTTTATACAAGTAATATCTATGCGGTACCCTAATAATCCATCCTTTATCCACCATTATGGACTTATTTAGTTTACAATCTAACATCATTTTCTTTAGCAAAAGTAGGGCACAAAAGCATGGATATATTTTTGTGAGGGAAAGAAGAGGAAATACCTAAATATTACCAATATCATACCATAATATCCTTTTAATTTAAGCTCAAGGGATCCACCAAAGGTCTCTTCCTCCAAAGTGGTTACTCTTGAGTCAATCCAGAGTACAAGATCAACCTTTAGGGTTGTTTCACCTAGACCTACAAGTCCCCTCAATGTGGTTATACCACTAGAGAAAAGAATAAGATTAAGACTTAGGTCCTCAAAAATAAACCCTAAACCATATTCTCAACCTACTTTTACATATAAACCCATTTAGATCATAGAAGATGAACCTACTATAGACCCTGTTCCACATCTAGCATATTAGGAGGCTTCACATGAAAAAAATAATCCTCTCACTCAAAAGGAAAGAATAAAGTTGATATTAGTTACTAATGATGATGAAGTCATTATTTCAAAAACCCTTGATAGCCTAAATAAGAACCCACTGCCAGTGTAGCACAAGATAAAGAGGAAGTAGAAACTCCTTCTCCACAAGATGTTTTTGAATAAACTATTATTTTTACCTTAATGCAGACATCCATTAATAAGGTAAATCTCCCATGATTGATGAAGAATCCAAAACATACAAAGAGATAGAAGATGCATAATTGCATCATGCCTTGGCATTGTCCCATATGGAAGCTATAGTCAAATAGAATGTAAAGGACATTGCTTAGCTACCATTTTCAGTTCAATGTAAGGATTTTATTATATCTCTTTTATTGCAAAATATAGAAAGCATTCTAACTTAGTAATTTGAGAAGGGTGAAGAGATAGCATCCTTACATAAAAATTTAGATGAATCTGAGAATGATATTATTGATCTGTGGAGTTATACCAAGAAACTAGAAGAAGACAATGTGTCCTTGAGAATCTCCTTAAATTATAACAAGATGATACAACATTGAAATCACAAATAGCCTCCATATTTTATAATGTGCCTCCCAAACCTATGGTAGAACAAGTTTTCCAAACCTTTATGACCTACTCTAATGTTGGAAGTCATTGGGAACAAAAAAATTTTGATCTTGGAGAATCGAAGAACCAAACCAAAATTCTTAAAAATGATAAAAAAATTGCAAGAAGACTTAACATAAGCATAGTAGTAAGAAGAAAAAACTAGACAAACCATAAAATTTACCCATTAGCTTGGTGAAAAGATTTTAGCTTGTAGGATTCCATCTCCCTCATATAGTTTATTCTTGCATGAGCAATTTTGTAGATGGTAATTAGTCCAAATTTCTTATGGATTACCATATGAGATTAACACAAGTGAATAATTCTTGATAGTATATGAAAAATTTACTCCTAATAGATAGGATTTAATGTGTGAATTTTATCTATGTGGAATTATTTTGGGAAACACCAATGATTTCTTGGTTAATACATTTATTGGTGAGTTAAAATTGAGAGCCTTTCTCTCCACCTACAGAAATCAAACATCATGGTAGAATATATATAATGATCATGTGAGTACTACAAGATAATTTGGTATATGCATCATGCCCTAGTTTGGTAATTCTTGATAGGTATTGGCAAAATTCAAAAGTTTGTATTTAAACATTCTAAAATATATGATCACTATATTCACACTCTAAATGATGGAATTATCAATTTTGAATTGTTTATTCAACATTTCTTTAATCAATTTATGACTGCCTGTAGTCAATGCTAGATTATATTGGTAGTCCCTTTAAAAAAGAGAGAGGTTCTTTCTCCTACTAATATAATATATACCATTAGAAGAGTTAAGGCTATCACTTAGATTATAACCAATATACTTCAAGAAGGAGAACATAAACTATGGATTAGGATGAGATTCAAACCACCTATGTTGCTTTATCCTATGTTTACATGGTAGAACATAGAGCCATAATATAAGGAACAATTTTCTCTTTGGTTTCATTTCATTAATAAGGATATTGGATTTTCTTCTCCTCATGATAAAATATTACAATATTTGTACTCCATATATGATCTCAGCCTCAAGTTGGAGTAGAGAATCCACACTTATGAAGACAAGAGAAGATAGTTTTCAAAGGGAATTGTAAAAGGTAAGGTGTGAATGAAATCATGAGTCCACACTATAACTCATTATAACCATGATATATCATCTTTCACAACCATAAATATTCCCTTTGAGTTGATAATAGCATGTATTCTTAGTATTTATAACTAGAATAAGGTATCAAATGAATGCTTTTGTCTCTATCAGCTTATGTGAGTCTACATTAACATTTTTTACATGATGTTCTAACTAATTTCATATTTAGTCTTCCATATTTGATATGGACAGTTGTTATCACATCTAAATAAGACTTTTGTTATGATCTCATGAAGATAATAAAGTGTCATTATCATGAAATGATCATCTGAATGGAGTTCTAAACTTTGCTAGGCATTTTACAGACCTTGATAGATAGCAATGGATTATGATAGTCAAGCTATAGATTACAATAGTCAAGCTATGGTTACTACTATCAAGTTATATATTGTAATAGTCAATATATGGATTTTGATAGTCAAGCTATGAACTTTGATATTCATACTACAAACTCTCACATATCACTATGGACTCATACACTACATGTTCCAAGGCATTCTAGAAGTTCCTTCAACTATTCCATGATGATCCAATACTCCTCTAGATAGTTTCTATTTTTACATATATATATATATATATATATATATATATATAGATATATACTTCTATTTATGTATAGGTTTCTATTTATGTATAGGTGACTATTTATAAATACTAGTGGATAGGTTACAACTTTAGATAAGATGATATGGATACATTGTATATAAGATTTGGTAATCAGATATGGTTAGAAGAAGAAATTGTAAATCCCATGAGGATATTCCCAACCACGTGTAGATATTATTGAAATGTTCTTCTCAATTTGGCCATATAAACCAATCTCTCTGAATATCCTATTATTTTAGTTGGTTAAGTTGTTACCTGGTATTTAGGATAATTAGTTTCTTTTGTATACAATAAAAGGAATATCCATGCTTGATCTATAGGGAGTGAAAAACATTGTAGGAGTTTTCATTTTGAATACAATAAGATTTTATGGTATAATACTCTTTCATTTCTATGTGTTAAGATAGTTTTTTAAAGATGGAATTATTTTGACCCTGAATCCAAGGGTGAGAAGGGTGCACTCCCGAAAGAGACAGGACATGTACTTTTAGTATTTATAATTTTTTTCTTATTTTTTAATTATAGTTAATATAAATAATTTTTGTGATTGGATTGATAACATATAGGTAAAAATAAACTATTAATGTGTGTGTGCTTTAAGATTTTAACAAGCATTTATCATTTCTTCAATTTTAGTCATCTTAGTTATGCAACTTACTTAGAGTGTGGATTTGATATTTGATTTCAATGTGTTTACTCTCAAAAAATATTGTGTGATTGTTTTAAAATCATTTCATTTAGTTTTGTGTGTATACATTTTGAGCAAGTATGTTTCTTTTAATCATTTAGTTAAAACATTAGGAAGTAGAAATTTAGGATAGATCAACTCTAAAAGCCACCCAATCAACATTGTTAGTTGAACCTAATAAATACCTTGCTATAGATATCCTTGGAGATTGGCCCTAGTGATAAATGACACAAACATAGATTAGTTAAATGAAGGGATAACAATGACACCCATCAGATATAACAAATAAATGGGAATCTTGGCTTATTTTAGAAACTAGGGTTATTAGTGGTAGGGTGATGTTGATGTGGAATGTTTTGGGATTCCATAGTAATGAAGTGGGATAGAGAGGTAGATTTATCTTGGAAGGATGGATTCGATGGATTTGTGTTGAAGGTGAAATTATTCAAATTTGGTGGATTCATAAAGTTACATGTATTTGCAAAAAAGTTTAGATTTGATGGATTTGTGAAGGTTGAGGGACTTGATGTCGATGGATTCATGTTTAAGGGTTGATTTGGATTTGTGAAGTTAATATGATTTGAATTTTTTGTGTTTGTGAACAAATTTGGATTTGATATAGTTTCTTTGAAATTTGGGAATGCACTAGATGTAAAAATAAGTGGTTGATTTTGATGAATGTGGAAAGGTTGGTTTTGATGGATGTAAGAGTTTAAAGGTCTATTTGTGTGTAAGATATTAAGATTTGATTGAAGTGGGGTTTGATTTGTGAATGGGTTTTGGTTCAAGTATATATTTTAAAGTGGTGGTGAAGGTAAACCAAAGGTTTGATTTAGATTGATTCTAAGGTTAGAACTAGATGGATTTATGAATGCATTTGGATTCATGATTGGTGACTTTTGATTTATGGATAGAGTGGAACTTACAAAATAATTTAAATAATTTTGATTGGAAAATCCCAAAAAATTATTTGATGTTGTTCCTAAAATAAAATTTGGATGTTGACTAATGGGTGATCTTGAATAAGTATTCAAGTTTGAATTTGATTGATTAATGTTTGGATTAGATTGGTTGATTGGTAAACTTGAATGATTATTCAAGTTCAGATTTGATTGATTGATTGGTGAGGTTGAATGCATATTCAAAATTAGATTTGGATTTATTAGATGATTGATTAGTGATTTTCAAAAGGCATTAAAACTTTGATTTGTATTTTTTGGATGATTGATTTTATGTTGATTCAAATATATGTTCAAGTCAAAATTGGTTGGATTAAGCCCTAAGTTAAGACTAGGATTATTTATATTTAGATTTGTGACCAGTTTGATCAAGGGATTATTCAACATAACCATGTGCCTTATTATGGGAAATATTTCTAAGGTAAATACTTGACTCAATAAATAAAAAGGACTTGAAACTAGAATCTAGTAAAGAAAAATACTAAAGACTAAAATTTTGATTAACTACATAGTGCTTTTGAGTTTAACATTGGAATGTTCAATTTTAAAGTTTGGTGGATTAAAGAAACAAAATTAATTTTGTTTTTACTCAAGTGTTTTCATAACATTCCAAATAAAAAGTAAATAATAAACAAATCCTAATATAAAATAACATGCAATGGCATTAAAAATGTGAAAATTTTGGCTTTGGGTCTTGAATAACTTTTGGGCCTCCTATTATCACTCACTTATTTTTACCCTTAGCTATGGCCTAATATTTCAAGGAAGTAACTATGGAGGATCCTACCATTCTCATGGCCCACTAAGTTACATTGAAAGGGTGTGTGGGAAGTAACTTTTTGGTACTAAACACTAACTTATATACTAAAGTTGAATGACAAATATGCTTACCTAGGATTAAGGTTTTCACAAGCTTGTCTAAAAGGGATTCCTTAATATACCTTTCAGTATAATGAGGCCCAAATTCATGGAAGAAACTTATTAACCAGATGCACATAATTGGATATATTCCCAATGTGCCCAACACAACCTGACATGGTGATCTTAGTGTGTTAATAGTAAAAAAATCAAACTTTGAGGAAACTATTGAAACCCTAGGTATTGGAGTATGGAAGCCCCTCACATCATAGTGTGATTAAAACATACAACCACTTAGACATTTGAAATAGTTGCCTCATCAAAAAATAAGGTTTATCCTACTGCATGGTGGTGAAATCTATGATCAATATATCTCCTAGAAAAAGAAAATAAAAAGAATAATAATTTCTTATGATTCTCAACTATCACCACCAATGTGACACTGAGAGAAGAGCATACGGATAAGTATCATCTTAGGTAACACAACTTACAATTGTTATTTTTGATTTTCAAGTATCATCACCAATCTAAAACCAAGAGAAGATCATACAAAACACAAGCAAAAAACACACACAAATGTTTAAAATGGAAATATATTAACTCTAAAAAAGAACAAATGTTATCTAATTAGTAAGTAAAAATGAATAACTTAAATAAAATATTGATAGAAAACTTAAACAAAGAATATGTTAAAAAACCAAATGAATAAAAGAAATAGTTTATTTTTTGTAAGTTTTTCTTTGATGTGTAGCTTGCAATCAAATTGTTAAAAAAATTATTGAGATGAAAATATAAGGCAACCTATGAAATATTAGTAAAAAATAATGGAAAACATAGAAAAACAAGTCACTATAACAATTTCATAGATACACAATTAGAACAAACTACAAATTATTTAGTTGTCAAAAATTATAAAATCAAATGAAAAATTAAAAAAATAAAATACAGTTATTTCACACTTACCTCAAATGATTTTACTGATATGTTTGACATTTTCTCTACTAAGAATTATCTATATAAAATTCATTAAATTATGAAAAGGTTAAATATTTCTATATTGGTTGTATTCTTCATTTTGATACCTTAGTTTTGACATAAACGATAGCTCAAACAGAGTCCTGAGTCAAAATTTATGGCTTCTAGAAGATGGACACTCAAAGTAAAAAATGAATTCACCACTACATGCTAAAATTCTATTGCTATCTACTACAATTTCACAACTGCATAATATGATTTTGATAATATGTGTTACTATTTCATAATTGATTAGAAATGACACATAATATAAAATAGTATAATTTTGTAGTTAGGTTAGATAATTTCTCAACTATGTTGCATAGTTTTGTATAAATGTGTGATGATTTCACTAGCAGACTCTCTAATTTTTTAATTTGATAAAAAAAGAGGAAATATAGAAAAATGAAAATCTAAAACAGACCAAAATAGAAACATAAAATTGTTAAAAGTGAGAAAACAACTAGAAAGATAGTAAATATAAAGAAATTATGATCTCATAGTTATCAGCTACAATTTCACTACTAAAGTCTTAAATTTTGTTGTTACATAGAGATTATGTGAAAAAACTTAAAAACACCATAAAAAGACCTTCAACTACAAATAAAACTGGCAAGACCAAGATCAAATATACATGCATAGGAAAAACTACAAAAATAAATTGAAAAATGTTTATAAATGTACCTATGATGATTGTGATATGTAAAATATAAAGGAAATGTCCCATCAAGCATGCCAAAATGTGTGAAGGAAATATAGATGGAAATTAAACTAATAAATCAACTAACAAACTAAAATCTAATCTAAATTAACTCAACCTAAGATAGAACTTCAAATGAAAGAAATAATAACAAAAACCTATACATTAGTACCTTGAAATTCCTCTATTATGATTTGAATTGATTTTATCTCTAAAATGTGGTTTCTCACTCTTCTCCAATGCAAGGGAAAAGGGCAAAATTTTGGTATGCAAATTCTCTTTGGATGGTTTTGATTCACTTGGGATTCATTCATGAATTAAATATAACTTCATTAGCATAATTCAGGATGTAAGGAAGTGATGGCTTGCACGTCTATTTATAGATTTTTTAGAAGTCAATCAAATAATGGAAGATTTTTTGAATATTTATAATTATTCAAATAATCAATGGTGGAGAATTAATCCTCATCCATGAAGTTGATGACAAATTCCATAGGATGAAAGAAGAGGGAGTTGGTTGAGTGGGTCATCAAGAAAAGGTCAAATTGGTTGAAAATTTCCAAGGTGACTCACTAGGTGGTTGAAGAAGTTGAGGAAATGGTTGGATGAGTCAACACATGATTGAGATAAATGTGGAGGATGTTTGGGTGAGATAAAAAAAACTAGATTTATTAAATAAATATTGATAAAATGTGTGCATAATTGAGTAATAGGAGTCATTCAATTATTAAAAATTTTGTGTGAAATGACATTAGATTGAATTCAAACTTGGGAGAAGAAGAATTAGCATGTTAAGGTGCATTTTGACACTAAATGAAATTTAGGTGTCTCCACATTTGTATCTAATTTTTTCTTAGTTCAATACATTATGTTTTACACTTAGTTTTTGATTATTCATATCATGATGTTAATATGTGAATATTTTCATTTGAAATAGTCCTTAAACAAATTGACAAAAAAAATTTCATGATTCATTTTACAATTATGTTGCATATTGTCATGTCAAAAACTAAAAATCAAGATCTTGATGCTTATATACAATGTCCCTTAAAGAGAAAACATCCCCTTGAAAGATAGGTTAACATGGATAAATGTGCTCATGTGCATAATCAAAATGTCATCACATTTTCTATAATCAAAACAAAACAACTGAATAATATGATTACATATATGTGAATCATGATACACATCTACCAATGAGTATGTAAAGAGAGTCATCTACATATTACATCATGATCGATATCAGTACATCAAATCACATCATAATTAACAGTAAATGAAAGGCATTCATCACATTTTCTATCTACATCAAGTGTAATATCATCATGAAAATTAAAACAAAATAATCATGGAAAATAAATAAATCGACATCAACATCAAATATCTAATCTACATCAAGAATCAACATCAATGAAATCCAAAAATTCATCACATATATCAAAATAATATCAAAATCCATGTACATCATGTGATCAAAATGAATATCTATGTAAATCTCAAAACATTGTATATACATTGAGATATGTACATCTCATAATGATTAAAGAGTTATCATGACCAAAAATATCTCTAATCATCTGATGATGATAACTATGATGGAGGACCCATCCCTATTTGTTGTGGAGGTAGTTGTGTCATAGATCTCTATAAGGTCAAGGTGCAATGTGACTTTGATGACCTCATATAACTCTAACTATACTCTTGAAATATGGAACTCTTTAGCTTTGTTTCACTATAATATCATATAGTAATTTGTAGTATCTAGACTCATATTTAGCTTGAATAGTATTTGATAATGCCTTTCTCAATCCTTATTGCTTGATAATCTATTTGACCTCATATTGATCCCAACAGATCCTTTCTACATCTACTTAGGCCTTGTCTTAATCACTAGACACTATCACCAACTCTGCATCCCTCATTTTGAGATGACCTTAAATAATCATCATCTGAATCACCTCTGCCCTCAAGCTATCATCTTTTGTCTATAAATATGTTATCTCACCCTGATCATCTACTAGTCACATATATAATTAGGCACAGACACTAAATCAAATCCTAATGTACTACTATTTCCTTAAAAATCATCAAGACAATTATTCTAATCAATTTACTAAACTTCCAATCAAGCCAAATACTTCTTCTATACTTTATC
Source organism: Torreya grandis (assembly GCA_037957365.1). Lineage (NCBI taxonomy): Eukaryota > Viridiplantae > Streptophyta > Pinopsida > Cupressales > Taxaceae > Torreya > Torreya grandis. The sequence goes on from JARHVA010010209.1 coordinate 190,442, forward strand.
TAGTCACATATTTGGTGATCTCTCCATTTTCTAGTGATACCTTTGTTTAGCAAGATGCTCTCACCATTTATCATGATGAAGCTATTATTTATAATGACATTTTTGTTGTTTTTAGAAACCCTAATTCACTCATAGTGTTCTTTTCATCTTCCTCTATGATATTTTCATTTATCAAGGTATTCCTACTATTTAGTATAAGACCCCCACTATTTAGGTGATTTTTAACTTTTTCCCCTATTAATCCCACCTTTTTGGTGATTTATACCTTTTTAGATATCATTCTGATTGCATTGGTGTCATCACCCATTTCATGGGTGTTACTACAAATTTCATCACATTTTTGCCATTTTCAAGGTCAATCCCTATCTTTTCACATTTTTAAAAAATGGTGAGATCTCCATTAGTCTTACTAATACCTAGCATTTATGGCATTAGAAGTAACAAAATCCAAAAAATCAAAGTACTCACTAAATTCCCATTCCTCAGTGGTCATCTATATTTTTGTACCCACTTGCCAAGATGCCTATGTCAAGGAATGCACACCATCGAACTTGAGATGATCATGCGTGAAACACAAAGTAATGAATTCTGAGTAGAGAGGGTGGAAATGAACTTTTTTCACCCACTATGGGTCAATTTATACCTTCAAATCCCACCCCTCCTATTGCTTCATTTTTCTTCATGGGAGGCATATTTATGGTTGTTATTTCCATTTTTAGTCATGTTTTCTCCTCTCATATCTATTTATCGACTTATTCTACTACATAACCCATCATTTTATTCCTTTTGAGGTTCTATCCATTAGAAAGGCTTTTGTCCACTATTTGGAGTGGGCATCTTAAGCATCACAAATGTCATTTTGGGTATCATTATGAACTCATTTCTTAGTAAATTAAAAAATAATATTCGTTATTCAATCATTATCAATGAAAATTCATTATTTGAGAATATGTTACTTCATCTATGTCTCATAATACTCTGTCAAACTGGGGTAAAATGTAAATACTCTAATTTCATCACTTCCATGTCCAAATTATAACCATAATGACTTTTTGAAATAATACACAAATTTAACTATAAATCATCAATTACTCCAAATCATCTACAATATTATTGAGTTGATCTTGAATCATGATGACACACCCCTAATTGGGGCAATGCACCATAACACAATATTAATATTATCAACAACATCTCAAATCAAGTCAACACTTTGTAAATGTTACCATAAGATAATTAAATGGAATGTTTAATTAATAAAATACATTGTAAAAATCATATTAATTCCCATAGCTAGTTAAACCTTGTTAATTAGGCCTAATCCTCCTCTAATGTGAAATTATATATCCTTTTAAAATTTCCTATTTCTGAAAAATAAAATTGGATTATTGCCTCACCAAATATGACATAATGAAGGCAAATGTGTAATAAAATGGAATGACATGATCTTACACACTCAAAATTCTCTTACATACCTATTATACATAATATATATTCATAATTTGAATCTCATACATACTTCATGTTTCCATCAATTGAGTTTTTTTATAAATTCACCCTCCAAAATTTATGAGGATGAGGATTGATCCTCAACCATTGATCTTCATCTTGGATCAATGGCTCACATTTGATATAAAAATATGTAAATTGAGGAGATATCCATCTTAGTTAACAAGATATTTGTGTTATACTTACTCTACCAAAACTTCAATAATATCTTCACCAAGTTCGTAAATTTTTCAACCAAATCATGCATAGCACAAGGGGAGATGTTTTCATAATGACACCACAACATTGACAAAGACCTCAAGCACTATATCTAGGCCAATAAAAATTGTATGTCAAAAAAAGTGAGACATTCAGGAGAACGTAAAATCATGTTATTTGTCTTATATTATTATTTTGTATGCTTTTTATTGATATTTCCCAATCATGCATTTGGGTTTTAGGTTGTATGCATTTCATTTCAATTTCATACTAACAAGAAACTAACTCACTCATAATTATGTTATCAAATATGAACAATATAAAATATCATCACATTTTCTATAATCAAAATAAAACAACTAAATAATATGGATAAATATATTTTATTCATAATACACATTTACCAATGAGTATGTAAAGAGAGCCATATATATTTTACTTAATGATCAAGATCAATGCATCAAATATATCACATCATAATCATCAGTAAATGTTCATCACATTTTCTATCTAAATGAAGTGCAACATTATCATGAAAAATTAAAAAATAGAATCTTGGAAAATAAATGTATCAACGTCAACATCAAATATCTAATCTACATAATGAATCAACATCATATATATCATCTACATCATGAATTAACATCAATGAAATCCAAAGTTGTATCATGTATATATCAAAATAATATCATAGTTCTTATACATAATGTGATCAAAATTAATATCTATGTACATCTCAAAACAATGTCTATACATCAATATATGTACATCTCAATCAAAAAAGAGTTGTCACAAAAAAATTGACTTTGAGTTTGATTGTACTCATAAAAAAGTGGAGATCTTTGGCTCTATGGAACCACACTCTTATATAGTCATCTATAGTAGTTCACCTCATGCTTAGACCACACAGTATATGATAGTGCCCTAGATAATCCTTGCTATGTGATAATTTATCTAGCCTCATCTCACTCCCCATGGAGCCTTTGTATATTTTCTTGGGCCCTTCCCTGATCACTAGTAATTGTCACTAGATCTACATCACTCATAGTGAATTGAACTTGAATAGTTTCCATCTTTATTACCTCTACCCTTAAGATATCAACCTATGTCTATAAATATTATATCTCACGCTAAACATCTATCAACTACATCTATAATCAGTCCACCCTAGCCTCTAATCTTAAAATCGTTACTTTCTATTGTCACTTGGATTTGCACCATTTTAGGAGATGTCTTAGCTCTCCTCATCCAAATGGCACAATTAAAATACCTCTAGGCTTGTGGTAGCCTAAGGATGAAGTGAATCTGTAGATAGCGATATCTCTCTTGATTTACCACTTTGGATCACTACTACACCTAAAATTTGAGGGGGGAATGGAGAGAGATAAATGAAATAAAACTATCCTAAAGGAGGTGATACACCAAATAAATTGATGAATTCCAACCAAATGCATGTTACACATGAAACCAAGAGACTAATCAAACATACACTTCTCTAATCTGCATCTTCTCACATCGATATTACATTATGAGGTTATGAATGAATGTTTAAGCTAAGAGGAATAGACAAGAGGAATTTAATGAAATTAGTGAATATAATAACTCACTCAACCTTGACACTTCCTAAAACACTTCACATGACCTACAAAAAGAAGCTTTCCAACTGCAAATTGGGTGAAAGAATGAGACATGCTAAGGAACCCATAGTCTTCATTAAGAATGATCTAACATTCAAGTATAAAACACCATGAATATTAATGAAGAGGTAAAAATCATTATTATTATTGATCAAATGGTATGCAAATGAGTAGGGATTCATCATACTTAGGTGGAGCATAAGTTACAATGGCCAAATGGCTAGTTCTTATAAAACTTTAGAGAGAGAGAAGAAGAAAGAAGTCCAAGGGTCACAAAGACACTTGTCAAGATGATAAAATCAGTTAATTATGTATGAGAATAGGATTTTGTATGAACCATGTAAGGTCAGGAAGCACAAGTGTCCATATAAGGTATGAAACTCTTAAAAAGTGGCATAAAACTCCTTATTTTGGCTCAAAAAACTACCTTCATGATTTAAACCTATTTGAACGTCCAAAAAATAATTACAGACAATCAAGATGATTTGAATGAAATTTAAGGCTTAAAACATGCCTCTCTATGTATCATTTATAGGCTTAGTCATCTGGAATCATCTGAAAAGGAGCTATCACTGCCTGCACTCTAAAAAACTCCTCTTTCATGCACCCTACACACTTAGCCTCAAATTTGGGTTAATTTTCCAATTAAAATACATGGGATGGAGTTAATGACACATATTAATACCCTACATGGCCTTATAGGCATCATTCATGCCTTAAAAACATCTCACTTGAATTTTTTCACCCTTCTCACTAGCTTGTCCACTATGTTAGTTTTGACTAGCTAAGATGAAGCAATTGTTGAGGCACTTAAGAGTTATTCCAATGAATTAATTGACATTGGTAGTTATATTAAGTCATAATAATCCCTCCCATGTTATTTTAATCTCTTGAAACCTCCTACAACCTACACAATGCACAAAAATATCAAGAAAAGCCTATTTTTCACTCCATCTGTATAGTTCCATATAACTAATCCTAATGGGAAGTATCTTGAGAGAGTCCTATACAATTTTAAATCCTAATTATTGTAAAAATATGCCATTAAATTATATTTCCAACCTCATTTCTCCAAATTGGTCACTAACTAGGGTTTGTAAGGGTTCTAACCTATTTTGACCTCTTAAGCTTTGTTCATAAAGATGGGATGTTGAAACTACCAAAAATTCCATAAATTAATAGTTAAATACAGTCATCAACATCCTTTAACTTATTATATTACCATTTATATCATCAAATGAGGTGTGAGCTTTCAAACTTTTCCTATCGAGCTTGTTTTTACATTTTGCACAAGTCTGAGTTGTCTTTAGGCCAAAAATGGATTTCCTTATGACCTACCTTAGAGATAAAAATGACTTATTATGGTTTTAATTTCATAATAATATCCCAAAAAAATATATATTGACCCCATAAACATTCCTATATAGGTTATAATGATCACTCCATAATAGAAATGAAAGTAATTCTCCATTTGGCTTTAGGTCAAAACCCTGGACAATGGACTTGATTTCAACCTTGGGGTTTTTGAGCATCCCATTTAGTTTATATATTTAAATCTTGGTATATCATGTCGATATGGATGTATTACAACTCAAAATACCTCTCCTCAAGGTCCAAACAACTTTAGGTTTACTTTCTCACCTCCCTTCTTCAAACCTGCTAGTCTATGCACAATGGGAAGTACTCTTTGTTTGAGAAAACATAGAGGGTATGTCCCATAATATCCTAAATCAAATGGATATTATAGGTAATTATAAATTTTTTGAGGACATATCACACAAAAAATCATCCTTTTATCATCTAATTTGACTCCCAAACCTCATCAAATTCCAAGGCATATCTATGCAAAATAGACCATGTGCAGGAATTTCACATGTGGATTGAGTATGCATGATTGGAGCCATCTCTATACTTGTCCTAATACCATGAGGGTCTCTAAGATATTTTAAACCATGATGAGAACATTCCAAATACTTTCCAACTTCTATGACCCATGTTTATACCTAGAAATATGTCCTTACTTGGTTAGCTTTACTAGTGAACTAACCCTGTTTGTGTATTTCTCCTACTTATAGGTGCATTTGACATATATATACTTGATTAAATTGATAAAAGGTCCTAAAATATCCTTTAATTTTATCCTAGTCATTTGATTCACCTATACCATGAATTTCCAACTTAAAGAGTACCAACCCTTATTGTCCTACAACCATTATAGTTGATTGTGTTCTTTGTCTTAGAATGATGCCTAGGTGTCTATGCATGTTTAAGTATTTAATTCAATGCTTGAAAACCATTATTAATGTCTCAAAAATAATTTTACAAGGATTTAGACCTATTTTTTCACCTTGGGTAGCATTATTATCATTGAAAGTACTTCTTACTCACTGCCTGTAACAATCAACAGTGGTTGATTTCTTGAGATAAAGGGACCTATAGCTATATATTTTGCATTTGAAGACATATTATACTCTTTTGGATATTATAAAAAATTTAAAATCAACCATTCATAGTAGTTTCTTATTTTTATAGGCTTATTACCCTTCAAACTCACCTTGATCAGGTTCACTGCCACACTTAGCCAGTTATAAGTGTATGCTTCAAAGTTTAAGACACTTGTAGGTGTACATGGGGGGTAAAATATAGTATATGAACCTATTTGATTATATCTCAAGTAAAATTAATCCTCTTAATCATTTGGAAGCATTCAAATATGGTGGCAAGGTCCAGTTTACAACTTGGGTGAAGAAGGTCTCATTATAACTCACATCCTGTAGAGAACACTAACTAAAAATAGTGCATAAATATGCAACTTTGGCCCATCTAGAAACCACTCCCCAATGATCATCTTCTCTCTAAACTTTGTATATTACTCCTATTTATATTATACAATACATGATTAACTAAATTCCTCAAATCCTTGTGAAACTCTCTCATATGACATCTACAAAACTTCCAAGTGCTATATTTTGTATTTTTTGGGAAAATAGTCCTGAATATAGTCAATTGACCCTTTAGCATGGTTTTCACTATCTTTTGTCCACTCAACATGTCAAAATTAATTATAAGGCATATTCAACATATTGGGGTCTCAATAAGAGTTTTAATTCATGTCTAAACACTTTAGATGGCATCGTCATCCTCTGTTAGGCCACCTGTGGGTGTGCATTCCACTATGCAGGTAGTAAGGGTGAGCAAATTAGATAGTGAGCATTGTATTGGCCTTAAATCTAAGTTTTAATACTATCTCAAGGATTTAAAACAGCTCTTTTACTTTTAAAAATACCTTTATCATCTCCAAACTTGATTTTCAACATGCTTGGTCCTGTGAGGGCACCTGTAGGTGCAAGTTTTCATGTATGCAGGCAGATAGTGAGTATGTTACATGACTGCCATAGAATTTTATTCACTATTTAAAATATTTCCTCACTATTTCATATTATAATATGATATAATATAGCTCTAAAAATTTCATCACACTTCTATATATGTCCTTAGAACCTTTACAAGTCATGACTAAGGTTGAAGAGTAGATGGGAGTTGGTTGTGAGGTATTCATGACTGCATATCTGATCAAGACATGGTGTTATGATAATAAAAATGGAGAGAGATGATAATATGGCCTTGATACCTATGGTACACCATATTCCAACTACATGATACCTATAAAAGAAACCAACATTCTATAAACAAGAAGAACTTTGAAGGAGACTACACATGGTGGCACCTTCCTTTCAACATGGACTAACTTGCCCATCAAAACACCATGAAACATGAAACTGAGTATTAATACCATCTTATAAGGTATCCAAAATCCTATATATTCAACATCACTAACTGGTTCATATGGACTTGACCAAAATAGATGAAAACCTATAGGGTGCATGAAAGAGCAAGCTAAAAAGCATAGTTAGCTTCATGAGGATGGTTCATAAAGCATATTCCACCATTATTAAACTCTTATTATGTAAATTAATCTATCTAAGTTTAATTTCACATCCCCAAGGCATTTGATTTAAAACCTTCCCTGTTGTTCGTACCAAGTACAAACCTAAAGACTAGTTTTGTGTGCCTAGAAAGGTGAGAAAGGAGAAGAATGGTTTTATCCAAAAAATGGTGCTTATAGAGCATGTAAAACGTGGATATGAACTTGAGGAAGATAAAGAGTCATATTACAACCTTATCCCATGTGGTACGCTTACCCATGGGTTGTACAAGTGCTAAACTCCCCTTTTTTCTCAAGAAAATTACCCTTTCTTCTAAAGAACCTACTAATTTTTAGTTATAATGATTTATTAAGACCTCTTAGGACACATGGGATGTGACATCATCTCTTAAAACCTTTACATTTCCCAAGGAGGACATACAACCTATTATATGCTCTATTTAGGACCTCAAAATGATAAATGGACTAAAAGACTAATTGACCAAGGTTAATACAATAATTAAATCACACTAATTGACCTATAATACACCTTATGACCAAATTTTAGACCCCATAAAACATATAAATACCAAGTTTTTACCTATAGGGGCCCCAATTTGACCTATAGGGTCAAATTTGGTCAATAAATTTGTGACTCATAGGGGTAGTATGCCTACTATATTAACTAGACCAGTAACCTTATCATTCCATTGGGCTTAAAAAGTCATTTGAATTCTGATACACAACAAGAGGAATTTGACAATAGGATTTGATCAAGACAAGACCACTTAACTACCTTAACCACACAAAACAAAGGATACATAGAAAACCAAGTAAATAATCTAACAAGACACACACACATGTGCTCAAGGAACTTAGGGGAATCAAAAAACAAATGATTATGCACAACTAACAACTAATCATACCTCCTTTCCAAGATCAATAGGAAAGTTCCTTGAATCTTATTCTTTATGAGATGAATCATAGTGCCAATCATGTTTCTTCTTAGATTGGATTATTTGTAGGTCAAACCTATTCTTTGGTACTTCACTTGATTTTCCCTCAAGTATATCATCTTCAAATAGGTCTCCAATATAGATATATTCCTCTTGAACTTGTACACATACCTCATACTACTGCCTACTCTTCATCTTATGATCAACTTGTATTTCTTTAGTAGGCATGGCTTCAAGAGGAGTAGTTTCATGTTATTTAGAAGATTTAGGCCAATAGGATTGTTCCATCCTTCAATAGCTGATTTATTTCTCCCAACTTATTGAGAGGATGATAGCCCATCTTGATTATTTCAATCATGTCATCATGAGATGCATATTCCTCTTGGAAGGACAGATTTAAAATATTACTTTTCCTTTGCATACTAACTTGAGTACCAAAGTTGCCTTCTTCATTCTTTACTAGATCATATCCTCCTTTAAGAGGAGTAAAAAATGTTCCAATAACTACAAACAAGTCATCCCCATCTATGATATCTTGCATAGTGATGGAAGAACCAATTACTATTTCTTCCTCTTTGGCAAAAGGAAAACATTCTTCCTCATCAACCCAATAAAAAGTTTCCACATAAGATACCACCTCTTATTAAACATTTAGAACCTCTTGATAACTCTCATGTTTCATCTCAACCTCCAAGATAGTAATTTGGTTCTCAATGTCTGCAAGATCTTCAATATCCTTCTTTGTAATTCCAAGACTAGGTATCTTGAAGTCATGTGACTTAGTCCAATGAGGCTACCAAAGAGCTAAGATTTTTTCAAGAAAGAGTAATAATTTTTTATCAACAAATTACTCCTCTTTATGTTACCATAACATAGTTCCATCAAGTCAAAGGGTGATGGGGTGAGGACAAGATGAACTAGTTGGTGGAGGTGACACATAGAACTCAAAATTAGATTAAGAGTGGAATGTAGGGGGTTATTTTGGAAGATCTTAAGGGGAGGTGGAACTTGGGTTAAAATAACTTTAATGAATTCCTTATATTTAAAAATCACTTCATTTCAATTTGATTAGGCTTGAGTATTCTCTTGAGGAAGGTTAGATGGGGTGTGTTTAGGCATAGGATATTCTTCTGGGTTTAAACCTTCCATCACTTCTTGACTTAGTAATTTCATCCTTGAATCTAGATCTTCAATTTACTTGTCTAGGTTCTCTTTGAAAAGTCTCTATTTAATTTTATATGCATCTTCATTAGGATGAGGAGTATAAGGGGGATCATATGGAACACTATAAGCTTCTTGAGGAAGGGTGGGAGGGACTTGTATGGGATCAAGCTTTCTCTCAACTTCACACTTCTTATCTAGACTTTTAACTTCTTTCTTTCCCCATGATTCCACTACCTTAATCCATCTTAGGATGTTGGAATTAGGAGTTTCTTTTTGAGTTAATGGTTCATCTTGAGGAGTGGATGAAATTTTATAAAATCTTGGGATCTCTTTAGGCTTGGATTCTCCACCTTGTCTCCAACTTGGAATCTCATATCTAGAAGTATTCTTTTGAGGTGGGGATATAATGGGAGAGGGAAATGAGGGCTTAGATTCCACTTTTTTTTATGGCATGGACTGATGCATATGCATATTATCTAACTAAATATTCCTATCAATATTAGCTTTAAAAACAAGGTTTCTCTTTTCAACTCTCTCTTCAAACTGATTGGGAAAAGGATGACTTTGATAAACTTGATTGGGCACATGAGTAAGGGTCAAATAGGATTGATATAAATCCTGAGGAAGTGTATATGAAGGATGATAGGTTTGGTGAGGCTACCTTTCATGAATTCTTAGTCTGTATTCTAAGGAATAAACTAGGTCACTCACATCTAACATCTCACTTATGAGCCTTTGCCAATTGGCTCTCTTAATAGGTGCCCATTCTATTTTGATGAGCTCTAATTCATCTCTCACCTTATTAATGAAATGAATAGGAATATTTAGACCATATCACATTTATGTGTCAAGATCTAACATGTACTTCTCATATCCCAAAAGTGTTTGTTTGAAGGTGGAAATAGATTGACTTGAGAAGTGTCTAGGTTGACTAGGAGCAAGGTATGGAGAAGGCTAATTGTAGGACTGATACACTTCATGAATGGACTAACAATGGTCATATTTGATCTATTAAGAATCATAAAAATGATATTAGGGATTGCTATATGCTTGATATACCTCACCAACTTGTGTAAAATAAAACTCAACACCAAAGTTAGCCATGAAACTTTATTGAAAGTAAGAATGCAAAGAAATATATTAATAACAATCTTAAAAAGAAACATAGGTTTATTAAACAACTAATGTATCTTTGAAGTCACCATTGATGCTTTGATAGATGCCTCCAAAGGCTGATTGTTAAAAGACAACACCAAAAAACTTTCAACCACTTGGACTAAGAGTCCTATTGAGTATGCCAAAAACTATTGTCATTTGGATTTACACCCTTTAAGGAGATGTATCATCTTTCCTCATCCAAGTGGCACAATTGAAACAACTTTAGGCTTGTGTCTAACCTAAGGGTGAGGTAAAATCTCTAGATAGGGATATATCCCTTGATTTACCCTTTTGGATCACTACTACACCTAAACTATAGAGGAGGAAAGGGAGAGAGATAACTAAAATAAAACTATCATAAGGGAGGCGATACACCAAGTAGATTGATGAATTCTAACCAGCTACATGTTACACATGAAACCAAGAGACTAACCAAACATACACTTCTCTAATCTATATCTTCTCACATCAATATTACATTATGAGGTTATATATGAATGTTTAGGGTAGGAGGACTAGACAAGAGGCCTTTAATGATACTAGTAATTAGACTAACTCACTCAAACTTGACACTTCCTAAAAAACATCACATGCCCTACAAGAAGAGGCTTTCTAACTGTAAATAGGGTGAAAGAATGAGATAACATGCTAAGGAATCCATAGTCTTCACTAATAAAGATCCAAATTTCAAGTAGAACACACCATGAATATTAATGAAGAGGTAAAAATCAATAGTATTATTGATCAAATGGTATGCAAATGAGCAGGGCTTTGCCATACTTAGATGGAGCATAAGTTATAATGGCCAAAATGGCTAGTTCTTATAGAACTTGAGAGAGAGAGAGAGAGAGAGAGAGAGAGAGAGAGAGAGAGAGAGAGAGAGAGAGAGAGAGAAGATATAAGTACAAGGGTCATAAGGAAACTTTTAAAGCTAATAAAATTAGATACTTTTTCATGAGAAGAGGATCTCGGATGAACCAAGCAAGGTCAAGAATCACAAGTGTCCATAAAAGGTATGAAACTCTTGTAAAGTGGCATAAAACTCCTTATTCTGGCTCAAAAAACTACCTTCATGATTTAGACCTATTTAAACACCCCAAAAATAATTATGGATATTTATTATTATTGGAATAAAATTGAAGGATTTCAAACATGCCTTTCCATGCATTATTTGTAGGCCTGATCATCTGGAATCATCTAGAAAGGAGCTATCACTACCTGCATTCTAAGAAACTCCTATTTCATGCACCTTTCACACTTGGCCTCAAATTTGGCTTCATTTTCCCATTAAAATATGTGTGAAGGAGTTAATTACACCTTTTTAGACCCTTCATGGCCTTAAAGTCATTAGGCACTTTTTAAAATCAACTCACTTAAAGTTTTCCATCCTTCACACTAGCTTGTCCACTATGATAATTTTGAATGGCTAAGATGAATAAAATATTTGAGTAACTTACGATTTATTAAAATACATAAAATTTACATGGAGACTTATATTAAGTCTTAATCTTCCATCCCATGTGATTGACATCTCTTGAAACCTCCTACAACCTGCACAATGCATAAAACTATCCATAAAATATTTTATTGTGCTCCATCCATACAGTTTCATACAAATAATACTAATTGGAAGTATCCTAAGATATTATTATACAATTTCCAATCCTCATTCTAGGAAAACTATTCCATAATAATAGCTTTCTAACCTCATTTCTCCAAACTGGTCACTAGCAAGGGTTTGAACATATTTTGACCTCTTAATCTTAGTTCATAAAGATGGGATGTTTAAACTACCAAAAAATTCCACAAATTCATATTTCAAGACCCTCATCAACATACCTAAACTTCTTATATTCCCATGCATAGCTTCAAAAGAGGTGTGAGATTCCAAAGCTCTCTTATCAAGCTTGTTTTCACATGTAACACAAGTCTGAGTTGTCTTTGGGCCAAAAATAGATTTATTTATGACTTACCTACATTCCAAGAGTTTAAAAATGTATATTTACCCTAAAAATATTCTACAATATTATATAAATCATATCACATGCTATAAGTGTAAGTGACTTCCCATTTGGCTTTAGGCTTGAACCTTGCCTAACAAGCCTATCTACACCTTAGAGCTCAAAATAACTTTTAATGGTTTTACTTGCATAATAATAGATCAAAAACATCTATATTTACCCCATAAACATTCTTCTACAAGTAATAATTATCACTCCATACTATAAATTAATGTAATTCTCCATTTGGCTTTAGGTCAAAAGCCTGCAGAATGGGCTTGACTTCAACCTTGGGGTTTTTGAGCATCTCATTTAATTTATATCCTAAAATTTTCGTCTATAATGTTTGTATGTATGTATTAAAACTCAAAATATATCTCCTTAAGTTCCAAACACTTCAAGTTCCCTTTATTACCTCCCTTCTTCAAATTTGGCAGCTTATGCACAACGGGAAGTACCCTCTATCTGAGACAAAATAGAGGGTACTTCCCCTATTATTACAGACAAAATGGATATTATATGGAATTAAAAAAGTGTTTAAAACCTCTCACAAAAAAAATAATCATCATTTTATAATTTTATTTGACCCCTAAACCCCATCAAATTTCAAGGCAGGGCCTATGTAAAATAGACTGTGTAGGAATTTCACATGTGGACTGAGTATGCATGATTGGATCCCTCTCTATAATTTTCATAATATAATTAGGTTATTTGAGATGTTTTACACCATTATTATAATATTCCAAATACTTTCCAACTCTTATGACCCATGTTTGTACCTGGAAATATGTCCTTACTTGGTTAGGCTTAACTAGTGAACT
>JARHVA010010210.1:0-203577 GCA_037957365.1 Torreya grandis
TCTTGCACTTGCAGCTTATTTAGGCATTTGAGAACATCCTTCTCATCTGTAGCACTCTAGACATCAACCCTTGGGATTGGTCTTTGGATTTTGTGCTCTCAGCCACTGTAGCAACCACGCCACTATAGCAGTTGTGCCACTGTAATAGCCATACCACTGTAGCAGCATGTCACTGTAGCAGCTCCATTACTATAGCATCTGTATACAACCAAGTGAGTCTATAGTTTTCTATTGAGTTCATAGTTTTCTACTGAGTCCATAGTTTTTTGTAGAGTCTGTAGTTTTGCTTGCAGAGTCTGTAGTTACCTGCCTATAGAGTTTGTAGTTATCTGCCTGCAGAGTCTATAGTTTTTTACTGAGTCCATAGTTTTGCCTGCAGAGTCTGTAGATACCTGCTTGCAAAGTCCGTAGTTTTCTATAGAGTCCATAGTTTTTCCTGGGGAGTCCATAATTTCCTACCTGTAGAGTCCGTAGATATCTACCTATAGATTCTATAGTTTTTTGCAGAGTCTATAGTTTTGCCTATGGAATCTGTAGTTTCTTGCCTATAGAGTCTATAGATATCTACCTGCAGAGTCTATAGTTTTTTTGTAGAGTCTACAGTTTCACCTACAGAGTCCATATATATCTACCTACAGAGTCCATAGTTTCTACATAGTCCATGGATTTGGCTGCAGAGTCCGTAGAAGTGGCCTATAGAGTTCATAGATTTAGTATGCAGAGTCCATAGAAAACCCAGCTTGTAGAGTTCATAGTTTTGTGGGTCAGAGAATAAATGAAACACCTTTTAGCATGTGCTAGGATATCTGCTTGAGATCATGTTCCTACAATTTTGAGAGAGGATTTAGTGAGTCACCATATGACTAGCATTATACTCATCTCCTCATTTTGCAAATTAATACGAATATAGTGAATTAGCTAATTTAGCCATGTGTATCTATGCTTGCAATTCTATATCTATGTTACATGTATTGGTCTTGGTAAAATAAAAAAAAGAAATTCCAACAAATCTACCAGAGTCATAAAGAGTCCCTACTAGTTTAGTTTTGGGTACAATCGAGGTGCCCATTACAGTGGTATCAGAGCCTGTTATTCTTGCCATCCTATGAGGTTTCATGCATCCCACACATCAATACTTCTTGAGGAGAAATTGGACAAACCCAAACTTACAAATTTTTTCAAAAATTAAGGAGGGTGAGCCCTTTACAGCACCAGCCATGGGTGACCCAGATGGGGAGAGGGGAGAACCCAGCACCAAGATGATGCTTAGTGATCTTTCTAGGGGCAAAGGGAGCTACAAACCACATTGCAGTAGATGGCTCTAGCAATTGCACAACACCTGACTAGAGCAGATCAAGGCAACAATGCTAACCAAGTAATTAGACTGAGTAATGGAGGTAATGGGGATGCATCGATTAATAGAGGAGCTTAGACTTACACTAGAGCAGGTCTTTTTAAAAGGCCACTCATGCCAGAATTCCCTCTGAGATAGAATGACCAAGTTAATGTTGGTCCAACACAGCAGGAGATACAGGACCAAATACTGGAGGATTGGAGAAATGCTGAACCAGATTTTCAAGGTGAAATGTCCTTCAGGGAGTATATGGATGTTAGACTCAAGCATATGCCCATGAGGGGGAACATGCAACAAAATTATGAGATGAGGAAAAAGTTGGGAAAGTTGTCCATTCCATACTATGATAGTATGGGAAAGACTTCAATGCAAATGTGGGTCCAAAAATTAGACACTTATTTCCAGTTTAATCCCATGCCTGAGGAGGACATGATTAAGTATGCTGCATTGCACTTGGATGGAAGTGCCCATGAGTGGTGGCACCATGGTATGGTCACGCTTGGCCATAACAAGATAGATACTTATGCCAAGTTTACTGAGAGACTCATTAACATGTTTGATACTAAGGACCCAAAATTACATTTCAAGGAGCTAGCTCAGCTTAAACAGTGGGTTCTGTGGAGGCCTATATCACTGAGTTCTAAAAGCTAGTAGTATTGGTGATGGATATATCAGAGAGGAGACTGGTTGTTCTTTTCATGGATGGGCTTTTTGATCCCTTGTGAGGATGGGTGAAGGGACACAATCCCTCTTCACTACAAGAGGATATTAAGAAAATAAGAGACCTAGCATCTTCTTCCTACAGGAGTAAACTTCACTCTAAGGACTCTCATTTTAAGAAGGATAAGGAAAGGAAGACATTTTAGAAGGACCCTCAACAGCCTAAGGGGGAAACTAAAGGGTTAGACAGTGATATCCTCAATGAACTCAGGAAGAAAAAACTATGTTTTCATTATAGGGAGCTATGGAACCCTTCCCATGAATGTCTTCTTAAAGCAAAGGCTAAGCCCATGGAGTATTTCTCAGTAGATGAATCACCTTTTAAAGACAAGAGGTAGCATTCAAATTTGGAATCTAGTCAAGGTGATTGCGCTGTTGAGGAGAGTTTGGATGATGAGAAGTGTCTTGCTTGATTGATAGGCATCCAAAAGGCCATGACCTTTAAGGTAAGAGGGATGATTCAAGGGCAGTGCATGGTCTCCTTGATTGACATAGGGGCAATGCATAATTTCATCAATGTAAAACTAGTGGCCAAGAGGGGTCTTAAGACCGAAGAGCATGTAGGGTTTAAATTCATGGTGGCTAATGGCCACAAGTTATTATGCACCTAGAAGATTTCCAAACTCCACATCAGATTGGGAGGAGATTATGAGTTAGAGGATGATTTCTACATAGTTGACATGGGTGATTATGATGTCATCCTGGGAATGATGTGGATGGCTTCTCTGGTAGAGTTCACCTTCAACTTGGCTAAGCTGGAGATGAGGTTTCAGCATCAGGGCAGGAAGGTGGTGCTCTGAGGTTTACCTAATGGGGGGCTCAGGGTAGTATCCTTAAAAATGATGGAACAGTTATTTAGACATGACAATGTTGAGTGGGCAGCTGAATGTTTGTTCATGCCCATGCCTCCAGAGTAGCTGGTAAAGAGCTATCACCTAGATGTACAAGAGATCATTTCTAGGCATGATAAGGTGTTTGGTAGCATTCCACATGGGGTTCCTTCTGAGAGGGGTATAGAGCATGTTGTTGAGCTAGAGGAGGGGGCTAAACCAGTCATCACCACCCCCTACCACCATCCTAAAAAGCACAAGGATGAAATAGAGAAGTCAATAAAGGAGCTGTTGGAGATGGGGCATATTAGGCCCAATAAAAGCCCTTTTCTTTGGCAGTTGTTTTGGTGAAGAAGGATGGGATAATGCGTATGTGCATTCACTATAAAGCTCTCAATAAGAAGACAATTAAAAATAGGTATCCCATCCCTAGGATTGACGAGTTGATTGATGAGCTTCATGGAGCTAGATATTTCTCTAAGATAGACTTATGTACAAGATACCATTAGATTAGGATGTGAGTGGAGGACATAGAAAAAATAGCCTTCCAGTGTCACTATGGGCACTTTGAGTTTTTGGTTATGCCTTTTGGGCTAACCAATGCTCCAGCTACCTTCCAGAGTTGTATGAATAAGGTGTTTAGAGGGCAGCTCTGAAGATTTGTATTGATCTTCTTTGATGACATCCTGATATTCAACAGGACGTGGGATGAGGACCTACAACAATTAGAGGAGGTGCTGGTCATTTTGGAGGAGTCACTATATGTCAAAGAGTCAAAGTACGAGTTCACCATGACTAAGTTGCTCTACCTCAGCCATATTATCAGTGCTAAAGGAGTTCAGGTGGATCCAAAAAAGATCAAGGTAGTTGTTGATTGGCCCACTCCAATTAGTGTTACACAACTCAAAGGATTTTTTAGATTATGTGGTTTTTATAGGAGATTTGTGAAGGGATTTTCACAGACTACAGCACCATTAACATACTTCACCAAGAAGGGTGCTTTTATATGGACAGAGGTAGCACAATAATGTTTTGAACATTTCAAGTGGGTGATGTCTTTATGTCTAGTTCTAGCTCTACCCAACTTCATGAAGCCTTTTGAGCTTCATTGTGATGCATCACGTGATGGGGTTGGAGCAGTATTGATGCAAGAGAAACACCCCATTGCTTTTGAGAATAGGAAGCTTTGAGTGGTGGAGAGGAGCTATTTTATTTATGATCAGGAGATGTTAGCCATCATGCATGCCTTGGCCAAATTTTGATCCTACTTGGTTGGAGGGAGGTTTGTGATCAAGATGGATCACAATAGCATAAAGTACTTCATGAGTCAGCGGGACTTGAATGACAGGCAGTAGAAGTGGGTCACTAAATTTCAAGCTTATGAATTTGACATTGAGTTTGTCAAAGGAAAGAAGAATGTAGTAGCTGATGCCTTATCCAAAAGACCTCACATTTGTGCTCTTGTTGAGATTTTAGGAGATTGGTGGACTAAGATTATAAAAGAATACGCTAGAGATGCTTGGGCATCGGGACTGGTTTCAAGCACTATACAAGATGATCACTATGAGGTGATAGATGGGTTGATCAAGTTTTAGGATAGAATTTATTTAATTTCATCATCACCCTTAAGAGAGACGATACTGAGGGCATTTCATGATGCACCCACGTCTAGACATCCAGGGATTTTCAAGACCTATAGGCAGATTTGAGAGTGGTTCTCATGGAAAGGGCTCAAGGATGATGTTCAAAGGTATGTCAGGGAGTGTGCAGTTTATCAATAGAATAAGGAAGAGCACATGTTTCCTGCTGGGTTACTACAACCCTTACCCATTCCAGACCAGAAGTGGGAAATCATTTCTATGGATTTCATCATTGGCCTACCCTGATTGCAGGGAAGAGATTGCATTTATGTGGTGGTAAACAAATTGATGAAGTTTGCTCACTTCTTTGCTATTCCATCTACTTATACAGCAGCCCAGGTGGTAGATGTGTTCTTCAGGGAGGTTTTTAGACTGCATGGGTTATCAAGATTTATTGTCAGTGATAGGGACAACAAGTTCATGAGCACTTTTTGGCAGGAGTTTTTCAGGCTATGCGGTATAGAGCTTACACCTAGTATGAGCTACCATCCCCAAACAGATGGGCATACGTAGATAGTAAATAAATGGGTGGAGGGTTATTTACGAAACTATGTGACTACACAATAGAAAGCCTAGGTTAAATGGTTACACATGGGGGAGTATTGTTACAATACCACACACCACATGACCATCATGATGACTCCATTTATGGCATTGTATGGGTATGAAGCTCTAAGCTTCATGGATATGGCTTTGGGGGACAATAGAGTGCCCAAAGCTAAAGACCTATTGAGGGACAACCAAGATGTCTTGAGAGCACTCAAAGAGAATATACGGTAGGCTCAAAATTAGAAGACTTTGTATACTGGTCAGCATAGGGTAGAGTGCAATTTTGAGATAGGGAACATGGTGTATTTGAGGCTACAACCATATAGGCAGTCATCAATCAAAAAGAGCAGAGCAGAGAAGCTTAAGCCCATGTTTTATGGCCCCTACAAGGTGATTTAGAGAGTGGGTGAAGCTACCTATGAACTTGAGCTTCTAGAGGGCAGTCGAGTGCACAATGTATTCCATGTGTCTAGGCTTAAGAGGGCCATTGGTCAGGGTGTAGTGCCTACTATAGATTTACCCCCTTTGGATGAGGAAGGGAGGCTCATGTTAGAACCTGAGGCTATTCTAGACAATAGAGAGAGGAAACTTAGAAACATGATAGTGAAGGAGTATTTGGTCAGATGGAAAGACCTACTAGAGGAGGATGCTACTTGGGAAGGTGAGCAAGTTATTCAGTAGGTTGGGCTAAGATTGCTTGAGGATAAGCAATTTCAAGGGGGTCAGACTGTAATGTCCCCATTCTAGCAGCTGGGATTACTTAGTCTCTAACACACTTACTATTTGTAGTGAGCTATTAGGATGCAATGGAGGCTAGTTTTGATGATTGGATTTGATGCTCCTTGCTGAGAGCTTTCTGGCAAGCTATCACTTGCACCATTTGGAGTTTGGTTACTAACAATTTTGTGGGTCTAAAGTGATGTAAAAAGATAACATTTAACCCAATTGAAGGGAATTAAGTGTCACTTTAAATATTTGATTTATGAGGGACTGTTGCACATCTTTTATCCCACATTGCTCAAGTGAGTTGAGTCACCCCTTAGAGAAAGGATAAAGGGAAGTGCTTGTGGCTTCCTTGGGCATGTTGGATAAGAAGAAAGAATCTTGCACTTGCAGCTTATTTAGGCATTTGAGAATGTCCTTCTCATCTATAACACTCTAGACATCAACCCTTGGGATTGGTCTTTGGAGTTCATGCTCTCAGCCACTGTAGCAACCACGCCACTATAGCAGCTATGCCACTATAACAACTGTACCACTATAGCATCCATACCACTATAGCAACATGTCACTGTAGCAGCTCCATTACTATAGCATCTGTATACAGCTAGGTGAGTCCATAGTTTTTTGTTGAGTCCATAGTTTTCTATAGAGTCTGTAGTTTTGCCTATAGAGTCTGTAGTTACCTGCCTACAGAGTCCATAGTTATCTGCCTATAGAGTCTGTAGTTTTCTACTAAGTCCATAGTTTCACCTGTAGAGTCTGTAGATACCTGCTTATAGAGTTTGTAGTTTTGCCTAGGGAATTCATAGTTTCCTACCTACAAAGTCAATAGATATCTACCTATAGAGTCCATAGTTTTCTGCAAAGGCCATAGTTTTGGCTATGGAGTTCGTAGTTTCTTGCCTACAGAGTCTGTAGATATCTACCTGCAGAGTCTGTAGTTTTTGTAGAGTCTATAGTTGAACACCTATAGAGTCCATAGATATCTACCTGTAGAGTATGTAGTTTTTGTAGAGTTCATAGATTTGGCTGTAGAGTCCGTAGAAGTGACCTGCAGAGTTCATAGATTTAGTATGTGGAGTCTGTAGAAAACCCAGCCTGTAGAGTTCATAGTTCTATGGGTCAGAGAACAAATGAAACACCTTCAGCACATGCTAGGATATCCACTTGAGATCATGTTCCTACGATTCTAAGAGAGGATTTAGTGAGTCACCACATGATTGGCATTGTACTCATCTACTCATTTTGTAAATTAATACAAATACAGTGAATTGGCTAATTCAGCCGTGTGTATCTATGCTTGCAATTCTATATCTATGTTACATGTATTGGTCTTGGTAAAAAAAAAAATCCAGCAAATCTACCAGAGTCATAAAGAGTCCCTACTGGTTTAGTTTTGGGTGCAACCGGGGTGCCCATTACAGACATCAATGGCAAAGGGCCTATCCTAGAGATAACACTTAGCTCCCTCTCAATTAATGCTGATCTTCAATGGAAAGAAGTAAAAGAAATTACTCCCAACTTCTCCCATAGATACTCAAATGTGTCTTTTGGTAAAGCCTTTGTGAAAATATCTGCAATCTACTCTATAGTACTGATATATTCCATCTTAACCTATTGATCTGCAACCTACTCTCTCAAGAAGTGATATCTGATGGGAATATGTTTTATTCTTGAATGCATCAATGGATTCTTCAAAATATTAATAGAACTTGTGTTGTCACAAAAAATAGAAATAGGTTCATCATAATTTACCTTGATATCTTCCAAATTTTGCTTCATCCAAAGCACTTGAGTACAACACAATACCACTGTAATATATTTTGCTTCAGCTATAGAAAGTGATACTAAATTATTATTTTTTCTTAGCCATGATACTAAGCTATCACTAAGAAAGAAAGCTCCTCCACTTGTACTCTTTCTATCATGTAAGCAACCTACCCAATCTAAACCTGTATAAGCAACTAGAGTGAAATCTCTGCCTGTGGGATACAACAATCCATAATCCAATGTCCCCTTGATATATCTGAACATTATCTTCACAACTAAACATGACTATCTTTTGGATATGACTGATATCTTACAACCATACCTATTACATGCATGATGTCTGGCCTTGATGTTGTCAAATATAAAAGACTACCAATCATATATCTATACAAATATTGATCTGTAATAGGTGAATCTTCATCCTTGCTCACCTTATTTCCTATACACATTGGTGTGCCAACTGGTGCACAATCCTCAAAACCAAATTTCTTCAATATTTCCTTGGCATATTTACTTTGAGATATGAAAATTCCTTTATCTAACTAAAATATTTGCAATGCTAAAAAAAATGACAATTCTCCAAGCATAGACATCTCAAATTCTTTTTGCATATTATCAAAAAATTATTTTATCATATTTTCATTGTTTCCTCCAAAAATGATGTCATCAACATATACCACAACAATAAATTGATGCTCACCTTCTATTTTGATGTAGATATTACTGTCAACAAATTTTCTCTTGGAACCTTGATCTTGTAGGTACTTATCAAGTCTTACATACCAAGCTCTAGCAGCTTGTTTCAATCTACATACATGGCTACTAATATTTGAGAGAATAAATCCCTCAAGCTACTCAATGTAGACCTATTCTTCTAGATTCCAATTTAGGAAGGCAAATTTTACATCCATCTAAAACACTTTGAAATTTTTAAACATTACATATGCAAGAAACATTCTAATAGCCTCTAGCCTTACCACTAGTGTAAAAGTTTCTTCAAAATCTATTCCCTCAAACTAATTAAATCTTTTACATAATAATCTTAATTTATTCTTGGTCACTTCTCCATTTTCATTCAAGAAACATTTTAGTTATGCATTTTTGTCACTATTCTTCTATCACACACATACCATTCTTATCCATCCTCATTGCCATATCCACTTGCCACTTATGACCTATCAACCTAGTATGTTCTAAAAACCTAGTCTGTTTGAACTTGGTTTTTGTCATTAATTACGTATTTTTGACATTAAGGTATTTGATCAATTCATCAATTTGTTCAAAAAATTTAGATGGAGATCATATTTTGGGATAGTGTGATAGAAGTTTCAGCAGTTGCATCCTTCATTTATTATTCTTACCACCGATCTTATTGCTAATTATAACTACCTTTGGGAAAATTAGTAACTTTGATCTATGCCATTGTGTCCTGGTTATAACCACCTATGGGCAAACTAAGGGAAACATTAAACCTTGATGTACCAACTTGCCACTTCCTATGTCATGCTGTGCCTTTTTACCAACTGTGCCTATTTTGTTTGAATTGACTACTGCACTAGTCGAATTCCTCTACTATAAGGGTAGAACTATAATGACTTGAGGTCTTACTTTAGGACTATGTAGGTAGTGATAAATACTTGTTGAGGTCAGACTAGTCACCCTTTTTCCACCATGCTCTCACTATTTTGTGAGCAACCTAAGCCATGCTCTCACCATTTTGTGAGAAACCTAAGCCACTCTCACCATTTTATGAGCAACCTTAGCCAAACTCTTGTCATTTTGTGAGCTTGAACCATTTTTTATCTCATCATTCTTGATCAAGTTGAGATACCTCCAAAACACTTCCAAAAACATTTGAAAAATTGGTAGAAAAGAACAAAAACATTGACCACTTCTTTGTCTTAAGGATTATGGGAACCCTTATTAAGTTACAAGTAAATCACTTGTCATTTAGTTTCCCCATCTTTTTTGGCTATTTTATCTCATGCACTTATCATTTTTTAAGACCATTCATATTCTTCTATCACATCCATTCTATTTGTTTTTCTCAGCTATCACATTTTTCTCATTCCCTGGGAGAACTAAATTTGGCAAGAAGTTTTTTATTGAATATCACATCCATGAAACTATGTAGGCAGTGTCCACTTGCCAAGTGCATATGGAGATAGCTCAGCCACCCCCTTCCTGTTATTCTATTCCCCCATTTTATTCATTTGTTTAGTTGTCACCTATTTTCTAGGGCCAATGTTCATATGGTTTCTATTACATTGTTTATTTATTTATTTTTGCTTATTTTATTTGTTTGTCTGATTATTTGTTTACTTTCAACTCTAATACCTTGTATTAGTTTATGTGTGTTCATTAGGTGATTCCTTATCCACACTTATACTTAAATCCATCCATATTCATATGTTTACATTGTCATCATGGTTTCTATCATTGGTGTATTGTTTTTTATTGACTATTGGATTGCAAGAGTTAATCCTTATGCATATTTTGGCCAATTCTTTATGGTGTTCTATCATAAAGCCTACCATCACATGCTACAACAAACCTTAGCTTCAAGAAGTCTATTCAGTAATGGCAACATCTCTTCAGCACTGACATCCTGATTCCACTCCCAATCATATCCCAAATAGAGTAATTGACCATGAAAGAATTTCAACCTTTATTAGTTCAGATGAGCATCTCCCTACTGGTAGGTTATTCCAATTCATCATTACCCTCTATGTTAAGTTATCATCATTCTTAACCAAGTTTATCATGTTTTCTATAATCAAGGTCCAATTATTATAACCACATATGGGCAAATCATTGCACACCATCCCACTGACATTTCTCAATGATTATAACCGCCTTTGGGCAAATCATTGTGTTGTCACCACCTTAATTTTTTTCCTATATAGGGGAATTTTGTTATCCTGTTTGTCTATCCTAACTAGGGAAACTCTATCTTCTTAATTATTATAACCACCTTTGGATAAATCATTGTGTTATCATACCACATTGCCATTATCGGGGTACAATTGTTATAACTACCTTTAGGCAAACCATTGTGCACCATCTCATTTTCATTCTCAATGATTTTTGACTACTTTTTAAATATCATTATGTTTTCACCCCATCATATTTCCTTTCTTGGTCCCCTCATTTTGCTTCTTTATTTTTGAGGGACTATTTGCTGACCTCCTTGTGCCAACCGTTCCCTCCAAGGGGCATCATACAATTAGTTTATTATCATTGTAGTTGTAGGCATACATGAACTTTTCATTATTTGAAAAGACGTTACTATGATTATAGCTTTCAATGCCTTCCCAAATAAGGGCAAACTGTAGACACCTAAAACTAGCCATTGATAACCTCCAATCAGGGTTTTGGCCAATTTCCACCTAAAATGCATAATTTGGCCTAAAAATACTAACACATGCTAAATGATGTGAAACTGAAATATTCAAGTTCCAATTTTGGCTAGGGTATCCCTAAATGGGTTAATGAAATTTATGGGATAGCTAACTTTGATCAGTTCATTTCAAGTCAAAATGCTAAATTTGCACTTGGGTGCTTTGGATTGCTCTTTCCTATCAAATATTTTGCACAAGATGTGTGCCTTTGTTATTTATTGTTGGCACCATCCTAAATGGGAATATGTATCCAACACATCTAAAGTGGACTTCCAATCCAATTAAATTTAGGACCAATAATAGGGCATTCTGATCAAATTGAGTAATTTGTGCACAAAGTGCTTAATCATGCTTAAGAGATAATTAACCCAAATCAAGGCCTAATTAAAAATTCCATAGAAACTTATTGAAAACTTATTTTTGGAAATGATTATTGAATATCTACATCATCAAGTGACCTCATTTCTTGGGAAGACATTCCTAGGCCATAAATACCACAAATATCAAGATTCATGCTTTCCATACCTCATCAACGCCTTCCATGATGCCCACCATGCCTCTTAATTTCCCCTTATTCCAATGCCATGATGAGGATAATTATAAACTTAATTCAAAAAATTGAATTAATCCTCAACCACACATCTCAATCTTGAGATGGATGGTTGAGGTTGATTCTGATCAAATCCAAAAATCTATAAATAAGAGGATTCACAACATCATTTCTAAGCTTAATTTGTGCAAAGTTATAATATAAGATTGGTTCCAAAAGCTTCAAGCAACTAGTGTTACCATAAAAAATTGATTCCAAGCCAAGTCAAGCTAAAGCCACAAGGTGCCAATGAGAGATGGAGGTAGCCAAGCTTTCATTGACAAGGACTTCATGAGCACAAAACTGAGCAAGCGACTACTATAAAGGCATTTGGAGCATCCAAGGAAGGTGAAGGAATTCTTATGTTTGATCCCTTGATTTTTATTTGTGCTTGTCATTTTCTTTTGTTAACTAAGCTCGCCTTAGTGTCTAGGCCTAGAGATGTTGTGCTAATAGTGTGTTTATTTCATTTTGGAACTAACACCATACTAACCATCCTCTCTTGAGTCAAATTCCTAAATCACAACTATCTCTATCTCTTCTACTAAAACAAAGCACATAAGTGTTATGTAAGTTGTCAAATAATCCATGTGGATAATAAGTTGTTGGG
The DNA here is from genome assembly GCA_037957365.1 of Torreya grandis. Classification (NCBI taxonomy): domain Eukaryota; kingdom Viridiplantae; phylum Streptophyta; class Pinopsida; order Cupressales; family Taxaceae; genus Torreya; species Torreya grandis. The sequence goes on from JARHVA010010210.1 coordinate 12,187, forward strand.
AGAACTTCATTTGGATATTTCTCATACTACCATTTTTTATTATGATAACCAAATTTATATAGCTTTGGAAAAAAAAATAGTATAACACCAAAGATCTAAATATATTAAATTTAATGTGCATTTTATCTTAGAGAAATTACTTAATGGTGATATAGATCTACAATTCTATCCTATAGATGGATAAGTGATATATATCTCCATAAAACTGCTTGGTGCTACCCGGTTTTATTAATTTCATGCAATGTTAGGCATCTTAGAATTGTCATTGAAGGGGAGTGTGTATGACAATACCACTTCCTAATGGTCATGTGTTTCTTCTTCTTCTTCTTCTTCTTCTCAATTGTAAAGCTTTGTAAACTTCATATGGAAGTTATGTAATTGTAAACTTCATGTGGAATTTTTACCTTTGTAACCAATACATAAAAAATATACTTTGTAATGGAAGTCTTTATGTTATAAAAGGCTTCAAATATTCCTAGATGATTATTCAAGAGAAACTATGAGATGTAGTCTCACAATCATGCTAGCCTAAACTTACTTTTGATTAGTTTATGGATCATAATTCCTTTTGTTTCAAAATGTGATGTTTGACATGATGAAGGTTTTTAAATCCTTCAATTGTATACATAGTATAATTCTTTTTTGAGGTGACTATGACATTTATCTCTACTTAGAATTAAGGGGGAGTGTTAGAGAAATTAATGTATAAGTGGTAATTATTAACCCTTAGTTTATATTGGTAATTAATTAAATAAATAGTCATATATTATTTTTTAACATGAAGTGGAAACCTCATGAAAATAAATAATATGAGTATGGTTATTTAATACTTACCAAGTTTTTTTAATTAATTGGTTTATCAAAATGGATGGACCCATTATTTTTACAACTATCACCTCCATTTATATTTCACTATAAATAGATTTTTACCCTATTATGAAATCATATCTCAAATATGAAATCGTTTTACATATTCAACCTACAATTTTTATGAAGCACTATGTGAAGAAGTGAGAAGAATAATTTGTATTGGGTGCAAAGTTTCTTTATATATTGAATAATCATTATTGGTGAGTTTTTTTTAGTCTTTTGAGGTTTTTCCATGGTAATTTTTGGTGTTGTCTCAATTTATCTATGTACATGTGTTTTTCTTATTGAATTCATTTTAAATTTTATCCTATGCATTATAATTTACATTGTATATGATATCTATCACCTTAGAACCATATAAAATTACAATTGATAACTATATATAGAGTTTTACCCAATGTTGTCACTTCATATTGGAGCTTTTTGATATGCCTAATAGTAACGAATCTTCATATTTTGTCATATATCCTTATACTTACATAGGTTGAATACATACAAAATATTATACAAAAGATAAAATAGTTTAATTCACACACATGTCCATCAAATATACTCTATAATTTTAGTAAGACCTATTCTTCACCCAATAAAATACATTAAAAGGCATTAAATATCTATTTAAGAGATGAAAAACAAAACTTGTTATATCATTAATCCACCAAAGGAGATGAAGTGTGAATTGTTAATTGACATGAGAATGTTTAATGATGTTATAAATAAACATAGTGTATCATGTTAATGAAAAAAAGTAAAAACTAGAATGAAACTCCAAATAATAAAACACTATTATCATATATGAGGATAAAGTTTAGTTTAAAAAAAACAACCAAATACACTATTAATTTTTTTGAAAGGCAAAAGAAGAAAGTACCACCACGTAGGTAGAATCATATAAAAATAATAAGCAACACTAAAGGTCTTAGAAAGAATTAAATCACCAATCATAAATGGAAGGACACATAATTATAAGGGAAACACACTTCTTAAATGGAATGCATCACACACTAAGAGAGAGAAAAAAACTCAAAAACACCATCTAAATCAATAAAGGTGTACAAATAATTAAAAAAATGTATCACTTGAAAATGCCAAGGTACCACACATTAGTAACACATTTCCAAGAAGGAAGATGCTAAAACTCAAATATGTTATAATAAGGAAAACACCTTGATTAAGAATGGCACCAGGTGGAATATTTATCATGCAACAAGATTTATAAGATAAAATCAAAAATGCCACATGGCTAAATATGAAGTGAGAGCTTACAACTGACTCAATTTTCCACTTGCCAAAGTGAAGACATAGAGAGCATAAATGACAAATATGAACATATTCTTATAGTTATAACCATATAGCTAACAAAAATAAAATAAAAAATAAGGCATTATCTTATAGCTTCACTTAGACTAAGCAAGAATCACCAAATAACAGTGTGCTATACAAACAACACTTGATGTTAATGGAGTTAGACAGGCATAATGGAGTAGATGAGAAACACAAAAATAAATAGACCAAACACACTAAAATATAAAAAATGAGATGGGAAATAACAAGGTGAGTAAATGGATAGGATAAAGTGCCAAGGTAAAAAGGAGGAAGATGTGACCAAAGAGGAAATCCATACACAGAATTGCAAGAACAAAAGTACAACCATAAATGCACCAAGCTGTTTGAATGCTTAAACATGCATTAGATAGTACAAAATAAAAAATATGTTATAAATAGGAGAAAACATGAATCAAAATAATCATTTTTTATGACATGAATGAAATGATTGTCAAGGAGGATCAGGTAGATAATAAACACCTCATCAAAATCTTAATAGTATCAAGATGCTAACCAAAATAATATAGGTACAACATTCTAGAAAACATAATAATTAGCCAAAAAGAACAAAAACAACTTGATTTTTTACAGATTAATGGTTCAAAAGAATACTAAAAGGGAATGCAATAAGAATTTTAAAACTGATTTAATGAATTAGAAAAAAATGCAATTCAACTGAGCATTACCAAAACACCACACAATACCTCTAATAGAGGTTTAAAAATATCAAAATAAAATGATATTTTTGAAGAATGCTAGGATTAAAGGTATATGAAATGCTAAAATCTCAATATTATTTAGTATCATGTTGTTGAAAGTCCTTGATTATCAACATGAAACTCAAGGAAATACATTTTCCATTGCATTCAATGAGTCAAAAAAAATAGAAAACACCATTTTATTAGTCATAAAACACAAAGTTATGTATTGAAATGGTGATAAAACCAATAATTTATGGTAAAAAAGTGTCAAATTTTTTTTACTTATCCACCCATAAACTTGTAAAAAACTTAGATTTAAATGTTAATAACAAACTACTTCGGTACCTATTAGGAATTATGCCAAGATTGATAAAATAACATTGAAAAATAACATAATGAATACATAAATGAACAATATTATCTCAATAACAACCCATAAGATAATGCAAGACATAATAATTATCAACTAGAAAAACTATTAAATGGAATAAAAACCCACATCTATTAATAAGGCTTGCAAAACACTAATCTCCAAGTATAATCTCAATAGAAGATAAAAGAAGGAGAAATAAGAATGGCCTCAAGTTATAAACAAAAATCTCAAGATTGACTAGTATAAGTGTGAAGAATGAGTGAGGAGAGATCAATAAATAGAGCTAGAAGGAAAGAGGAATTACTTGCACAACATTCTTAATGTGTGCCTAGTGTCTGTAATCCCCATAAGGTGAGGGACAGTGTGTGATAAGTGTGGGGGGAGTTACATGTGACATGTGAATATAAGATTTATTAAAAAGGTACAAAAAGGTGTGACATCTCATAAATATGTGATAAATTGAATTTCTCATAATAATAAATGCAAAACTAAAATAGACTCAAGATTAAACTAAATTAGCCCAAATAAAGATTAATCTATAACAAGATGCTACACAAAAGTATTCCATCTTGATCATATGTTATAGATGGTCAACATTATTTTTTGTCAATACTCAGATGATTTGGTCTTCTTATTATCATGACATGTTCATCATTGGTGATGATGAGTGGAAGATAAGGGTAACTTAGGTGAACATGCCTCAAGAATATTTAGGCCTGGTGGGTGGTTATCAATGATGCATTGGCATCTATGAAATGATACAAATTTTAAGATCATTAATTATTTTTCATGGATGGTAATTTGTATGCACTTTGGATTAATTTTTGTAAGGATCCAAAGCTATAAATAATAATTTATGCTGATATCAATAATCTAAGCCTATATATGAGACATCAATCTACAAGGGGAAGTTTAATGTTGTATTAAGAACATCCGTTAGTAAAATCTAGTAGCATAGTAGAAAAAATTGAAAGTTATTTGTACCTATAAATACATAGTTTCAACCTTTTATTTGCACACACGAAAACCATTTATTTGTGTTGGTAATCTTATTTTTAAAATTTGTTTTGTTGTTTTTCTTGATAAATGGATATGTGGGTGAATTTATTTGTGGGGTTTATCTTTTGTTTTTTTTCTTTTACGTTGGAAATTTATACAATTCTTTATGTCTATGAATATTTGGTTTTATTTTGATTTACACATATGAAATATGATCTATTTTTTTTGTTTCATTGGTTGTATTTTTAGGTGTAGATGAAATTTGAGATCTATGGATTAAATCATGCAATTCAATCAACCCAAATAGCCAACTACCTAGTTAAAGTGATAGAGTCATTAGAATCATAATGCAATAGGTGAATAAACATTAAAACCATCATTATATAATCCCAAATCTAAATTATCTACACCATGATTAAATGGAATAAAAGACAAAGAGGATTGGGATTACCTTAACTCATATTTTTTACATGGATGCTTGATCAAGGATGATGGATGCTTGATTATGAACTCCTAAGATTGTTGATTAGTTTGACATGGATTTGTTATAAATCTTGGAGATGGCCTTCCATGGAAGATAGGAGTTGTTTAAATAGAGTAAGGATGGAAATATCAATGGTGGATATTCAAACTTGGTTGGAGTAGATCAAGGGTTGTAGATTATCCAAGGAATTTAAAATTCCCTGGAAGCCTCTAGATTTGGAAGCTTCTAGAGTGGAGGGTGAGAATAGAGAAAGTTATAGATTTGGAGGGTTCTAAAATATTTCTTAGGGATTAATTATTATTAGAGGGAGATTAGATAGGGATTAGGGACTAGGGGTGTAGGAGAGCCTAGACATAGGCTAGTATGTGGGCCATTGGGAATTTAAAATTCCCAAATAATAGATAAGTGGGGTTAGATTAGGATAATGGGAATTTAGGTTAATTAATGATGAAGTGGGATATAATACAAATATTAGATGATGAATAATATAAGAGGATATTATATAAATGATTATAAAGGGGATAAATTAGTAGTATTAAAGGAGATAAATGAGACAAGAAAAATTAGTATCAACTAATAGGAATATTAGTGATAATATCAAGTGAGCGAATTTAGGTGCATACATTTTGCCCTATTTGAAAGGGCATTTCAAGTAGAGATAAGTAGGAGTAATTGTATTTCAAATAAAAATCATGTCATGGATGAATGTTAGTAAATGATATTAGCTAATTTTAAAGGAGATAAATGAGACAAGAAAAATTAGTATCAACTAATAGGAATATTAGTGATAATAATAAGTGAGCGAATTTAGGTGCATACATTTTGCCCTATTTGAAAGGGTATTTCAAGTAGAGAGAAGTAGAAGGAGTAATTGTATTTCAAATTAAAATCATGTCATGGATGAATGTTAGTAAATGATATTAGTGGATATGATGTCCCCTTGAGGGGACATGCAGGAAAGAATGAGATGGATGGTCACTCAAAATAAGAAATGATGGGTGGGATGTGATGAATAGATAAGGAGATGGGATGATAGATGTTGAGATAGATGAAGAAGATGAACTCAACTTTGAGAAATGAGCTATAGATTGATGATACCCTTAGTAAAGACACATGTACAAGAAATAGAGACAACTTTGTCGTGGTTATCAATACATACCAAGGGGAAATAAACTATAATGTGATGATGATAAGATTAAAAGGCTGAAAGATTTAGATGTATCCCAATCAAGGACATATGTAAGGGAGAGATATAGGATATGATAAAATTTGATAATATTAATGATGGATGTAGTTCAAAGCTAATTTGATTAATATGATGTAAGTAATGATATAGAAGAATTAATATGATCGAGTGACCAATAGTCAAGAGAAAAGAAATAAAATGCATTACATAAAATCAATGAGTCCTAATGTGATTAATGATGATGAACCTTACAAGGACACATGCAAGGAAGTGATAGAGGAGATAGTGGTCAAGCTATCCTTAGGCACTAAAAAGTGTCCAAGTGCTACCTACATAGTTTGAAAAGACCTCAAGCCAATGTATTTATGACTAAAAGATGATGATGGTGATTAGTGATCAAAGGATGATTTTGGTGATTATAAGATGTGATTCAGGTGATGAGATGAGGGTATATTAGTTGAATGGATCGATATGGGTGATGGGAATAAGGATGATTAGATGATTAGTTAAATGATGAGAGTGTAGGTGATTAAGCCATAAAAACTATCATAAGGCTCATCATAGTCTAAGAAATATTATAAATATAACACTTGGTAGTATGCCCCCTGATATAAGTATGACCAAGAGGACATGATACCAAAGCACATGGGCAAATAGTGAACTCTGCATCTTTGAGGTCACTTTTGGTGTCCTCATAGCATCCTTATTTATTTTATAATAGAAAAAAAGAGATATGATGTAAATAAAACATAAGACAAACAATATATACATGATATTCAAACAAGACAAACAAAACAAACAAGTAACACACATAAACATATATATGTAGTGTCATAATGTCTCATCTAAAGATGGGATGAGTGATGAGACTAAGTTGGTTATGATGATTGATTAGGGAATTGGATTTAGATAGGATGATCATGATTAGGATTAGGATGAGGTGTTACCCCTAGTTTAGGATGGAAGGATGGGTGACATGATAAGGTCTTTGAATACTAGTTTGGTCTTGAAATAGAATCAAAAAGTGGCCAAGGAAGGTGGTTTAGAAAATTGATGACCAAGGATTACAAAAAATAAAATCCCTACAAGAGTTCCATATAACAAGGATACTAGGATATGATGAGATAAAATACCTTTCATAATAGTAAAATAGTGATTGTATGGGTGATAGGTATGAAGAGGAAAGGATAAAGAAAATGATGGGATCATGAAACTTCTACACTAGCAAAGAGGTGATGTGATGGGTGTTAGGTGTGACGAGGCATTGATATGAAAATGATGGGTGCTAGATTAAATTATTTGATAAGATGATGCATGTTGATAAGACCTAGGCCAAGGATGAGATTGAAGATATGAGGGGATGGGTGACCACTAGGATTGTATTTCAAGACTAAATGCTGTGTCTAAGGATGATAGATGGGAAGATAGACAAACACCATAGAGATGGATGTAACTAGGGGGTTAGGCATATAACAAGACAACATGGATTATTTTTGGCTTTGTGATTTTTTGGGTTTTTGACATATTTCAATTTTTAGGTCTTTTTGGAATATGTATGTACACTATACAATGGGGTTACTAGCAAAGGGAATATCAAGCCTAAAAACCAAAAAATATATGGATAGGATGACAAACGGATGGGGATAATGTGGAAAAGGGAATGAGTACCAAGGAAGAAGGGACTAGGGATTGCCAATGATCATATCATGAAGGAACTAGATGTTTAGTTGCCTGAGTGTCCATTAGAGGATATACCAAGATGGTCTGAGAACATGTCTCAAAACACCTTCCACTTTTTTATAAATACCAATACTAGAAGCAATGAGATATGTTGGTAGATGATGAATTAGACCAAGGGATAAGATAAACATGGATGGGTGATATATACAAGGTTAACGAGGGATGAGACTAGTATGAATGGATTGATAAAGAATATTGAGGTACAATGTAGATAATAGATTTTTTTCATGATGTCAAAAATTGGTTTTCATCATGGTACTTTTCCAAGGAATTAGAAGACTAGTTTTCGCCATTGGATGAATGCCTTTTATTTCACTTTTTACTCTTTTTTTTTTTGAATTTTGACTTTTTAGAATGACATCTCAATTTATTGGATATGGGTATGAGATGCAAGTTGCAGACATTGTTATGATATTTAACTAATACCTATTCTAGGGATGTGTGATATTAGGACCATGTTGTTATTTTTGGATATATGGGGTCCGTGTGACCTTTGATTATTCTTGATTGAGACCCCTCCAAATATCTAGACTAGGTGTCTTCATTGCCCCTAAGAGAGATAATGCTGCCCAATAGGGTGATGAGAGGTGTTGTCCCCAAAAATGTCACTCATTTTTGGGACAACCTATGAACTATTTTTTTTCAATAGACCAAAATCTTCTCTTCCATTTTCAAAAATTGTTCTGAGCATTCAAGTTCTTCATTTTTCAAAGCTTTTTCAGAAATCTACGGACTCTACAGGCTTAGAACTATGAACTCTATAGATAGGTTTCTATGGACTCTTTCAAGGTTAGAGGAAATTTAGAGAAAAATACAGACTCTATAGGTTCATTTTTATGGACTCAATTTCTATAGACTTTGCAGCAAGAAATCTACGGACTCCCCTAGTTCTATGGACTCGAGCTATGAACTCTGTAGGTGGAAATACAAACTTCATAGATGGTTTTTATGGACTCTGGAAGCTATATTTCTATGGAATATTTCAAATTTAGAGAAAAATATAGGCTTGGATTTTATAGACTCTGCAAGCAAGCTCAAATCTATGAACTCTGCAGGCAAGCTCAAATCTACAGACTCTCAAGGCCTCAAAACTATGGACTTTATAGGCTGGTTTCTCACATATACGGACTTCCCCAGATCTATGAAATAATTTCTATAGACTCTATAGGTTGGCTCTTACAAACTCTGTAGGAAAGAAATAGGTTCAACATAGCCATTTTTTCAATCAAGAAGTTCAAAGGGGTCTTTCAAGAGCTTGAAGGACAAGTTCCCTTGCAGAGGGTACATAGGAGCCAAAATAGACCCTTGAAATTTTTTTGAAAGGAAACCTTGGAGATTAGATAGCCCTTATGGAGGGCAGTGAGGGAGCAAGTGGACCATTTCAAAGTCTGAGCGAGCAAAGGAATTCCTTCGAAAGGAAATCCCACGGCAAAGTTGTTAAGGATGTTTCTTTTAGATAAAAAGTCCAGAGGAATTCCTTCAGACTTTTTTCCAAAAAAATTAACCCGACTGATGAAGCTTGATAGAAGAAATGACTAAGGCCAGGGAAAGGAATATTTCCTTCAGACAAAATGTTTAAAGGAATTCCTTCAGACTTTTGTCTAAATGAATAAGCTCGAAGTAGAGCAAAAGCCCACCCAAAGAAATTAAAGCCTGAAGGCCATCCAAAGACCACCCGAAGGGTAGATACCCTTGTGGGGGGCTCTCCCTAACCTAAAGCAGACCATTTCTCAGGACCTCGAAGGGTAAGTCCCCTCTGGGAAGGATCAAACAAAAAAGCTAAAGGAATTGCCTAGGAAAGTGATGGGCCTGCAGATGTCAAAGTTGAGTGTTGTGAACTAGCCGTTGGGATCCAAATGTCTGGTGACATCCTCATGGCCATCAATTTCATGGTGACAAACTAGCCATTGGTTTCCTAATGATGATGATCCTGAAGACATCAAATTCATGGAAATGAAATAGCTGTTGATCTTTGAAAGTTGGAACATGGACCTGAATGTAAAAGGCCAAAATGCCAAAGGGAAGAACTGCTAATGGAAGAGTGTAAGGAGCTAACAAGACTGTAAAGATAGCTTGAGAGCTCAAATCATAGCAAGAAGAGACAAAGAGGAAAATATCTAGGTAGAAGTTATTCCAGTAGCTGGAACAGTCTGTAGAGTATATTTTTGAGCTTGCAAACATTAAAGGCATAGCCTGTTGGTCTCTTTTGGAGTAAAGACAAAATGGATAGCTGCACAGACATCAAAGGGGATAAACCAGATGATCCAGACTTAGGAGAAGACATATGGGATGAAATGACATGCCATATTTAAGATAACTACCCTATTTTCAACATAGTCCTTTGAAAAACCTAGAAATGCATTGAAGGCATTGACTAGAGCATGGGCCGTCCCATGGGAAAGAGCACCAAGCCCTGCTTGGTGGCTATACATTGTAATTTCTCTCATTATGCAAGGGGGACTTTTTAATTTTATAGAAGTGAAACTCTACCCAAATTGAAAGGAGAATACTGAGACTTTGAGCTTAGATTGTTGTTTATATCATTTTATCTGAATGAGAAAGCAAGTTATTTGCAGACTTTGTGCTGTTATAGCTTGTATCATTTTAGAAGATTATTCTTATGTCTATCTTTTGAATGTGTTCTTGTTTATTTAATTTGGAAATTAGAACTAGTGAAAGTAATCAAGAAGGTGTCCTTAAACTAATTGAGGGGAAGACTTTGTGCTTTCACAATTGTTTTCAGTGTGTTTCTAGTTTCTTTCTGTATTGAGGATTCTGGGATGACTTTGTGCCCCCATTGTCCTTTGTGTTTCACTCTTTGGGTAGTTAAGGTGTAGACTTTGTGTTATACTTCATCTTGCTGGTTATTGCGCCTGTGTTACTAGTTTCTTTTTACTACCTGAAAGAATTCCTGTTGTTCCTTGTAAGAACACTTTTGAAAGAAGAGAAGTGCCTTCAGTGTTTTCACCAGGATGATCTCCTTTATTTGTTAACATCATCTCTAAAAAAATAGAGATGGATGGTGTATTCTACCCTTGAGTGTTATTTTCTACTTATATATATATATATATATATATAGTATATTGCACCTACATATTCATAGGTAACCTCCCCTTGATGAGAGGAGAGATTTGTCCACCTCTGATGTAGTGAACTTACACACTGGACTGACTCATCTCCTTTGCAATGGATGATAAGACCTATTTTGCTCAATCAAATAGCTGACTGACAAAATATTCACCCAACAAACTTTTTGGCCTCTCTGCTAGGGAAGGACACGTAGTTTAAAGCCTCAAGCTTCAAGTTGAAGCAAAACCAGTCCCTTCCCATTTTTATCCTACAATCTAGCAACTCCACACTATATTAAAAGACAAAGAGCCCAAGGTGTTGTTGACCCTATCTTTGAGTTGGTGCAGCAAAGAAATTTCAATTTGTTCCCTCCCTAACTTCAAGTTCAAAGATCTAGGAGTGTTCTTCCTACCTGTACCAGGTCACCAACACAAGGTAGAGCTATTTTTTTTGCTATTAGCAGAGCATTGCCCATACATATGCCACCCAGATTTTTTATCCCTCTTTTTCACAATCTAATCATGGTAGTTCAAGGCCCCTGGGGTAACTCATTTGGCCCACTAAATCTTATTCTTCCTCTACATGAACTTTCACATAGCTCAAGAAAGAATTTACCTAAATTATTTGGTGATAAAAGAGTTCACCCTGATGAACACATTATAGCCTTCATCATAGCCTGTGGCATAATAGGAGTGGAATTTGAGGATGTTGCAATCAGGCTCTTCATGGAAACACTACAAGGTGCTACTGCAGACTGGTTCTACCATCTACAAGCTAGATCAGTGACTGATTGGGACACACTTAAAGCTAAATTTGAAGCCAGGTTCAAGCCTATAGAAGATGCACATGCTTTGCTGGACCAGCTCACATAGATGAAGAAAGAACCTCATGAACCTATGAGGGATTTCATAGCAAAGTTTGACAAGCTGAGGAACCAAATTATTGCAATTGCTCAGCCAACACCTGAAAACCTCAAATGCTTCTTCATCAACTCACAACTGCCTAAAGTGAGTTTTATGCTGAGGCATACTGGCCACATAGACCTTGAGTCTGCTCAAGACTTGGCTACTGAGGTGGAAGATGACCTTATCTTGGCTGGAAAGATAAGGAGAGACCCAAATAGGGGTAAACCCTCTTCATCTTCTGAATACTCACCTACAGCCACCACTGATCCAATGGTGCAGAAGCTAGCAAATGAATTGTTGTCCCTCAAAAAACAAATGGCATAAGGGATGTCATCTGCTCCTTCATACAAAGATGTACCAAGGATGACATTTTAGAATCAACCATATCAAGGCAATGCTACCAAAAATCAAGGGTAAGCAAATCATATCCCTCCCCCTCAGAGGAATAACCTTGCCATTGAAGCACCTCCAACTGTCTCAGCGGTTAGATATCTTGAAGCTAAATTAGATTTCTCATTCCAGCCTGAGTCAAATCTTGAAGATGATGCTAATCTCTTCACTAAGGAAGAAGAAGAATTAGCTGGTGACTCTAACATTAGTTTCATGAATTATCAAGATGAACCCAGAAGTGAAGGAAATATAGCTGAGGGATCATATGCTGTATTCACCCAGTCCAAGAACCAGTCAGGCCATCCAGCTGATAAAAAAAAGTCAGAAGAGTGACCTCAACCAAAAATTTCAATTTCTAAGCAGGGATCCACTCTTCCTTTCCAGCCAAAGGACTCGATGATTGCAAGAAAGGTAAGCCCATCAAACATCCCTACGCCTTCTACTTCAAATTCATAGTCCAGTTCTCCCCCTCCCAAAAATCAAAAGGATGAACTCCCATCATCTACTCCTAGCTCATTCCAAATGTTTGACATAATTGACCACATAAAGAAAACCAAAATTCAAATGTCTGAATTTAAATTTTTGCAATCCCATTCTGAGCAATTAGATAAACTAGTTCAGTGTGTGAAGAACCAAAATGTCCCTATAGGACAAGCAATTCTCAAGGTGACTTGTGGTTCTCCCAAGAATGCACCCACCAGGAATAACCTTGTCATTACTCCTCTTGCTGCTCTTGGTAGGATTAAACCTTTCTATGTCTCATTGCTGATAAATGGACATCAGTTGAACAACTACATCATTAATTCTCGAGCTTCAGACAATGTCATGCCTGCCAAAGTGGCTGAATCCCTTGGCCTTACACTAACCAAAAAATTTGGGAGATGTTTCTCCATGGAAAACAAGAAAGTCCCCTTATTGGGAAAAATCAAGGATGCCCAATTTGCATTTGCAGCCTTTCCAGACAAAAGAATCAAGATGACTATCTTGGCGGCTGACGTCCCAAAATCTTATGGCATCCTTCTTGGCCAAAATTTTTGCAAGGATGTTGGTGGTAAACTAAGCATGGAATTATCTGAGGCAAGGATCCTAGTCAAAGGTGTTATGAAGAGATTGCTCCCTAAAAAGGAAGCAAAATATGTGGTTACCCATACCTCAGTACCTGAAGCTCAAATTTTGTTTGAGTCTTCAGGCATGGGTAACTACTTTCTATCTACAGATGAAGTCCATGAAGCATCTGATGAAGCTTTTGAAAGTGTCAACTTGAAGATTGTTTCAACTGGAGCAACAAAAGAATTGGTGGAGTGTAATGCAAATGTGGAAAGATCTCCCCCTCCAAATGAAGAATAATCCAAAGAAAAATCAGTGTCAAATGAGGTATGGATTCTAGAATTTGATGGGAGCTGCTCCTCTACTAGCTTAGGAGCCAGGGTTGTGCCGATATCTCCTCAAGGATATATTTTTACTTCATCCTACAAGTTGTAGTTTAGCAACACTAATAACATAGGTGAGTATGAGTCTCTATTGATTGGGTTAAGGGCTACTTGAGACAAAGGTATCAAGCTCCTTCATGCCAAAGGAGATGCTGAACTAGTGGTTTGCTAGGTGATAAACTTGTATCAAACCAATAATGAAAGATTGCACCACTACTACAATATAGTTTGGGACCAAATTGAAAGATTTGATGCTTTTAGCATCTCTACCATTCCTAGAGAATTCAATGACTGGCTTGATGCACTAGCTGTTTCAGCTACTCTCTTGGTCCCCCACCCAGACTTCAAAAGAGATAGGTACACTATTGAGCTGGTGTTTTGACGAAGTGTGCCTGATAATGCTAGTCATTGGTAAGTGTTTAACAATGACAACCAAATCATTGCCTTCTTAGAGAAAAAGGATAGCTTTGAATGGCTACATTTTGAAGGCAGTGAACCTCAAAATCTTGAACCAGCCTTTGAATCGATTTCAAGCACGGATGAAGAGTTCCTACAAATGAAAGGGAATAAAATTCCCAAAGGCTTGGTTTTCCTCAAGAAATTGTTTGACAAACATGATAGATTCATCAAATAGTAGCAAACGGATTCAAGCTCCTCTTAGGACTTTGATCAAGTAAATCTAGGTACCAAGGAAGATCCCAAGATGGTGAACATCAAAAAATGCTGTACTCCTAAGGAGAGGTTCAAGTTCACTACTTTGCTCAGCCAGTACATGGATGCCTTAGCTTACTCTTATGATGACCTGAAGTCACTCAGGCATGATGAAATTTGACATGACATTCCTCTCAAGGTTAATTCAAAACCTTACAGACAAAAGTCTAGGCAGTATAATCTGAAGATATCAGGTACCATTTTTTCTAAGATACAAAAAATGCTAAATGCTAGGATAATCTTCCTAATCCATCATTCCACATGGATTGCAAATATAGTGCCTGTAAGGAAGAAGATTGGCAAAATTCTCCTCTATGTGGATTTTAAAAATTTAAATCAGTCATCCTTGAAGGATAACTATCCTTTGCTAATCATGGATCAAGTGCTTTAGATAGTGGCTAGTTTAGAGATGTTATCAATACTAGATGGATTCTCACGATATAATCAAGTTGAATTTGGTGAAGCAGACCAACACAAGACTGCATTTACTATGCCTTGGAGCACATTTGCATATAGAAGGATGCCTTTTGGATTGATAAATGCTGGCACCACCTTCCAGAGAGAAATGGACCTTAATTTCAAAGATGAGATGGGTAAGTTCATTATAGTTTATCTTGATGACTTGACCATCTTTTCTAAGCATCACCCAGATCATGTACGCCACTTGTAACAAGTGCTAGAGTGCTGCCGCTAGAATGACATTTCCTTGAACCCCAAGAAGTAAGTTTTTGGAGTAACAGAGGTGAAACTTCTTAGACACATTATGTCCAAAGGAGGCATAAAAATTGACTCAGATAGAGTCAAGTCTATCCAAGAGCTTACCTTACCCACAAGTAAGACTTCTGTTCACTTTTTCTTTGGAAAGGTGAATTTCTTATGGAGGTTCATCCCTGAGTTTGCTGAGAAGACTAGGAATATTGTAAGCATGATGAAGGGAAAGTCCACCTTCTGCTGGACTGAAGAAGGCAAGTTAGCATTTGAGGATATCAAGACTACCATTGCCTATGCCCCAATTCTGGTTTGTTTAGACTATAACAAAGAGTTCACCATATACAGTTATGCTTCTGAACACACACTTTCAACAATTTTGGTTTAATAGAACCAAGAAGGTGTGGAATCTCCTATTTCTTTCATGAGCTATCCACTCAAAGCTCATGAGCTAAAGTAGTCAAACATGGAGAAGCATGCTTATGTAGTGGTGAAGGCAGTAAAACATTTCCACTTCTACATCTTGAATTCACACACTAATGCCTTGGTTCTTGATACCACGGTTAAATCCATACTAACTCAGTAGGAGTTTGGGATGAAAAGAGGCAATTAGATTGCAAAGATCTAGGAGTTTGATCTGGTCATCAAGCCAATAAGCTGGTACAAGGAAAAGGCTTATGCTAATTAATTACCGATAACAAGTCATAAGGAACAAAGCATGAAGAATCAGAAGAAAAAGACACACCAACAATCCTCTTTGTCTCTGCCACGAATGAGTGGTATTTAGGTATTGCTCATTTCCTTACTTATATTGAGTGTCCTGCTCACCTATCTTATAAAGAAAGGAGGACTATCAAGCTGAAAGCTATCAATTTTGTTCTTTGGGACAATGGCCTATACAAGAGGAGCCTTGATGGAGTGTTCCTTCGCTACGTGGACAAGGAGCAACAAAGCCAACTTTTGAAATCCTTTCATAATTTAGCTTGTGGAGGACATTTTTATACTCTTGTAACTACCCATAAAATTTTGCAAGCCAGGTATTACTGGCCAACTCTCTTTCAAGATGCATACAAGTGGGTAAGAAAATGTGATCTATGCCAGTAGTTTATTGGAAGACCCAAGTTAGCTGCCTTGCCTCTCAAGCCAGTGGTGATAGAGGAGCCTTCCAGCAATGGGGAATTGATTTTACTGGAGCTGTAAACCCATTTTCAAATGTTGGACATGATTATGTCCTTACAACAATAGACTACTTCACCAAATGGGTGGAAGCTATTCCAACCAAACATGCTACTTCATAAGTAGTGTGCAATTTTTTCAAAGAGAACATCATTTCCAAGTTTGGGGTCCCAACCAATATTTTCACTGATAATGCAGCTTGTTTCACTTCCTAGGAGATTACTCAATTCTTTTTCTACTATGGGATTACACTCTCCCACTCTTCTGATTACTTTTCACGAGGGAATGGACAAGCTGAATCAAGTAATAAGAACCTGGTGACTATCATCAAGAAGCTGGTGGATGACAACCAAAGGACATGGCATAAAGCATTGGTTGATGCTCTATGGGTAGACAAAATTACACCAAAGAGAGCAATTGGTATGTCTCCTTTCCAACTTCTTTATGGTATCAATGTTGAGATACCAATCACCTTGGAATTACCAGCATTGAAATTGGCTAAGGCAATTGAAGATCAAATGTATGAAAGCTCCCTTGATAAGAGGATCATGTGCCTGACTGAGCTGGATGAGCAGAGAACTATGGTGGTGGATCAAATTGCTGCCCATCAAAGTCTAGTGAAGAAACTCTTCGACCAGAAGGCAAAAAACTATGATTTCTAGGTTGGAGATCAAGTCCTATTGTGGGACAAGAGAAGAGAACCAAAGGGGATGCACAGGAAGTTTGATTCCCTTTAAAGAGACCTATTTATTATCCATTAGCTCAATGGTGAAAATATCTTCCTATTGAAGTATCAAGATGACACGCTCTTTTCTCTGCCTCATAATGGGCAGCATTTGAAGCACTTCAATTCCTAAAGTATCAGATAAGTTCACCTGTACATATGTATATTTGTATAGTATTTATTTCTACTTTGTGTTGTTCATTTTCATTTTTGGAGCCTTTATTTTTGGTTAACATGAATCCATATCCCAATGGCACACTTTAAGGCACTAGAGATTCTGGTTTCTACTCCCCTCAGCTGTTCCAAGTTTTTAACTGAAGGAAGTTCCCCAATTAGAGCCAGATATTGTCCCCAAAAATGTCACTCATTTTTGGGACAACCTATGAACTATTTTTCAAAGCTCCTCTCTTCCCTTTTCAAAAATTGTTTTGAGCATTCAAGTTCTTCATTTTTCAAAGCTTTTTCAAAAATCTACGGACTCTGTAGGCTTGAATCTATGGACTCTACAGGCTTGGAACTATGGACTCTGCAGATAGGTTTCTATAGACTCTTTCAAGGTTAGAGGAAATTTAGAGAAAACTACGAACTCTGTAGGTTCATTTATATGGACTCAATTTATACAAACTTCATAGTAAGAAATCTATGGACTCCCCTAGTTATATGGACTCGAGCTACAGACTCTGCAGGTGGAACTATGAACTTCACAGATGGTTTCTATGGACTCTGCAAGCTAGATTTGTATGAACTCTTTCAAATTTAGAGGAAACTATAGACTTGGCTTCTATGGACTCTGTAGGCAAGCTCAAATCTATGGACTCTACAGGCAAGCTCAAATATATGGACTCTTAAGGCCTCAAAACTATGGACTCTGTAGGTCAGTTTCTCACATCTATGGACTCCCCTATATCTACGAACTCATTTCTATAGACTCTAAAGGTTGGCTTCTACAGACTCTATAGGAAATAAATAGGTTTAACACTTAGCCATTTTTTAAATCGAGAAGTTCAAAGGGGTCTTCCAAGAGCCTGAAGGACAAGTGCCCTTATGGAGGGCACGTAGGAGCCAAAATGGACCCTTGCAACTTTTCTAGAAGGCAACCTTGGAGGTTAGATAGCCCTTGTAGAGGGCAGGTGGGGAGTAGGTGGACCATTTCAAAGGCTGAGCAAGCAAAGGATTTACTTTGGAAGGAAATCCCATGGCAAAGTTGTCAAGGACATTTCCTTTAGACAAAAATTCTGAAGGAATTCCTTCGGACTTTTTTCTGAAGGAATTAACCCGATTGATGAATCCCGATAGAAGAAATGACTAAGGCAAGGGAAAGAAACATTTCCTTTGGAAAAAATGTCTGAAGGAATTCTTTCAGACTTTTGTCTGAAGGAATAAGCCTGAAGCAGTGAAAAATCCTTCCCAAAGAAATTAAAGCCCGAAGGCCATCCGAAGATTGCCTGAAGGGAAGATACCCTTGTGGGGGGCTCTCCCTGACCCAAAGCAGACCATTTCTCAGGACCCTGAAGGGCAAGTCCCCTCTAATAAGGATCAAAAAACAAAGCGAAAGGAATTTCCTAAGAAAGTGATGGGCCCATAGATGTCAAAGTGCAGCATTGCGAACTAGATTTTGGGATCCAGATATCTGGTGACATCCCCATGGCTGTCAATGTTAGGGTGACAAACTAGCTATTGGTTTCCTAACGATGATGGGCCCAAAGATGTCAAATTCATGGAAATGAAATAGCCGTTGATATTTGAAAGCTAGAACATAGACCTAAATGTAAAAGGCCAAAATGCCAAAGGGAAAAATTGCTGATGGAAGAGTGTAAGGAGCTAGCAAGACTAAAAAGATAGCTCGAGAGCTCAAATCATAGTAAGAAGAGATAAAGAGGAAAATATCTATGTAGAAGTTATTCTAGTAGTTGGAACAGTTTGTAGAGTAGATTTTCAAGCTTGCAAACATTGAAGGTGTAGCCTATTGGTCTCCTTTGGAGTAAAGACAAAATGGATAGTTGTGCAGACATCAGAGGGGACAGACCAAACGATCCAAACTTAGGAGAAGGCATATGGGATGAAATGACATGCCATAGTTAAGATAGCTACCATATTTTTAACACAGTTCTTTGACAAACCTAGAAATGCATTGAAGGCATTGATTGGAGTGTGGCCGTCCCATGGGAAAGAGTGCGAAGCCCTACTTGGTGGCTATACATTGTAATTTCTCTCATTATGTAAGGGGGACTTTTTCATTTTATAGAAGTGAAACTCTGCCCAAATTAAAAGGAGAATACTGAGACTTTGAGCTCAGATTGTTTTTCATATCATTTTATCTGAATGAGAAAGCAAGTTGTTTGCAGACTTTGTGTTGTTATAGCTTGTATCGTTTTAGGAGATTGTTCTTATGTTTGTCTTCTAAATGTGTTCTTTTTTATTTAATTTGGCAAGTAGAACTAGTGAAAGTAATTAGGAAGGTGTCCTAAAACTAATTGAGGGGAAGACTTTGTGCTTTCACAATTGTTTTCAGTGTGTGTTTTTAATTTCTTTCTATGTTGAGGATTTTGGGATGACTTTGTGCCCCCATTGTATTTTGTGTTTCACTCTTTAGGGAGTTGAGGTGTAGACTTTGTGTTATACTTCATCCTAGTAGTTATCATGCTTGTGTTACTAGTTTCTTGTTACTACCTAAAAGAATTCCTGTTGTTCCCTGTAAGAACACTTTTGAAAGAAGAGAAGTGCCTTCAGTGTTTTCACCAATATTTTCTCCTTTGTTTGTTAACATCATCTCTGAAAAAAGAGAGATGGATGGTGTATTTTGCCCCTAAGTGTTATTATTTGATTATATATATAGTATATGGTGCCTGCATATTCATAGGGAACCTCCCCTTGATGAGAGGAGAGATTTGTCCACCTCTAATGTAGTGAACTTGCACACTGGGCTGACTTATCTCCTTTGCTGTGGATGATAAGACCTATTTTTCTCAATCAAATAGTTGACTAACAAAATATTCACCCAACAAGAGGTATGGATGTGATTAGATCTTGATGTAGATGTATTATAATTGAATGAAGGATAAGATCATGATAGGATGGTGTGATGGGTGATGGTAGATTATGACTAGCAATCGTATACATCATTAGAGATATTGGATGCTCTTCATTTAATTGGTGCCAATTGATAAAAGACTGTAGGAGATCTAAGAGACTTTGAATTTGGTGTTCATCTTTGATATGATCACTTGATAGATGGTCAGATGTGCTTTTGACATTATTTAGATTTTGACTGCCCCTTGGTGCCTGATTTTGGGCTTCACTAGGGGAGATTGATTTTTGACTTGATAAATGATGATTTTGACTTTAACATTCCTCTAATGCTTGATATTGAGCTTCATTAGGGGAGGACATATATTGATTAGGTTGATGATTGGAATTTTCTTGACTTTAACTTATGGGATAAAATATGATTTGATCATTATGATTGAATTTTTGAATATGGTCTTGGACCCTTATCCTTATGGCACACATTATATTGCTTCAAGAAGGATCCAATGATGTATGTTCCTATTTGTCCTTATTGAGGGAGGTGATTAAATGATCATTGATAGGAAGAAAGGAGTTTATGATGGATGAATGTGGTGGAAATGGTATGATGAGGTCAATGAGTGGTGATGGGGAAACATAGTCTTCATAGGGGTTCCTAGGAGATCCAATTTTTACATCAGAGAAAATCTCCTCAAGATCAACAAAAGGATCACTAAGACTAGTTATAATATATGCATCCAAAGTAGGACTAGATTCATTTTGATGATATTCTATAGATAATCCTTGTAATAATTATGTTAAGACTTTATCATCCTGATTGGGATCCAAAGGTATGCCTGGTGATGGATTGGAGGTATTCAAATTAGAGGGATCCTAAAAAAGATAGGCATTATCAGTATTTATTTCCATATCAATGAGGGATGATGTTTTCTATGAGGAATCTGATTTTTAATTTGGTGTTATACATGATCCAGAAGAAGATAAGACTTCTAATGCTAAAGTTGGTGCTAAATCTAATGTACAAGATGCAATGCTACTAGTAGGAAAATGCTTCTCTATAATTGACCTCTCAACATGGGGTTTGTGATATGATGGGTGAGGTGTAAATGAGGGATGAATAATGGATTCATTAATGGTAGGCCCATGGAAGGACTCACGAGATATGGGAGGACTAGGCTCATAAGGGATAGACCTAGATTTGATGGAGGATTTGTCAGAGATGGGAGTGGTGTCTTGAACTTGGCTTATAAGGGGAAGGTCTTGATTATGATTAGGGATGGAATATTGACATTCCTTTTCTTGTTCACTGAGGGATTTAGACTCATCTTGTTTATCTTTAATTATTATGTCACCACAATCAATGAGGTCTTGGACATAATATTGGAAAGGATGACATAGATTAATGGTATGCCCCTAGGTTTGGTGATATGCACAATATTAATTGGATTTATACCAAGAGGGCTTAAGATTAGTGGGATTAAGATGTTAGATAGGTGGATAGACCATAATTTTAATGATGACTAGTTGTTTGAAGAGGGATCCCAAGGATATAGGAATGGGAGTATAATAACCCACTTCACTTTGTGACTTAGATGTGGAAGCATGAGATTTTAGACCAAATGGTTTTTGACATAAGGGGGTGGAGGGAGTCAAAATAGCCAAGATTGGATTCCCTTTTCTAGTATGGGAATGGGTAGATGGTGGTTTATGACTAGTAGATGGAGGATTGGAATGGGACTCATATGAATGGGTTGAGATGGGGGGAGTAATGAGTTAAAGGGGATCAACACCTTTAAGAATTAGAACACCCATCATAATAAATTGCAAGAGGATCTCATCCTTGTGGGTAGCTATATATTTGTCTCTGAATGAAAGGTCTAGCTCTATGGGGGATAAATGATAAGAGATGGATGATGGGAGGGAGGATAAGGATTAAGTATGATTCCTTAAACAAAATGGGTCCAATAATGGAGCTAGTATGATAGGTGATGATGATGATGAGGTTGACTAAATGTGATTAGGTGTCTATAAGACTAAAAGTTTATATGGATAGTTCAATAGTCATTAACATCCTATCAATGATGCTTAGTTATCAAGCTAACAAAAGGATTGAGGATTTGATGGGTGCCTAGATTCAAACTAGTAAGAATATGATATGATGGGTGCTAGTTATGAATAGGCAAGATGATTAGACTAGAGATGATTAGATTGATGATTGATTGGTTTCTAGATTGAAACCATCAAAGTGATAAGATGCTAGAAAAATATTTACTAGGTATGAAACCTGACCAAGTGATAAGTGATAGTGGGCTTAGGATGATAGGATACAATAACTCAAGCCTGGGATGAATTTTGTTCAAGATGGGATAGGGTAGGATGAAGGTGATAGGATAATGGAAAGGGACACGTATGATAAGTGATGATAAAGTTATGATGGGTAATGTAAGTGAGAGGGGGATGGTTTGGATATGGATGTGACTTAAAAATCCAACTAGGATAAGATAGGACAAGGATAAACTAGATGGGTGATAAAAGCAAGGTCAAGATAAAAGATTGGGTATATATTGAGATAGATGTGGATGGGTAGACTAGGATATGAAATGAATGGAATGATGTACATGAGAAACAAATCATATACAAGGGGATGATGAGATATAGGATATACAAAACAAGATGTAGGTGATGACAGGTGGGTCTAGTGATAAGATGTGATTAAAAGGATGTACAAAGAATAATATGTATAATGGAAGGATGAGATAAGGACATACAAAAGAAAAAATGATGTACAAGAGGATAATGATAAGGATTTATAAGATGTGATTGGGATATAGTCAATGATGAGTGGATATAACTAGACTAGGATGAGATTAAGACAAGGTGGGAGATGGGATAAAGATATATAAGGGGAATGATGATTTACGGATGAAATGATGGTGTATGAACAAGGATAATATGGAGGTGACAAAATTAGGATGGGATAAAGACAAAATGAGATAGGGACAAGGATATATAAATATAATATGTATAATGGGATGATGATAAAGATGATAGGTATAAAGGGATGAGGATGAGGTAAGAATCTACAAGATGAGTTTATATAAGACCTAAATATATGTGTATATGTTGGGGTGAAGTATGACTCAACTCAAAAATAATATGGGTCTAACACAACACTCAAAAAACACACATAATCACTAATCCAAAATTAGTCAACTGATAAGGGCGTGTAACTCAATGCCTATACCATCCAACAAATTCATGAGTGAGGTTGTAGGCTAGTGACCCATTATGGTATTGATCAAACCCTCTCAGCTCCACTTGTACATGATGGCTACTTCAAAGCTGATACTGACTCCTATAGTGGTACACTTATTATGACTGAAGGATCCTAATCTAGGTATACACAAGGGTTTTTATGTGTGTCCCCTATATAAATGAAGGTATAGTGGGGCCAAATTCCATGTAGGATGCTATTTAACTACCTTATATCTTAGAGATTAACTACCCCTCACTCCATGAAACCCTTTATGGGGAATTTTTCTTAGGTGCCTAATGACAACTCCCTTGATTTTTAAATTTTGGTGGAACAAATAGTTTGGACTAGTGCATGGTGGTTAAATCCATAATCACTATCCCCCTAGAAAATAAAAAGGATGGAAGGTTTATAGATGGTTTTTTATCCCTCAAAAATTGTCACAAGGATGCAAGGGGGAGAGCATAGACCAATCATAGCCATCGATATACAAACAAGTAGACAAAAGATTAATTAACTGATTAATATTAAGTTGTGAGATTATATATATAAGATGAAAGAATATACAAGAAAGATATATATATATATATATATATATATATATATATATATATATTAGATCCTTTAATCTTATATATATATATATATATATATATATATATATATACATGACAAAATGATGAAAATGATATGTATAAGATTAAAGGATCTAATATATATATATATATATATATATATATATATATATAAAAGACAAAAACAATTTTAAAATGCCAAAATGAGTCTTTGGTAGGCATCCTACAAGAAAATAATTAGTATTTTTTGATTTAGAATTCTAAATAGGTATCCTACAAGACAAGGATTAGTAGTTTGATTAATCTTGAGGGGAACTTGCAAGTCAAAATGTTAGATCAAAATATGACCTATAAAAAGATGATGTTATAAAAAACAAAATAGCCTCTAGATTTACCCCTACACAAAACAAAATGTTAGTCTAATAGGCCTTAAAAAAAACACCCTACAAAATAATGATTTGTCTCTATAACTCCTTTGGGTCAACGGGCCACAATGTGGGGGTCTGGGGGTGGTAGCCCCCAATGGGGTCAAAGGGTAGCGCTCCTTGTGGAGTTAAAGGGCAGAGCCCCTTATGGGGTCTAGGGGTAGTGCCCATGGCACACTCCCTATTGTGGTATAGGGTAGGGTTGAGGGGTGGAGCCCCTGATGCCAAAGGTAATTTAGGCCTTAAGGGAGACCCAAAATGACTCAAAATTCACCAAAAATGACCCTAAAAATGCACTTAAAATGATCAAATTGAAGGCAAAAATTAATGCAAAATCATGATTACACAATGAAAAATCGTAATCAAAGAGTGCAAAATTGTAACTCTAAGGCAAAATCATAGATTCTGAGTTGTGATTTTATAATGGTTAGTTAACCATGAAGGTTAACCTACAAAACCATGATAGTTTAGACAAAAGCATGATAGTAACTGACAAAATTGCTATTGGTTGCAAATTAAGAGTTGTGATTTTGTGGGAAATCATAAAACATCTAGATTTTGACTATGGACTAGAAATAGATAATTACACAAATTTTTGAATAGTTATGTATAGGTCTAGAAATGCTTAATTATGCATTATTTTAATGCCATAAGGGTTTATGTACAAATGATTATAATGTATTAAACTAATGTTTATGATGTATCCAAAAGCTTTTTAAATATAGAAATTTAAGATGTTTAAAATATACAAGATTTTGAACAACAAGATTATTTGCCCTAAATCTATCTTATGAGGTCTAAAGATGAATAACAGACAAAATGGGAGTTGAAATTGACAAAAATTACAAAATCACCATTGGGACTTCAATATCGCTACTCCATAGGGCAAATTCATGATACTGAAAATTACGTGATCTATGATTTTGTGGGAAGTGAAAAAAAGGTTAAGGTCTATTTAGTTGATTCTCCTACCTTGTCTCTTCTTTCTTGTTGTACCTACTAGTCATAACCAAATTCATAAGTACAAAATCCATGATATGGAGATATGGTTAATCAAAACATAAAATCATTTAGATGTAAACACAAAGACACCATGATGTTTGGCTATGTGATAATGAGTCTTAGAGCAAAAACTTTGATCCTTACCATAAAAAATTACAAAATAAACACTCAAAGGTTAGACAAAAGGAGGATCAATAGATCAAATAGGTGATTTTACTCTTGCATCTAGAACCTTCAAAATCATAAATTAATAGGGAAAAACTGTAACTACCTATACAAAATCATGATTCTCAAAGTCAAATTTTTGTGCCTAACCTATAAAATAGACTGTTATTGATTAGACAAAATCACTACTCTATAGGTAAAGTCATAAATCGCTATACAAGGTCATAACTTATGAGTTATGGTATTATCAAAGGGCCAAAAATTACATGGTTAGGAAAATAGTTAGTGGTTAGGTTAAATG
The DNA here is from genome assembly GCA_037957365.1 of Torreya grandis. Classification (NCBI taxonomy): domain Eukaryota; kingdom Viridiplantae; phylum Streptophyta; class Pinopsida; order Cupressales; family Taxaceae; genus Torreya; species Torreya grandis. The sequence goes on from JARHVA010010210.1 coordinate 37,727, forward strand.
GTTAAGAAAAAATTTAAATTCTTGGGGATAAGATCATGACTACACAGGACAAAGTCATGAATACCAGTGTAAAACTATGACTTGCACCTGTACAAATAATTTTTTCAAAAATCTGAGTATTTTCTCATGCTAATAATTTATGAAAGTTGCCAAAAGGATTTATACCAAACAAAATAGTTAAAATTGGGAGGAATCTCCCACTGTGGTCATGAAAACATAGATGAATTTTGAGTTCTATGGATTAAATCATGAAATTCAATCAACCCAAATAACCAACTACCTAGTTAAAGCGATAGAGTCATTAGAATAATAATGCAATAGGTGAATAAACATTCAAACCAAAATTATAAAATCCTAAATCTAAATTCTCTACACCATGATTAAATGGAATAAAAGACAATGAGGATTGAGATTACCTTGACTCAGATTTTTATCATAGATACTTGATCAAGGATGATGGATTCTTGATTATGAACTCTTAAGATTGTTGATTTATTTAATATGGATTTGTTATAAATCTTGGAGATGGAATTACATGGATGAGAGGATTTGTTTAAATAGAGGAAGAAAAAAAAGATCAATTGTGGATATTCAAACTTGGTTGGAGGATATCAAGAGTTGTAGATTATCCAAGGAATTTAAAATTCCTCAGAAGCCTCTGAATTTGGAGGCTTCTAGAGAAAAGGGTGAGAATAGATAAGGTTATAGATTTGGAGGGTTATATAATCCTTCTTATGGATTAATTATGATTAGAGGGAGGTTAGATAGGGATTAGGGACTAGGGGTGTAGGAGAGCCTAGGCATAGACTAGTAGGTGGGCCATTGGAAATTTAAAATTCTCAAATAATAGATAAGTGGGGTTAGATTAGGATAATAGGGATTTAGGATAATCAATGATGATGTGGGATAGAATAAGTTTAGTAGATGATGACTACTAGAAGAGGATATTATATACATGATTATAAAGGGGATAAATTATCGAGATTAAAAGGGATAAATGAGATAAGCGAAATTAGTATTGACTAATAGGAATATTAGTGATAATAATATAAGAGAGAGAATTTAGGTGCATACATTAGGCACATAAATATAGTCATAATTAATTAAAAATTTTCATTCTTAACACATCATAAACCACATGACTTGTGTCCAAATACATGACTCTTATTTTCCATTCCTTTAAGTCATTTATCTATATGTGGGATTGACCCTTTGTTTGTTGTCAATATTACACAAAAAATCCAAAGTCAAATGCTCAAACTACTTAATATCACATTCAAATTGTCTCCTGCTTAGGATAATCACCCCAAATATTTTAGGATAGGTATGTGGTAGGTAGAAGTGAGTACTACCATGCTCTTGTCCACCTAGAGTGGTTACATCTCATGTAAAATAAGAACTAGTTTCCAAATTTCAAATTATTCTATTGGGTTTTTCCACATGTTTCATAAGGTTGGATAAAGGAAATTATCAGAAGGTTTGCCTATAAATACACATCAAAGGTAATTAATTATAGAGAGCTTGACACTATCTATTAAACAATTTCACACTATTTCACATTGAAAAAATTTGACATATTCCTTTCAAATTCAAGATCATTCACAAGGAGTTGCCATAAGCCAAGTCTAAAACATCTCAAAGAAACTCAAGAGATATCATTGTCAAGTATCAAAGTTGAATTTATAACTACATACACATAATCAAAGAACATAATTTCAAAATCACTCTAGTTGGGAGAACTACGTGTGCTTGATTTTCATTCTTGGAGTATTCGATATGTAAATAATGATCAATGATTAAGGGGGTGATTGAGGTTAGGTCAACCCATTACACTCATCTATTTTTTTATAGTTTTCCAAGCTTTTAAAGTGACCTTAGGGTTTCAAAGATAAAATAATGAAAATAATAAATTATGTGTGGCATAACCCAAATCACAACATCTCATCCTAATTAACAGACTTAGGCGTAAGAGGCACAATTGTTAGATTTTCATCACAGTCAACCAAGACAAGTCCATAGTTAAAGGAATCAAGTAAATTGCATTATTATCCACCTACAATGGTCATGTCCAAATATGCTATTTGATCTATCATTGTCAAAATATTGTTTTTTCTATCTTTTCTTATCAGTCAACAATCATAGTCAACTAGGATAAGTCTGTGGTCAACAAACTTGAATGACCTATGTTGTAGTCTAACTGGAGTAAACTTATTCAAGAGCAGTTTTAGATTTTATTCTTGATTCTAAAGATGCATAGTCACACAATTTTTTGATTTTTACTTGTATACATCTGAAATAGTCAACAAAATTATGTGTTTGGGCTAAATACATTGCTTCTGAATGTTTTGTAAAAATAATAATTTTCCATATTTGTCAATTTCCAAAATTAATTTTTTTGATTATTATATATATGTAGCATTTTGATATTTATTTATTTTTATACCTATTATTCACAAAAAACTATTATTTTATGAAAAATAGGGTAAAATATATTGGTAAACCTCTTCATTTTTTAACATTGTTTTTTTAATTTGTCTTAGGGTTTCATATTAGTTTCTGATTTCTATACATAAAAATATTACTTTTTGAATTGGTTTTCAAATTTAAAGTTCATTTTTTATTTTTATTTTTAATTTTTTTTTCCTAAAAACTATAATTTTAAAATGCATAAGAGTTGTCATTCTAGGCAAAGTGGTTTAAATTTTTTCCTAAGTTGTGGTGTGAGAGGTACCATCCCAATAATCAAGTCATTATATATATATATATATATATATATATATATATATATATATATTTTAATTTCCATGTATCTTATGGTATATCAAAAATGCCTAGAATTTCATTTTTAAGCCATAGGAAGCCTTCAATCATATTTTATTGTAATGTATCAGGTTATGGGTAGCCCTAGAAAGTTACACTTAACATACTCTAGAGATGAGATAATACATCTATGGAAGGTTGGAATCCTCTGTAGTTAACATATTTTGGATTGGGTTCACTATTTTATGATTGTGATTAGTATATCTAAGATCCTATAGAGAAAACAACCTTGAATAGTTACACCCCTAATCCTTGTTATAAATTTCAAAGCTTCAATTTTAAATTATGATAATATTGAATGCATTTTGCTTACATTTTTGAAGTTCACTATTGAATTTTATGTTACTTTTCAAACTATTATTTGGATTCATTATATATGTGTATGAATCAAATCTAGATATCAAAAAAATACTAAACTACATAATGTACAATTTCAATCCTTCTTTGATACATATTGTTGAAATTTCCAATCTAAGCTACTACCTGTTGCCACCAAGCACAAAAGGGTGTGAATGAATTAGTTTGATCCTCCTACTCCTAGAACTAAATATTATCTCACACACTATCCTACTCTTATTATCCATGCATGACATGTATTAGAATTCAATGTCTATGATGTTGTTGGAGTAAAGCATGTAATCTTCTTTCGAGAGTTGGTTTATTATTGGAGATGCTATTCTATTTCGTACATGTAATTTTTAGGTGCAAAATAATAAATAGACACTCCTATTTTATAGGTTGTTCATACAAAAATATTTTTTTGCACAAAACAACCTACCTTGCCTATTTAATAGGTAATCTCTTGTAGTTTTGACTTGGTCATTTTTGTAGACCCATATAGATGATTTAGAGGATTGTGAATACATTTACAAAGACTTATTATGTAATGTCTATGTTTTTAGATCTATGGTAATGATGTGAAGGAGTGATCCTACTAGTTATGCATTCTTTAGGAACTCTAATATGGTATCAGAGCTACCTTATGTAGCCATTACTTAGCTTTCTAGCTTTTTTTCAAGACCCCTATATTGGTGAATCCCAAACACTATTTTTGAAGTTTGTTCTATAGATTGGTGAGTTGTTTGACAAGATTGATCAATTTTTCGTGTGGCTTACCACCATCAACTTTAACACTGACCTTCCTTGGCATCAACATTGTGTTCAAGCTTTAGTTGAACCTGTTATGTGATGTGGATCTGTCTGTTGAGCACGCCTCATTTCCATGGCATGCTATGTATTTTTTGGTTCATTAGATATTTTTTGACACCATCAGAACCTATATTTATATGGCCTTTGAGTGTAATGATTGTGTTGTGTCACTATTATTCATAGATCGACCCATATGCGTCACAGATTATTTATAAAACTTGATGATCTTTTATTTGACATCTCCATATTCATTTCTTTACTTGAGACCTAAGCATTCAACATCCCATTTATTAGTTTCTTGATTTGAATTTTTTATGTAGACTTAGCATAATCAACTCACTATGAGTAGTTGTTATTAAACTGTGACTCAATCCTGTACCTCCTAGATTTGCATCTCATCCCTTTATCATCTACTAGGGAGTTGAAGGTATTATATCTAAAGTTGAAGGGTGATTATCATTGGTATCTTGCCAAGTTTAAGATTGATGCTGAGTGAAAGGAGGCTACTAAGAGCATTTTTCTCACTTATAAGTCTACCCAAGATATTATGGTGGTAGAGTTGACCTTGATGAGAACCATTACTTGATGTTTTTTTACTGAGTCTACATCTTTACAAACTTACTACCCTTCTCATAGGTGAAGATGTGGCATAAGACTTCCACTCACCCTTGAAAGGTTTTATTTTGGTGATAGGGTCTTACCATACTTTGAGAATGGCATCCTATTTTTTAAGGAAATACTTCACCAGCTTCTTGATTTTGATAATGTAATGATAGCTTTCAAGATCACCTTCAATCTCTGGGTTATTATGTAGTTTTGATCCTAGAACTTGCTCAGGCTATCACTATCCAAAAGTGGCTCTTCTAGTAATATTAACCTGAGGGAATGTGCCTCTCAACAAGAACATGGATATAGCCCTTTGCCTATCAAATTGTAGCCTCATCAATAGCCTTTGGTTTTCCATTTAATCTATTAAGTAGTATCTACGTGAAAGTAGAGGATGTGATGACTATGATGTCCATTGTCATTAAGATGGTAGTCACATAGGCTATGCCTTTGATACTTCAATCCTTCTCCTCTGGCAATAATTTTGGTAGTGGTTTATTATTTGTGCTATGAAAGCTATGTAATAGCCACCAAAAACCTTCTCAGTCTCCCTACCATATGAAAATTACTCTCCTCTACATCACCAATTTTTTGGGTTAAACATTGCATGATTTTATCAAGCGCATTGGAGATTGTACACATTGCACAACTAGATTCCCTCATTGTATGCATTTCACTCCACCTTTGTTGGATCACCATTCTATTTGGCCATAAGGCTCAGTGAACATTCCATCACTTGCCTATTGACAAAAGTATGATTTTAATATCTTTTAAATTAAAAATTCAAAGTTCAAAAAGATAAATATCAATTTTGGTAATCTGGTCTTTAAGTTATTAATAGCCTAATTGGTTATTAATGTTTTATTAAATGCTTTTAATTGAAGGGTCAAGGTTTGACCCCCTCCCCAAACTTCTTTTATTCAAATTTTACCTTTTAAAAACATAGAGGGGATAATTTTATTTGAATGGGCAGACTAAAGTGGTGACTTTATTAAAAGATGGGAGACATTTTTTTGGTGAAGTGGGGAGGTTTTTTTTAACTAGAGAGGGTGGTTTATTATTCAAGTGGTGGTAATTATTTTGGAGGAGATTTTTTTTTATTTTAATATAAAAAATGATATTATCATTGTGAAGGAAGATTTTTTCTTGCCTTGTCACCTTATTTTGATCTCATGTATCAAAGATGGAGGGTGAGGTCTAGTCTAGCAGGAGATTATAATCCCTCATAGATAAATCAAACCCATTCTCATTCTTCCCTACCTTTATTTTTGGAGGTCATTGTTATTTCCATTGTTCCCTCTTGGCCCACATTATTTTCATTGTCATCACACTTTACACTCATGGATATATTATCAGAAGAGTTTGACATCCCATTATTTTATTATGCAATGTATTTTTATGCCACTCTTGTACTCATGGACACATTTTTGATAGAGCTCAATGTCCTACATTATTGATTATGGTTTTGTGTTGCATGTGCTCCCTTGTTTTAGGAGCAACTCTCTTGTTCTTGATGGCATCTTCTACACATTGATCACATTCTATTTTTTATGCATCATCTAGTGTTTTTTATTGTATGGTATCTTTATTTATAGTCACACTGAGAGTCATGGAGTCTTTTTATTCATGTTTTTTAATTCTATGTTGAGTGCTTAATCTTCAATTGTTGACTATCCCATCACCACCAGGGCCATTTTATTGAGAGATATTTGTTCTGTATCTTTGACACTTTTTTGACAGTTGATAGTCTCATTCAGATTTGTTATGAAACTTGATCTCCTTCTAAAGAGTAGATATTCTAGTGAATATAGTGTTATCATGTCAATGTTTGATTAGTGGATTCAGTCCACTCATATAAAACTTTTTTGCATCACTCCACCTAGTCAACAATATGGGGGGTATGGTGTAGATCTTGCTTCTTTGATTCTCATGTTCCTTCCTAAAACTTGGTGTACCACATTTTCTAGTAGTAAATAAAATTTAATTGGTGAACTATTTTTCACTATCAACACCTCTATCAGTATCTATTCATAAGAGCTATTCTGGTGAATTCTAATATCATTTGTTTTTTGTGATCAAGTAGTGGATCCAGACCACTCCTACACATTTGAGTTCCATTGAGACTTTTGAGTTCAACAAGTGCATTTATATTTGATGGTCTTTGTTACATATAGTGCACCTCTTCAACATTATGTTCAAGTATTGGGCCATTTTATTTCTTGGGATACCTTACATCATATGTTTTTTTGCTCTCTCAACTTTAGTTGTTGTTACTATTTTTAGGTACCTTGTAGTGATATATTTCATCCTTGGTGACTCTATTTCCCAATGTTTTGATATCAGTGTTTTTATAGAGTGAGCCTCATATAGAGTACCAAATCCTCTTTTAACTGGTGGTTACAATGATTCATCATCCATGTATTCTAGTAAGATGAATTAGTTACCATAGGGACACTTTATATTTCATTGTGATTTGTACATGGGTACCTGATTAGGCCTAGTTGTTAGGACCCATCAGTCTCTTTGCTTTCTCTTTTTTCACTCCCTATTATACACTTAAGGGAAGGTGTTAGAGTAAAACATGTAATCTTGTTTTGAGAGTTGGTCTATTATTGGATATGCTATTACATTTTATGCACATAATTATTTGGTGCACAATAATAAACAGACACTCCTATTTTATAGGTTGTTCATACAACAATATTTTGTTTCATGAAATAACATATCTTGCCTATTTAATAGGTAATCCCCTATAGTTTTGACTTGGTCATTTTTATTGACCCACACAGATGATTCAGAGGATTGTGAATATATTTACAAAGACTTATTGTGCAATGTTTATGTTGTGAGAGTTGTGGTAATGATGTGAAAGAGTGATCCTGTTGGTTATGAGTTCTTTATGAACTCCAATAAATGTCAACACTAGATGAAGGTATATATCTCATCCAACATAACAAAAATAAGATGGTAAATATGATCCTCCTCAACCCCTCCACCTCCCATAAGACATGTCTACCAACCAAAAGGTTATGATATCATTGATCACCTATAAAATAATCATGCTAATATTTCAATTTTAGAGTTACTCTAAACAATGATTATGTACAAATATGTCTTATATGAATCATTACTCAACATAATTTTATGTAGTAATGTAAACCCCCCCTTATGTTGCTTCTATTATTAATACTTTATGATGGATAGAAACAATCATTTCTTTCAAAAAATAAGACTTACCTTCAAAACTTATCATAGATCAACATCTTCCATTATATATCTAGGTTTATGTATATAATAAAGTTTTCAAAAGGGTCCTTGTCAATAATGGGTTATGATTAAACATTTGAAATATATATTTCTTAAATCTACTAGATATATATGCACAATATCTTATTTATTCAGACATGAACATTCAAGGATTTGACAATATTTTGTAAAAAGTATGGACAAACTACATTGCATATAACTATGGGTCCTCATACGATATTCATAGTTTGTTAGGTTATGCCTAATGACCTTAAGTATAATATTATTTTATGAAGATCATGGATACATGATATGAATGCAATTCCCTCTACTCTACATGCATATTTAAAGTTTAATCACCAAGGATACATTTATACATGCCCTTTGGATTAAGAATTATTTAATTATTGTGTATTATCATAACTTAAAGATTATTACATTCCTCATATTCAACCACATGTACAATAATTTAGATTGATAGAGTAACTAATTTAATCTTTTATTCCAATTGCATCATGATCAACAAATTATAGTAAATATAGATTTGGGCTTAAATATTTACAAAAAATGGGATATATAGGACAAGGATTGGGAACACATGAACTATGGATTGCTAAAACATTTCAAAAATTTCATCTAAAATACATTATTTAGAGGAATTAAGAAAACATAAGAAAAGAATGTCTAAACCAATTACTATATATACACACTTCCTAAAAGAAAATCTTGAGTTAGTACATGAAGTTTATAATACATTTACATTACAGTTGGTATACCCCAAAATGATTGAAAATACATCTTACCCATAAATATGGATATTAGATGAATTTTCCAATGATGATTCTCTCTTAGAATACCTCAAGACATATGAGGAAATTTCTTCATTTTATCATAATAAAACATTTTCTCACTCAAAAATTACTCTAACATATTTTAGAGAACCTAAATATACTAATATACACACCAGAACAAATGGTCAAGATACCATTACTGCAATACCATGTATGGAACAAAATTAAAATCTAATTAGTGAAGAGATTGTATAATTTTAGTATGGGATAGATAAATATCCATGACAAGAACATCTAACAACTTTATTAAAATATAAATGAAGATAAAAATATTTGATGAGTTATACATGATTACCCATAATTATTCACATGGGATTATAAAGATATCCTTAGAATTGATCTTTTAGTTGTAATGCATAATATATTACTATAGCTAGATGCCAAGCTATCCAAGCAAAAAATAAGAAAAATACATCCAAAAGAATCCTTGGTAGTCAAACATGACATTGAAAGGTTTTTGGATGCAGGTTTTATTTGAGATGTTGATTATTCTAAGAGGGTATCTAACATAGTCCCAATCACAAATACTAATGGATACACTTGATACTATACAGGCTATCAATATCTAAATAAGGCCTGCACCAAATATGATTTTCCATTGCCAAACATTGATATGATTTTGGATTCTACTGATGTTTATAAAATGTTATCATTTATAACTAGATTTTTTGGATATAATAAAATCAATATTAACCTTGATGATCAATTAAAAACATCATTTATCACATCATGGGGAAAATTTTGTTATGTATTCATGCCCTTCAAATTAAAAAATGTAGTGGCCACTTACCAAAAATTGATGACACACATCTTCCTTGATAACATATAAAAAATGTCAAAGACTATGTGGATGATTTAATTGAGAAATAAAAACATTGACATGATCATGATATGGATTTATGAAATATATTTTAGAGACTATTGAAATTCAATGTGTGTTTAAATCCAAAGAAGTGTGTATTCATATTCAAATTAGATAAGCTACTTGACTATATCATATCTCAGAGAAGAATTGAAGTAGATCCCAAAAATATAAAAGCTTTTGTAGATGTACCTCATATAGTAGGTTTGAATACATTATTATCCCTATGAGAAAATATTCAAGTGATAAGTTGGTTTTTATCTTAGTTTTTTGACAAGACATAATTGTTCACATACATATTAAAAAAAGATACAAAATTTGACTACAATGCCAGATGACAACAAAGTTTTGCTGCAATGACATAATATATTCATAGTATAACTATCCTTTTGTTGTAAATAATAAATAGACCTCTATTATTATACATTTTAGCTATAAAACATTCATTAGAATCTTTACTCATATAATATGATGATGATCATAGAGATAACACCATTTACTACATTAGTCATACATTAGTTGATTATGAGAAAAATATATTGCAATGGAAAATTTATTTTTAGATATTATGTTTGCAAGACATAAATTATGATATTATATGCTAAATAATGAGACACAAGTTATCAAAAAATTATACCCACTTAAGTTTCTCATGTCCAAGTCACATTTATCTAGACACATCACCAAATGGGTAATGATACTCATGGAATTCGACTTAAAATTTATATCTCAAAAATATGTAAAAGGGAAAGTTATCACAAATCACTTAGCTAAATCTACATTATTAGATACATCACTAATTAATTACTATTTTCATGATGAATTTATTACATATCACATGGATAATGATATATAGATCATGTACTTTGATGGATCAAAATGTGCCACCAATGTTGGAGTAGGGATAATCTTCATTACTCCTCAAGGTCAACCATTGCCATTTACATTTTGCCTAGGATTTTTATGTACAAATAATATCACATAATATGAGGCTTCAATAATGGGTTTATCTACTACACATTATAGAAATAAAATATCTAATAGCATATGAAGATTATTAGCTTTTAGTTAATCAAGTTTCAAATATTTATCAAATTAAAGAATAAATATTAATCCCATGCAAAGAAATAGTACAATGATTAAAGATGAACTTCAACACATTTTAAATAGAAAGCATACCCCACAAATATAATATAAATGTTGATGTAATGGATAGTGCTACTTACATTATCCTATCAACTTCAATAATCAGTGTGTGATTTTTACTATTCATCAAATAATACACTCATCGGTTACTACAACTACTTTATACGCTTTAGAATAATTGTCAATTACTTGTAGCATAGTAAATTAAAAATGGTATAATGATATACATATTTTCTTATATCAAGTTTTTATCCCAAAAAATGCTTCACACAATGATAAATGTAAATTACAACATGAAGCAATGTGTTATGTTCTAATTGGAAGATATTTATTAAAAATATCATTCAATGGGCATCTAATTTGATGTTGAAGTCATGAACAAGCTAAAATAGACATACTTGAAGTACATAATAATGAAGTGGAGGTCACTTTAGAAAAAAATCCATGTCCTATAAATTATTACAACAAGGTTATTATTGGCCTACAATTGAACAAGAATGTCATGAATATGCAAAACTATGTTCACAATGTCAGAACCATAGTAACCTAAATAATGATCAATCATATAAATTAAAATCTATTATTTCACCTTGGCCATTTTCCATTTGAGGATTCAATCCAATTTGAAAGATAAATCCATAATCATTAGATAATCACAAGTTAATTATTACAACCATAAAATATCTTAAAAAAAAGGTTGAGGCCATATCATTATAGTCGACTATAGGATAAGATATTGGTCACTTATTGATGACATATTATTTCATGGTTTGGATTACCATAAGCTTTTCTAATAGATAATGGAACATTATTAAAAAATAATACATTTAAGTGATTATATGTGGATTCAATATAGTCACACTTTATCTACTCCATTTTACCCACAAGGAAATAGAAAAACATAAGTGAGAAATAATACAAGAATCAACATCTTAAGCAAAACTATTGCAAACATGACGTAGATTTACATAATTAGATTATATACACCCTTTGGGCATAACGAAAAAACATGTGTACACCAATGAAGGTTGCACCATATTCACTCGTTTACGAAACAAAAGCAATACCCCCTATAACATTGGAAATTCATTTTTTATGGGTCTCTTTAAAAGACATCATTAAAGACAATGGGTATCGATAAAAAAAAGTTACATGAATTGAAAATGATTGACAACAAGCATATTCAAGAAATTAAACATCCTAAAGTCTATAAATATTGCATCAAAATAGCATATGGAAATACGATTCATAATTGTGAGTTTAGAATTGAGGACCTAGTGCTAAAATAAAATTAGAATAGTATTAATGAAAACAAAGAAAATAAAGGTAAGTTTAATCCCAATTGGTTGGATATTTTTATGGTTACTAAAAAGTTAGGTACAAGAGCTTACCATTTAAATACACTCAAAGGGAAACTTTTGAATAACCCTATGAACATCATTCAATTACACCAACATTAAACATAAAGGAAAAATTCAAAAATATCAAAAATACAAAAAAATCAAATATTTCAAAATACAAAAAAACATTTAAAATATTTTTTATAAATAAAAAATAAGGACTTGAGCATAACATGAGTTGCGATTTTACTTATTTACATATGTTATTTATCACATATTTGGTAGATAACATATTATTTTTCTATACACACATGCATTTCAAAAGTTTTATAAGTGTGATGTAGGACATAATATACATGAATTCTTAGATGATGGATTCCCTTCTACCCAGTGACCATGCCTATGCTAGGGGTATATAATTATACGTACTATATTATAATAGGTTATATCTTTATATGACTTCTCAACCATATCAAGATACACATCTTATTAGTGTATTTTTATTTGATCATATTGCACATTATGTTACATGGATATGCTACCTTGATATGATATGACATTAATCTAATGAATAGTGTAGACTAGTCTTCACTTGTTGTTTTCTCCTTTTATATTATTACTCTCTTTCATGATAGGATATACATTGATTGATTATTATGTGTGGACCTTGGCCCTTGTGTGAAAATTTATTGAACCTATCTATGAGATTTATGCTTAATATGTATAATATTTAAATATGTTCATTGCTTGTGGCCCTTAACACCAAATTCTATACAACATTTGAACTTATCTCTTGTTTTCAACACTCTTAATGTCTTTACATGCAGCCATTGGCCATGTTTTTTAAGACATATTCATGTCCATTATATGTATCCCTTGGCCTTATTGTAGGACATTGTGTGACATTATGTGTTGTACTTATTGAGATTCATTAGTGGTGCCATGATATATATATATATATATATATATATATATATATATATATATATATATATATATATATATATATATATATATAATCTTCTTATGTAGTATATTTTTAAGATGGTTACTTTATTGCATGATTCATTACTAAATCTATCTAGATATTGTTGGTCTCTCCAATTGAACCACCCAAAAAATGGTTATGAGATTAACTATTCTAAGAGGACAAAGGGAGACAACAATCATGGGATGAAATGTCCCCTCATTAATTTTAAGATTGATGTTGGTTTAACCCAAGGACCAAGTATTTTAACCAAGTCTACTTTAAGAGTAACAACTACTACCACCAGAGGTTAAATTGATATGATAATTCATGTTCATTTACTTGGTTTCTTATTATTTTTATATATCCTACTATCTACTTGATTTAAATGATAAAACAATCAGAATCTACTTCACTACAATTCTTATCACAACCTAAACTAGGGTAGGACATTATTAAAAAAAGTAAAAAGGAGAGAGGGTATGGAATAAAATAAAGGGTGTATTTGATATAAATGATCTTATTGGTACTAAAAAACTAAAAATCATTATTTACCATAGTTATACCAATGTATGCCTAATCTATAAATTACAAAAATTTTATAGCCACTTAGTGGGAAAGATGTTAAGGACAATCTTGAAAGTCATTAGTCTATTGAATCAATTATAAATATAGCCTATATTTTACCCTAAAGTTGTTGCACATTCTGAATGTAACAAGTATAAAATAAAACATGAACAAATCCAAAAGACTAATTATGATAGATATGACACAACATAACTAAGATGATCATGTGTAAACAAGTACAGTAATGGTCTTATAATTAATTAACCAGCTAAATAAAAATATTAGAGACATTAAATGAACTAAACATAACAAAATATTTATTCAACATTCTAAAAGAATTATGTTATAGTCAATATCTCCTAGTGAGTAATTAAGTCAATAAAACATACAAGAAAGGCTAGTGCAATCTAGGCTAGTTCTAACAACAGTTTGACACCTAAAAATATTGACCCAATGGATGCACAATTAAGGTGAAAACACCAAAGAAAGGTAGGTTTAATCCTAACATAATTCCAATAGTGTTCTAACCCCAAAAAGTCATGACCCTTACAAAGGGAAAATAACATTCCTTATATAGACATATTTATCCATGAAGTGCACTCAACCCACTACTAGGGTGGTTATAATATTCAATGATGATTGGGGATTATAGTAGTTAGGATTTTGATAGATTCATTAAAAAATTTCCATCTTTAGCATGATTTGTAGTTTAAAGACCACACTTATTAGATGCTAAATATTATATTTTATGCTCATTATCTCTCCTTAGCCTTTAACCATGTGCACACCCTATGATGACTCATATCATATTGACTACTTTGTATTTGATTTAGGGGTTGATTTAATGAAAGATCCATCCCTATCTTGATTTAAAGGATATATTGGATAAATTCACCCCTTTAATATCCTTGAAATTTATCGCTTCTAGGCCTTTTAGTTGGTGAGAAAATAACTACATTTGTTTGCACTTCCCAAACTTGACATTCAACCTTCTTAGGAATCTTGATGATTTTAATAGCTAGAAAAGGCATCAATATTGGCCTTATCACTCTTCTAACATCATCGCTACCACATGGATCTTTCTCAATGTCATATTCCTTCTCCTTTACTAGGCTATAGGCTTTGCTTGTTATGTCCCACTTTGCTACTTGGCAACTTGTCCTCACCCCTAGGATTTAATTTTTAATTTGCCTCTATCATCACCATGGCCACATATCTTCTTCTTAGCTTCCTAGACTCTTCATGCTTTGGGATAATGTTGCCAATGCCCCAAGATCCCAATCTCTGAGGAGGGTACCACATGGTGTCTTCGTAGGGCATTTTCCAATGTCATTCAAATCATGGGCGTGTAGGTTAATACTATAATACACCTAAGGTTTTGATGTTTTGGGATAATTATATAATGCCTCTGAGGTTCCAAGCTCTCAAGATTGTGCCATGTGCTACCATCTTAGGGCCCTAAGGATTTAAAAAGTATTAGATATTTTTTTTAAATACTTAACTTTAAAGCTATGCATTGATGTAATTTAGATGCATGTAAGGATTTGGGGGACCCTAAGAAGTCTTCAAAACCTGTGAGAAAACAAGAAATTGACTAAGTAAAGATTTATAGAGAAAGCTAAGTTTTTCCACGTGAATTTTATGTGAGAAGTTAATTAATACAAAAATTAAAATGAATCATTTGCATAAAATAAATATTTAAGCTCAAAAATTCATTAAATTAAGTCTAAAGAAAGATATGGTAAAAGGATTTAGAACAAAGGGAAATAGACTTTATTTTCACCTAGGCAAAGAACATCATGATTACTAAATATTTAAATAAGTTTTAAGTGAAACATTGAAAATAATAAGGCATGTTTCTATGAAAAACATATTCATGAGATATATCACCAAAAATTAGCTCAAAAGAAAGAGGGTCCCTATTTTTAGCCTTAAAATAGGGCATGTTGTTTGACACAACAATAAATTACAACATTTATAGAGATAATGTTGTTAAGCATTCAGAACCTATAATCTTTGGTTAAAGCACTTGAAAGTTAGGTTGTAAACCTTCACACCTAATCACAAACATAAACTATGAATAGTTCCTTAGAAAAAATAAAAGATATGAAATACCTAAATTCTACTTCAACCTATGACATACTAAGTTCAAATTCATCCTTAGACCATCAGTATGTGCAAAGTGATTAATTCCTTATATCTTTTAAATTTACATAAAATTATTTAGACCTGTTTAGACAACAAAAAATTTTGAGAGGGAAAATAGTTTTTATTCAACTTTAGGGAGGGGAATGTCATGGGAATTACTCTAATACTAGTTAGGCATCTATATCCCCAATAAAGATACCTATGGTACCACTTAAGTCCTTGATCCACTACCAACCAAGCTAGAAATCATGTGGTGGAGATTGCCTAAATCACCCTTTCAAGTGTTAGTTGGGGAATCTATACATTAACTGCTCACATCTATTAATGTGCCACATAGACATGGATCATGGTTTATTTTTGGTTAGAATTTATCCTATAATATTGTTATGAAGTTATTATATTTTTAGCTGGGATCATGTACATGGAATATTTATCAAAATAATACAAGTTGACATACCTAGATGCCAAGTATAGACTTTATAGTTATAATAATATAGTTTTCAAGAATATATATATCTACGGATTATAGTAGAATGGGTTAGATAGTGATATATAGTATTGATTAATATTATATTTGGGTTTTTTGAGTAAATCCTTGGTTCCTAAGAATGAAAGTGCAATTAGTTTTTTCTGATATGAATATTGTAATCTGATTTAGTATTTGATGGTTAATATGTTAGCTCTACACTTCTTATGTGTGATATATCTTTTGGGTAATGATATGTGTCAAAAGACTATCTTGTATGAAATTGGTTTTGTCTTCTAATTAGTATTATCCACCCTTTATGAATTTAGGTAATATTGCATAATAATATCATGAATTGATATTCTTCAACTATAAACATCTATAGATGACTTTCATCTATTAGAAATAAAGTTATATTAATGAATAAAAAAAGGTATTTTTTCTATAAGTTTGGTAACTATGTCATCATATTTGAGTTTACCATTAATTATCTATCAAAGCATATAGTCACATGATTACTTTAGATTGGATAAACCTCTATGATCCTAGGATAGACGTTGAATACTGAGTAATGATTTTCCTTTCCCACAAGCTCTTCCTTAAATTATAGGATTTATCGCTATAATTAGCATTTTTTAGTGAACCCATAAACCTCTATTAACAATGGTAAATTGAGAATGGACCTCACTAATAGAAATGCTAAGGTGGTTTCCTAGTCAAAGAGGCATGGAATGTTGGCTAGATTAGAAAATAACTAAGTTTTCATAGAAGGAAGCTTAGAGAATAGGGTGTTTTGAACAATAGATTATGTAATAACATATTTATGGTGAAACTTATGAGATATTCTAGTTTGAATTACCTATATTACTATTTGACTAGCTATTTCATAGATAACATCATTATTTTACATCTTGTATGAATATTGACATTATGTGGTATGAGGAAAACATTGAACAACTTCAGGACTTAGACACCAACTGAACCCATGCAATAGATCATTGGTTGTATTCAACTATTGATGGGTATATTATAGAGTTCATAGTATAAGTTTATATAGCATTTGAAGTGTCAAGGGATATATTTATGAGAGGGATAAGTGTAAAATTCCTACAATGACTTCTTATGCTCATTAAGATGCTAGCTATGGAGAAAGCAATGGTACCTATTCCTTTCCATATGGAGTAGTCACTTTAGGTGTCATGGGGGTGTGTGCAAGATAAGGGAGAATGAATAAAATATAAAAATATAGAGCTTGAACCTAAGTCCAACATGGAGAATCTAGAGTAAAAGTACCAAAAAAATGCTTTGGGGTTTGAAAGAGAGTTGTGACAATAAAGGAGATGGAATAAATAGGGTAAATTTTAGAAAGCTACAAATAGGAGGAAGAGTAGTAGTATTGATGATTTGGATGAAAGGAGATGACAAGGAAAAGGGTAATATAAAGAGAGATAGAGTGAGGAGCCAAAACCAAGTAAAGATATAGTGCGAGGAAGTGTTGAGGATTTAGCATGGATAAAAGAAGAAGGTAGTAGTATATAAGTAAATTAGATGGATAAAAGTTCATAGTTTCTAATAAGGCTATTATAGAAAAAAATCAATGATTACCTTATAATCATAGACATAGTATAGGTTCAAGTTTTGAGAGATACATCTTTGAAGGTAAGGATCATTTCCCAAGGGAGCACACATCCTTCGATCCCATTTTTTTTAGAATCATAGTAACTATTAAACAAATTTAGATGATGACACTTGACAAGGACCAATTTTATAATAATTTCATATAAAAACCCTAGAATTACAAAAGGATGCATATCATGAAGTTTCATAGAGTTTCTTAGACCAATAGAAAAAGAACATAACAACATTTCTTTATATAGAGACAAATCTTCTAATTCTTTCATAGGCTAAGGATTTCATTACGTAACTTCAAATCTTATAAGAATAAGAAGAAGGAGATGATGGAGATATATCTACAATTACCACATCCATAGAACCAGAGGAGACATCACAACCATCACCATATCAGGAGGCACCCCAAAGTACATAGAAGTCCCTAACATTATAACCATCCATGATGTTTGTTGATGTGTGTTTTATGCACACTACAATTGAATGAGTAGCCTCTAACATTTTAGGATCTTAATGGAGGTGAACTCCACTCTAGGGCATGAGTTGTGTTGTCCCCCAAAAATATCACTCATTTTTGGGACAACATTTGAACTATTTTGGTCCTATATACCAAAATTATCTCTTCCCTTTTCAAAATTTGTCTTGGGCATTCAAATTCCTCATTTTTCAAGCTTCTCAAAAATATACAGACTATGTAGGCTTGAATCTACAGACTCTACATGCTTAAATCTATAGACTCAGTAGGAAGAGAAATCTACAGACTCAGTAGGAAGAGAAATCTATGGACTCTACAGGCTAAGTTCAACGAGATTCATAGGTTGATTTCTATGGACTCTTTCAAGGTTAAAGAAAACTACGGACTTGGTTTCTATGGACTCTACAAGCAAGTTCATTTCTATAGGTTCAAAGGCTTCTATAGGCGAGTTCAACCAAAAGAATTAGTTTTTAACACTTGGTCAGTTTTAGGATTGTTTCAGTACCTTAGTTCAAACAAAAATATCCATCGACAAGCATCAACAGTAGGTTCAATGCATTTGGTTCATCCTTTGGTTCAATGTCAAATGGTTCATCAGTCAGTTCAAGGCTTTGTTTGAACTGATTCAACGGTTGGTTCAACATCTTTTGGTTCAATGGTTAGTTCATCACTTCAGTTCAATCAAATGAACCATCAGATTGAACCATTTTGGTTCAACAAAGAGGTTCAACGTCTTGTGGTTCATTGACTTGGTTCATTCAATTGAACCATCAGCTTGAACCATTTTGGTTCAAAGCCTTGGTTCAATGAAGAGGTTCAAAGACTTGGTTCAATGTTTGGTTCAACCAAGCAGTTCAATGCCTTGATTCAACAGAGTGGTTCAACAACTTGTTTCAAAGGAGCAATCCAAATGTAAAATTTCAAAGAGCCTCCCGAAGGAAAAGTGCCTTTGCTGAGGGCACTTGGTCAATGAAAATACCCTTCGAAAGGGTCATTTTCAAAAAGACTAAGGCAAGTCTAAGGCACAATTCCTTTGGAATTTTTGTCTGAAGGAATTCCTTCAGACAAAAAGTTTGAAATAATTTTGAGAAGTCACGAGAGTAAATCCTGAAGGAATTTATGTATATGGCAAATAAAACAATTTTCATGGATAATTTGTCAGCGGGAACTGTCTGCGAGAATTTGCTTAGGGAAAAGCCCAAGGAATTTACCTACATGAATTATCTGTGGGAATTTGCAAAAGGCTGCCGAAGGACCCCAAAGGGTAGGTGCCCTTGCAGGGGACTCTCGGCTGCCAATTTGAAGAATGCTTCCCTAAAGCCGAAGGGTCACCCGAAGAAGCTCGAAGGCCATTCAAAGACTGCCTGAAGGGTAGATACCCTTGCGGGTGGCTCTTCCTGACCCAAGGTGGGACATTTCTTAAGGCTCGAAAGGGCAAGTTCAATCTAGGAAAAATTCCAAATAGAAAAGCCAAAGAAAGACTAAGGGGTGATGCACCCAAAAATTTCAAATTCAAGACAACGAACTAGCCATTAATCCTTTGAATCTACATACTTGAATGCATTCACAAACTTCAAGGCCAAGACCAGTAGAAAGTGAGGAAGGAACAGAACAACAAATTGAATCTAAGACCTAATTCAATTAACCAAAAAAGGAGGAATGATGAAGGTAGGATCAGATCACCAGGTGGACATTGAAAGTTGCAAACTTTCAGTAGTGTGACTTGTTTCTCTGCATTGATAAAATCAAATGGGTAAACACCCCTAAATTCTAGCCTGTCTTCTTAACAGATTCCAATGTAACATGATGTGTTACTGTTCCTGAGTCCTTCTTGAAAAGGATATATAAGGGACTCTCTTCTATTGTAAAAGAATCTCTTTTTGAAAATCAAAACGAAACTCTACCCAAATTAAAAGACACTTCTGAGAATTTGAGCTCAGTTTGTTTATCATATTTTGTTATTGGAATAAGAAAGCAAATGGTTTTTCAGACTTTGTGTTGTGATATATTTATTGTTGGGGAAATTGTTCTTATGTCTTTTTCCTTAATATATCTTCTGTTCCTTTAATTCAACAAGTAGAATTAGTGACAATAGTTAGGAAGGTGTCCTGAAGAGTCAAGTGTGGAGAGACTTTGTGCCCCCATAATTTCCTTTCAGTGTGTTTTCTTTTCATTTCTATGTAAAGGAATTTGGGAAGACTTTGTGCTCTCATTGTCCTTCATATCTTACTCTTGAGCAATTCAGGTGGAGACTTTGTGCTACATCTCAATTTGTTGGTTATTACGTCCTATACTACATTTTGCATTTACTACCAGGAGTATTCTTGTGGTTTGCTGAATAGTACTTCTAAAAGAAGAGGAGTGCTATCTATTATTTCCATTGAGTTTTTCTTTTGATTTGTACACATCATCTCTGAATAAAGAGAGATGGATGGTTTGTCCTACCCTTGAGTATTATTTTTTGTTTATATATATAGCATACCTACAGGGAACCTCCCCTTGATGAGAGGAGAGATCAATGTCCTTCTAATGTGGTAAACTTACACATTTAGATGACTAATATTCCTACTTTGGCTGATCAGACCTATTTTGTTTATCAGTATGCTAATCGATAAAATATTCAACCAACAATTTTTAGCAACTTCGCTAGGGATATACATAATTTTGTGTAATTTGGAACGTCAAGTTTTAGATTGAAACATCACCTGTGTCTTATCCATTATCATTATAACCCTTATCCATTACAGACTTTGGTGACTCTGTTTCATGTCTTACCCATTATCCATTTATAATCTATCCATTCACCTCCACACTAACCAAAAAAGAACACATAGTTTAAAGCCTCAAGCTTTAACTGAAGCAAGGTCAATTCTTTTCCATTTTTGTTTCACAATCTGGTAGATTCAAGGTATACATGAAGCCAAAGGGCTAAAGGTATCATTGACCCTGTATTTGAGTTGGTACAATAAAGTGATTTTGATTTATTTCCTTCACCATCTCATCTCCAATGAACCAAGAGCTTTCCTCCTACTAAAGTCAAATCTCCATTGCTAGATGAAGTATGTACTTCTATTATTGATAAAGCTTTACCAATAATTACCCCTCTGAGATTTATTATCCCTTCTTTTCATAATCCTACAATGGCAGTTCAAGGTCCCTGGGGTAATGCTTTTGGTCCTCTCAATCTTACTCCACCTCTACATGAGCTTCCAAGCAGTTCAAGGAAAAACTTCCCCAAATTCTATGGTGATGGGAAAGTTCACCTTGATGAGCACATTGTAGCTTTCAGCATAGCTTGTGGAGTAATCAGAGTATAATTTGAAGATGTAGTAGTCAGGCTTTTTATAGAAACATTACAAGGTGCTGTTGCACAAATTGGTTTTATCATTTACAAGCTCAGTCAGTGATTGATTAGAATACTCTCAAAGCTAAGTTTGAAGCCAGATTCAAACCTGTAGAAGATGCACATGCACTTTTGGCTCAACTTACATAGATGAAGAAAGAGCCTCATGAACCAATGAGGGACTTCATAGCCAAATTTGAAAAACTAAGGAACAAAATTCCTGTAATTGCTCAAACTACAGTTGAGAATCTCAAATGCTTTTTCATTAATTCTCAATTACTTGAAGTCAGTTTTCTTTTGAGGTGTGTTGGTCAAATAGATCTTACTGCAGCTCAACTTTTGGCCATTGAGGTAGAAGATGATCTCATCTTAACAAGGAAGATAAGAAGAGATCCAAACAGAAATAGATCTTCATCATCTTCTGAATATGCATCTATAGGCACCACTGATCCAATGGTGCAAAAACTAGCAAATGAAGTGTTAGCCTTGAAAAAGCAAATGGTGCAAGGAATGTCTTTTGCTCTTTCATACAGAAGGACATTCCCAAATTAGTCATATTAGGGTAATGCTGCTAGGAATCAAGGGCAACAAAATCACCTTCCTCCCCCATAAGGGAAACTTGCCCTAGAAGCTCCTCCAACCAATTTAGCAATGGGATATCTTGAAGCAAAATTAGAGTTCTCTTTCTAGCCTGAATTGAATCAAGAAAATGACGCTGATCTCCTTGAAGACAATCAAGAAGAATTAGATGGTGACTCCCACATTGGTTTCTTGAACTACTTGGATGAACCCAAAAGTAAAGGAGAAGCTATTGATGGATCATATGCATTGTTTACTAGGTCTAAGAACCAATCAGTCTAGCAAGCTGATAAAGGGAAGACAGAGGAGCAACCTCAACCAATAATTACAATTGATAAGCATGGAACCACTCTGCCTTTTTAGTCAAAGGATCCGATGATCACCCAAAATGTAAGCACATCAATTTCAGCTTCACCTTCTACTTTAATTTTGTAAACCAACCCTCCTCCCATCCCTCCTAAAACCCAAAAGGTTGAAATGATTTCCTTTGTTCCTAGTCCAATTCAACCATTTTATTTAATTGATCATGTCAAAAAGACCAAAATACAAATGTCTGAATTTGAATATTTGCAAGCTAATCCTGATCAATTGGATAGGTTGGTCCAATGTGTCAAGAACCAAACCATCCCTACAAGACAGGAAGTTAAGAAAATAATCCCTGATTCCCTAAAGAACACACCTATTCCAAATAATCTTGTCTTTACTCCTCTAGCTACCCCTAGGAAAATATAACCTTTCTATGTTTCCCTGTTAATAAATGATTATCAACTCAACAATTGCATCATTGATTCCAGGGCATCTGACAATGTCATGCCTGCTAAATTAGCTGAGTCTCTGGGCCTCACACTGACCAAGACATTTGGGAGATGTTTCTCCATGGAGAACAAGAAAGTACCACTACTAGGGAAAATTAAAGATGCCCAATTTGCATTGGCAGCCTTTCCAGACAAGAGAATTAGGATGACTATCTTGGTGGCTGACGTCATAGCATCTTATGGCATTTTTCTCAGAAGAAATTTTTGCAAGGACATGGGAGGAGAATTAAGCATGGACTTGTCTCAGGAAAGGATCCCTATCCAAGGTGTGATGAAGAGATTGCTCCCTAAAAAGGAGGTAAAATACGTGGTCACCCAAACATCAGTGCCTACTGCACAAATTCTATTTGAACACAAATTCTATTTGAATCTTCAGGTAGGGGTAATTATTTCTTTACCATAGAGGATGTTCATGTTTCTATAGATGAAAGTCCTATAGCTGACAATCTATGAATTGATCCAAACAAGACTTTAAGAGAATTGGTAGGGCACAGTACAAGTAAGGAAGGATATTCCATCTCTAATGAAGAAAAATTTGATAGGAGATCAGCTTCTGATGATTCTTCGATCCTAAAATCCAATGGCAGCAATTTTTCCACCAACGATGGAATTGGGACAGTGTTGATATCTCATCAAGGAGATATTCTTCCTTCATGTAATTTTTAAGTTAACAACACCAACAACACAGTTGGATGTGAATCTCTGTTACGCGGATTGAATATTACTCAAGATGAAGAAATCAAACTCCTTCACATCAAAGAAGATCCTAAGCTGATAATTTGTCAAGAGTTTGATTTGGAAAATCCAATCATATGTTGGACTAAACTAGAAGAACAACCAATTATGGTAATGGACCATGCTGCTTTAAATCAAAATCAGGCAAAGGAACCCTTCACCAAGAAAGGAGTTATGGTTTCCAATTTGAAGACCACATCCTACCTTAGAACAAGAAGAAGAAAAAGCCAAGGGGGAAGACGTAGAAAACTGGATTCTTGGTGGAGAACTCCATTCACCCGTCACCGTTTCTGGGGGCAAAATGTCTTCTTGCTAGTTTATCAGAATAGAGCACTATTTTCACTATCTCCCAAGAAGCAACATCTGAAATACTTCAATTCTTGAAGTATCAGATCATTTCATCTGTACATATGTATATTTATATAGTTTTTAATTCTATTTTGTTTTGTTTATTTTATTTTTGATGCCTTTCATTTCTGGGTAGCATGACTCCGTAACCCAATGGTACACATGAAGACATTGGAGATTCTGGATTCTACTCCCTTCAATTCTTTTTGCAATTGATAGAAGTTCCCCAACTGGAGCCAGATGTTGTCCCCCAAAAATATCACTCATTTTTGGGACAACATTTGAACTATTTTGGTCCTACATACCAAAATGATCTCTTTCCTTTTCAAAATTTGTCTTGGGCATTCAAATTCCTCATTTTTCAAGCTTCTCAAAAATCTACAGACTCTGCAGGCTTAAATCTATGGACTCAGCAGGAAGAGAAATCTACAGACTTAGCAGGAAGAGAAATCTATGGACGCTATAGGCCAAGTTCAATAGGCTTCATAGGTTGATTTCTATGGACTCTTTCAAGGTTAAAGAAAACTACAGACTTGGTTTCTACAGACTCTATAGGTAGGTTCATTTCTACAGGTTCAAAGGCTTCTGCAGGCGGGTTCAACCAAAAGAACTAGTTTTTAACACTTGGTCATTTTTGGGATTGTTTTAGTACCTTAGTTCAAACAAAAATCTCCATTGACAAGCATCACCAATAAGTTCAATGCATTTGGTTCATCCTTTGGTTCAACATCAAATGGTTCATCAGTTGATTCAAGGCTTTATTTGAATCATTGAACCAAAACTTGGTTCAACGTCTTTTGGTTCAATAGTTAGTTCATCACTTCAGTTCAATCAAATGAACCATCATCTTAAACCATCAACTTGAAACATTTTGGTTCAACAAAGAGGTTTAAAGACTTGGTTCAATGTTTGGTTCAACCAAGTGGTTTAACACCTTGGTTCAATAGAGTGGTTCCACAGCTTGTTTCAAAGGAGTGATCCAATGTAAAATTTCAAAGATCCTCCCGAAGGACAAGTGCCCTTACAGAGGACACTTGGTCAATGAAAATACCCTTCAAAAGGGTTGTTTTCAAAAAGACTAAGGCAAGTCTAAGGCATAATTCCTTCAGACTTTTTTTTCAAAGGAATTCCTTTAGACAAAAAGTCTAAAAGAATTTGGAGAAGTTGTGGGAGTAAATCCTGAAGGAATTTATGTATATGGCAAACATAACAATTTTTGTGGATAATTTGTCTGTGGGAATTGTCCACGAGAATTTTCCTAGGGAAAAGCCCAAGGAATTTACTCATAGGAATTGTCTTAGGGAATTTGTAAAAGGCTGTTGAAGGACCCCGAAGGGCAGGTGCCCTTGTGGGGGACTCTCAGCTGCCAATTTGAAGAATGCTTCCCCAAAGTTGAAGGATCACCCAAAGAAGCCTGAAGGCCATTCAAAGACTTCCTGAAGGGTAGATACCCTTGTGGGGGGCTCTTCTTGACCTAAGGTGAGACATTTATTAAGGCCCAAAAGGGTAAGCTCAATCTAGGAAAAATGCCAAATAGAAAAGCTGAAGAAAGACTAAGGGGTGATGTGCCCAAAAATGTCAAATTCAAGACAACAAACTAGCCATTGATCCTTTGAATCTACAGACCCAAATGCATTCATAGACTTCAAGACCAAGACCAGTAGAAAGTGAAGAAGGAACATAATAGCAAATTGAATCTAATACCCAATTCAATTAACCAAAAAAGGATGAATGATGAAGGTAGGATCAGATCGCCAGGTGGACATTAAAAGTTGCAAACTTTCAATAGCGTGACTTGTTTCTCTACATTGATAAAATCAAATGGGTAAACACCCCTAAATTCTAGCCTGTCTTCTTAACAGATTGCAACGCAACATGATGTGTTACTATTCCTGAGTCCTTCTTGAAAAGGCTATATAAGGGACTCTCTTCTATTGTAAAAGAATCTCTTTTTGACAATCAAAATGAAACTCTACCCAAAATGAAAGACATTTTTGAGACTTTGATCTCAGTTTGTTTATCATATTTTATTATTGGAATAAGAAAGCAAATGGTTTTTCAGAATTTGTGCTATGATATCTTTGTTGTTGGGGAAACAGTTCTTATGTCTTTTTCCTTAATATATCTTCTATTCCTTTAATTCAACAAGCAAAACTAGTGACAACAGTTAGGAAGGTGTCCTGAAGAGTTAAGTGTGGAGAGACTTTATGCTCCCATAATTGCCTTTCAGTGTGTTTTCTTTTCATTTCTATGTAAAGGAATTTGGGAAGACTTTGTGCTCTCATTGTCCTTCCTATCTTACTCTTGAGAAATTTAGGTGGAGACTTTGTGCTGCATCTCAATTTGCTGGTTATTACATCCTTTACTACATTTTTCATTTACTACCAGGAGTATTCTTGTGGTTTGCTGAATAGTACTTCTAAAAGAAGAGTGTTGTCTGTTATTTCCATTGAGTTTTTCCTTTGATTTGTACACATCATCTCTGAATAAAAGAGAGATGGATGGTTTGTCCTACCCTTGAGTATTATTTTCTATTTATATATATAAAATACCTATAGGGAACCTCCCCTTGATGAGAGGAGAGATCAGTGTCCTTATGACGTGGTAAACCTACACATTTAGATGACTAATATTCCTACTTTGGCTGATTAGACCTATTTTGTTTATCAGTATGTTGATCGACAAAATATTCAACCAACAAGTTGTAGGTATGCAATTTATTTCAACCTATTGACGGAATAGGGGTAAAGAATGTAGGTTGTTAACAAGTTTTTTTGGATGGAGGTGTGGACCCTAAAAATAGTGGATTTATAAGTGAGTTGAATGGGTGATTGGTTTCTAATATATGGTGGTTAAATATTTTATAATAAATCATGAAAATTAGGGTAAGGTAAGGTAGAAAATAAGTCTCCATGGGTCTTAGAAATTACTTCCCCAGTTGGTTTTTGGATAGACCTATGTTTCCTTAAAACTAATGCCTATTGCTAGTAGCAATAACATAGATGTAATCAGGTATGGATAAGAAGTCTAGGGAAATACAGATGTAAGAATTTCACTAGCCTTAGACAAAGGATGATTCCTTCAGGGTATCTATTGCACACCCTTTAAATAAAATATTATGGCTCAGGCTTAATGAATTATCTGAGGCAACTGTAACACACACATATAAAACTACACCAAGAAAACACCAATACATGTTCCAAAAATATGATTCAATTTATCTTAACTAATTCAATTAATACATTAGCCAATCTTCAATAGCTATTGCACATCTAAGATTATCATATTAATCAAAACAATCAAGAATCTATTCACAACTTTAGCACATTAAAGATTTATTGAAAAAAACAACCATGAAAAAAAAACTAATAACAAAAAATTGGAAAGAAAATAATCAAAACACTTTGATTGCTGACTAAAATTGGTTCGCTACTCTATATTCCAAAAATTTTTGACCAAAAAATAATTTAGGGGTACAATTACATTTATAGACCTTGGGGAAGGGGTCGCATCATCCTCCAAGTCTATGCATGATGATTACATGTGTTAGTTAGAACATGTACTTATAAAACCATCTAAGAGATAACTAGGAGCTAAAAATAAATAAATTGACTTTTCAAAATTATGCAACGTGTGCATGTACACAAAAATATAAAGTCAAATTTATAATGATTCACTCCAATCTCAAGGAAAATCTAAGTATTTGTGCTGCTACAAAAATTATACATATGATCATTTTAGCATATCAAGGTTGAGCTATTCAAAGTGTTGCATGTGCTTTAATAGGCATGGAAGTAGAAACAATAGTTGAAGATATAACAACACCACTAGAATCCTGCTTCTTCTTTGCCTCATTATCCTTGTATACTATATTCCCTACATCATGCTATTGTCAAAAAATGTCTAAGTTAAGTAATGGTGGTTGGTGAAGTCTCTTGGCATGCCAATTTGATTCATGCCCTAGCCAAAACACTAAAACCAATGCTTATACCATGGCCATTTTCAACATGGGGACTCAATCTCATTGGGAAGATTAACCCTACCTTATATGATAGCCATAAACATATCCTTACTGCTGCTAAATATTTCACTAAGTGGGTTAAATCTTTACCCCTCATTTACATGATTGGAAAAAGAAATTCTAAATTCATCTTTAACCATTTCATATTGTATTATGGTATTCCATTTGACATTGTATATGATAATGGTGGATCATTTAAGAATAAGGATGTCAAAATGCTTTGTGCTGATTACACCACCACCCAACTTTTTTTTATTGCATATTACCCTCAAGTTAATGGACAAGCACAAGCATCTAATAAAACCATTGTCAACATCCTTAAAATTATTATCAGTAATGCTGGCTATGATTGACACTTCCATATCTTCCATGCCCTCTGGGCATACCACACTAATTACCATACTCCAACTAGATCCAATCCATATTCCCTAGTTTATGGCACTAAGGAAATTATTCCCATTGAGGTTGAGCCACCTTCTCTATGCATCTCATTAAAACGTGTCTTGAATGTTGAAGCCTACTATGTAGCTCACTTGAAAGATCCAAAGTTACTAGATGAACAATGCATGACCAATGTCAATAACCTTCAAGTATATCAAAACAAACTTTGTGGCCACTATAACTGGTGATTTAAACATAGAGAGTTTGTGCTTGTGGATCTTGTTCTCAAATAAAACCAAAATAATACCATGATTGAGAAGAATTAGAAACATAAATTCAAACCCAATTAGATAGGCCCATATATTATTGTTGTAAATTATGGCTCTGGAGCATACAAGCTCACTACACCAAATGGAGATGAACTTGATGAGCCAATGAACATCATATACCTTAAGCATTACTTCACTTGAGAGACTTGAAATATTATCTATGAGGCTCATTTTTATTGTAATGTAATATTGACATTCTTTCTTAAACCATACCATATACCATTCTACCATACCTTTCCTATTGACCAAAGTTATTTTTACCCTCCCTACCTAACCCTTTGACCTTGGTTCTAATCCATTAGTTCTTTCAACACCTTTAGCATGGGGATTCAGATTATGTTTTAATAGTTTATTTAATATTCTAGATAGATGCATTATTTTGGACTAGTATGACAATGGTTTGGTAGTTGTATCCTTCATTTATTATTTTATTTCATTTCAAGTGCTATTGATTGTAACTTCCTTTGGGCAAATCGTTATCCCACTCCATGTTACTAATTCTAACCACCTTTAGGTAAAAAAGTATCATTGATCCATGCTATTGTTCCCTAATTATAAATGCCTATGAGAAAGTTAGGAACAACATCTTTATCATGCCTTGAAGTCCCACCTTGTCATTCTTATTGCTATACTATGCCATTTGCCTAATTTGAGAACTTGCTACCACCTATTTATATTTCTCTACTATAAGGTATAACTATAGTGACTTGAGGTCCTAATGAGACTATATAGGTAGCACTCAATTCATGTTGAGGTCATCTCAGTCACCCTTTTGCCATGGTCTCACCATTTTATGAGTAATTTAATTTGAACACTCTCACCATTTTTTGAGTTGGACCCTTTCATATCTCATCATTCTCAATCAAGTTGAGATGCATAGAAAATACCAAAAATATTTGTAAAAGATCTAGAAAATCCTAAAAACACAAAAATTTCTTTTTGACCACTTCTTTGGTTTAAGGATTCTAGGAACCCTCACTATTTCATAAGAAACCACTTGTCCTTTAGTTTCCCCATCTTTGTTTCCCCCTAAGCCTTATGCTCTCACCATTTTGAGAGTTTTCATATTTCACATTTTGTATTCAACTTTGATACATTAATGACCACTAAGATTCATTTTATGTATTCACCATTTTGTGAGACCAAACCCATTTTTGTCTATAATACAATCATATTTTATCTTCATCAATTTTTTTCTATCCCATATCCTGGGAGAACTAAATTTGGCTTGAATTTTATGTTGGACCTTTCATCCATGGAACTATGTAGGCAATGTCCACTTGCCTATTGCATTTGGAGTCTACTTGGCTACCCCTTCCTTTTCTTCTATCCCCTATTTTTGTGTGTTTTTGTCATTATTTCTCTATAGATTAGGGGCAACCTTGTGCCAATTATTTTTGTCTTATGTTTGTGATAACATTGTGATTAACCATTATTTGTGTTTTTTTTCATTTTGTTCTAGTTGTTTTATTTATTTTTATCTCTCTTTTCCATTTCTTGGTGTTTTATCTTTCCATTTATTTATTTGTTCATTGTTTGTTTGATTTCATTGTTGTGCCTTGATTTAGTCTATTTTGCATTCATTGGGTGATTCTTTGTGTATTATACTTAAGTCCATCCATAATCATACATCCACATTATCACCATGTTTTTTTTCATTTGTGCATTATTATTTATTATTTATTAGATCACGTGTCATTCCTTATGCATATTTTAGCTTAGTTATCATGGTGTTTTATATCATGATGTATACCATCATGTGATACAATAAAAATTAGCTTGGGAATTCTTACAAGTAATGAGGCCATGATACTTATCCTTGGTCACCTAAAAAATTCTCAATATATCCAAATCATTCCCCACATATAGAGTAATTAAATCATGAAATAATTTCAATCCTTACTAGTTCAAATGTACAACTCCATAACTATTAGGTTGCCCAAATTCATGTTTCTCCTCTGTACCAACTTACTCTTATTATTTGAGTATATATTTAGTTTGTAGGCTCCCTTATCCAAATTTCCAATTGTATTACCAATGATTATAACCACTTTTGGGAAAATCATTGTATTTTAATTCCAATTATCATGTCAATGATTATTACCACCTTTTGGAAATCATTATGTTTTAAACTATCTAGATGTTGAGGATTATAATTGCCTTTGGGAAAATCATTATCATTATTTTTCCCAACAAGGGTATTTTTTCATTGTGATAATGATTATCGCTACCTTTGGGTAAATATTTATCTCTATCCACCCAAATGGGGCATGTTTTCATCTTGCCAATGATTCTAATTGCCTATGGGCAAATCATTATTTTTTCCTTTTAATGATTATAATCACTTTTGGGAAAATAATTATCTTGTTACCTTTTCCTTTGGATAATTTTACCTTGATATGCTGATGATTCTAATCACCTTTGGGAAAATCATCCTTTCTATCTTCCCAACTGGGGTAACTCACTGTGCCACTAATTATACCCACATGTGGGTAAATTGATATTTTCCACCCTTACCTTTTTTCCCCATCATTTCCTTCTTTTGATGGACTGATTGTTGACCTTCTTTATTGACCACTCCCTCGATGGGGCATCCAAAGCTCATCTATTATCTATTGAGACATTAGGCATACAAGAAATTTTCATTCTTTGATACGATATTACTATACATATAGTTTACAATGACTTCCCAAATAGGAGTAAATTATAGACATCCAATTCTAGCTAAAATAGATTTTGATCAAACTTCAGATCGATTCCTACCAAATATTGCAAATTAAGGCCTAAGTATCACTAAAAATCCTAATTCTAGACATGGATCATTCATTAGTACTCAAAATCATGTTGAGGCATCTCTATTTGGGATACTAGCCTATATTTGACAACAACCTCTCACAGATTCATCCCTAATCACTTTGTGATATAACAACTGGTAGTTTAGCCTATGAACCCATTAACTAGGGAACTTGAACAAATCTTAAAAGATCTTGTAGAGTAATTTTTACTCTACATTGTATTTACTTTATTTTTATCCGAGCACTACAATTTTGGTTCCTGCATGCCTTGCTCATAACAATAGAGTTTCGAAGTAGAGGACGGGTTCATTTTACCTAAGTGTCGAAGTGGCGAATGCTACCAAGTGTCACCCTCTGAGCATATGTCTTTTTCCCCTTCTTTTTTCCTTCATTTCATTTTTTTCTAAGTATCAAGTTCAAGTGGATGTTGCCAAGTGTCACTTTTTAGGAGATAAAGCCGCTAGTTGGCATTCCCTGAGTCCCCTTTTTGTAACCTTCAAGAACCACAGACTGTGCCACATACCCAGTAGCAGTTAAGTGAAATGCACCATGTGTCAGCATCTGCATCTCATATCAACATCTACACTTCATTCAAAGAATTTCAACAAGCTAAGCAATAGAAGAAGTGGAAAGCACCAAGTGTCACTCCCTGGTCCCTTTCTACCCCATCCCCGAAAGGCAGCAGAAGGCACCACATACCCCTAGATAAAGAAGTGGTAGATGCCACTTATCTTCCTCAAAGCTATAGAAGCCTCCACATGCCAACACCTGAGAGAATCATCGTCAAGCTCTATTGACAAATATAAAACAATGGTGGGTCTTGGGTGTTACTTCAAAAGCCTACAAAAGCTGCCAAGTGTCACCAGCCGTAAAAGTCTAATATGTGTCCTGAATAAACCTATAATGCAGCTAAAGAGAAGCAGAGGGAGCCATGTGTCTTCGATGAATCAGGTGGAAGGTGCCAAGTGTCATTCTCTGGTGCCTCCTAGACCATAAAGATAATTTTCATAAATTAGCTAAGTGTCCTCTCCCATATCTAATAGAACAGAGTGCCTGTCTATCTGTTAAAGTGAAATGGAGGGAAAATTGGATGGAGTTAATTCGAGTAGATGAAACAGTGCATTGGGTAGATTTTTGGAGCCCACCACAGCATTGAAGGCTCCATCTGTTTGTCCCCTAATAGCAGGGGTAGAGTAGACAGTTGAGCGGCCAAAGAGGTGAAGGATAGAGAAGATTGCGTGGGAAAGAAAGTGATCAAAGGAGACACCCAAGGCTATATAAGAAGAATGGTAAAATCTGAGGGGGGAATTCTCATAGTTTTAGACTATCTAAAGTTTGTGGCCAATAATATCATTTTCTCTTATCTCAATTTTCTTGAGTTGTAAAGTTTATGTAATCGTGTATGTTTTTGTGCCCCTTATGTGGCTAAATGAATTGAGGAAATTTGAGCTCCATGCCTTTGTTGATGTTATCTGTGTTGTTTGCAAATTAGTCTATACTGTAGATTTTCTAGTGCGGTGATTGGAAATGTTATTTGATTTTGTCTCATTTTATTGAATCTAAAGATTTACATGACTGTGCATGACTTCTGCACCTACTATGTGATTGGAAGATTCTATTAAGAAGATTGAACATTATGCCTTTGTTGACAATTCTTGTATCTCAGCAAAAGACTCCCCTGTTGTGAGCCTCTATTTCTATTATTCCAATCTTTTACATTGATCATGCACTTGTCTGCTCTTAAATGTAATAGAATCACATAATAGTTTCAATTTGCTTAGGTTAGGATTAGGATTACTCTTAGGCACATCGCCATAGTTAGGTTTCAATTCTTGCATTTTGCATTTCTGTTTAGTCTCCTATCCCTTTTCCCCAACACCTAATACAAAAGAAGAGACCAGCTTCTTTAAAATTTGGAGGTTGTTTTCAAGCCACATTGTCCCATAAATCGAAACTTCCCATTATTGTTCATTAAGATCTAGCACAATTTTAAGACATCAATAGTTTTTGGCACGCTCAGTGGGACAAGTCTTGAAGTCTCTTTCAAGACTGCATGAACTAGAGAGCTACGAGGAGTTGTAGCTATACCTATACCAAATATGGGAGCCCCTGTAACCCCAAGAAATTATGCAAGCTGGAATGTTGATGAAGAGGAAATAATCTTAGACTTTCTTCTCACTTTGCAAGATAGCTATGAATTGGTTACAGATGAACAAAACAACATTAAGCTTCAGTTATATGTGCAATATTATTGCACTCTTTCAAAATTATCCTTTAAAGAGGATAAAGTCATGAAAGAGGAGGATAATGCAACAAAAGATGAGTTTGACGTGGTCCGCCATGAAGCAGAAGGAAACAGGTCAAGCCATGATGCATTGCAGAGGGATTGTATAGAATAGAGGGCTAATGGTGATAAGCCAACAACCACAGATTTCTTGGTGAAGAGCACCAATTTTAAGGACCAACATTCAACAGGTTTCCATGGACAAGCAAAGTATATATATGTTAGAAGCATGTTTGAATTTGATCCACTCAGATTCTAGCCAACTCATGTGACAGGCAAGAGGAGCAAGTCACCAAATCTCTTTTTATTTCAGCCACTTGTCTGCCACCATAAATCTTCTTGCCAGGAAGGGGAATTCAAAAATGTTCCTTTTGATTTAGGAGGGAGGCAAATATACCTAGTTAGTTGTATATAGTAGTTTTCTTTTAATATTGTTGTTCTATTTTCCCATTCTTTCTTGCTCTATTCTTTTAAATAGGTGTTCTTAGAGCACGTGGCGACGTAGCGGGAGTCAGGTTCTTTTTGAGCAGGCTCAAAAGTCTTAGTGGTCACCAATAACTATAGAGTAATTTTTACTGTACATTGTATTTAATTTATTTTTATTTGAGCACTACAATTTTGGTTTCTACATGCCTTGGTCATAACAACAGAGTTTCAAAGCAGAGGATGGGTTTATTTTACCTAAGTGTCGAAGTGGTGGATGCTGCCAAGTGTCACCTTGTGAGCACAGGTCTTTTTCCCCTTCTTATTTCCTTTGTTTCATTTTTGTCCAAGTATCAAGTTCAAGTGGATGCTGCCAAGTGTCACTTTCTAGGAGACAAAGCTGCCAGTTGGCATTCCCTGAGTCCCCTTTTTGTAACCTTTGAGAACCGCAGACTGTGCCACATACCCAATAACAGTTAAGTAGAATGCACCACATGTCAGCATCTGAATCTCATATCGGTGTCTGCACTTCATTCAAAGACTTTAAAAAAGCTAAGTAGTAGAAGTGGAAAGCACCAAGTGTCACTCCCTGGTCCCTTTCTACCCCATCCATAAAAGGCAGTGAAAGGTGCCACGTACCCCTAGATGAAGAAG
Source organism: Torreya grandis (assembly GCA_037957365.1). Classification (NCBI taxonomy): domain Eukaryota; kingdom Viridiplantae; phylum Streptophyta; class Pinopsida; order Cupressales; family Taxaceae; genus Torreya; species Torreya grandis. The sequence continues at coordinate 72,706 of JARHVA010010210.1, forward strand.
TGGTAGATGCCACTTATCTTCCTCAAAGTTGCAGAAGCCTCCATGTGTTAACACCTGAGAGAATAATCGTCAAGCTCTATTGATAAATATAAAATGATGGTGGGTCTCAGGTGTTACTTCAAAAGCCTACGAAAGCTGCCAAGTGTCACCAGCCATAAAAGTCTAATATGTGTCCCGAATAAATCTACAACACAGCTAAAGAGAAGTGGAGGGAGTTGCATGTCTTCGATGAATCAGGTGGAAGGCACCAAGTGTCATTCTCCGGTGCTTCCTAGACCATAAAGAGAATTTTCATAAATCAGCTAAGTGTCCTCTCCCATATCTAATAGAACAGAGTGTCCATCTATTTGTTAAAGCAAAATGGAGGGAAAATCGGATGGAGTTAATTCAAGTAGATGAAATAGTGCATTGGGTAGATTTTTAGAGCCCCCCATAGCATTGAAGGCACCATCTATTTGTCCCCTAACAACGGGGGCAGAGTAGACAGTTGAGTAGCCAAAGAGGGGAAGGATGGAGAAGATTGCGCGGGAAAGAAAGTGATCAAAGGAGACACCCAAGGCTATATAAGAAGAATGGTAAAATCTAAGGAGGGGGAAATTCTCATAGTTTTAGACCATCTAAAGTTTGTGGCCAATAATATCATTTTCTCTTATCTCAATTTTCTTGAGTTGTAAAGTTTATGTAATCGTGCATGTTTTTGTGACCCTTATGTGGCTGAATGAATTGAGGAAATTCGAGCTCCATGCCTTTGTTGATGTTATTTGTGTTGTTTACAAAGTAGTCTATACTGTATATTTTCTAGTGCAGTGATTGGAAATGTTATTTGCTTTTGTCTCATTTTCTTGAATCTAAAGATTTACATGACTGTGCGTGACTTCTGTGCCTCCTATGTGATTGGAAGATTCTATTAAGAAGATTGAACACTATGCCTTTGTTGAAAATTCCTGTATCTCAGCAAAAGACTCCCCTGTTGTGAGCCTTTGTTTCTATTATTCCAATCTTTTACATTGATTATGCACTTGTCTGCTCTTAAATGTAATAGAATCACATAATAGTTTCACTGTGCTCAGGTTAGGATTAGGATTACTCTCAGGCGCATCGCCATAGTTAGTTTTCAATTCTTGCATTTTGCGCTTCTGTTTAGTCTCCTATCCCTTTTCCCCAACACCCAATACAAAAGAAGAGACCAGCTTCTTTAAAATTTGGAGGTTATTTTCAAGCCGCATTGTCCCATAGCTTGAAACTTCCCATTGTTGTTGATTAAGATCTAGCACAATTTTAAGACATCAACAAATCTAAAATACTAATCAAATTGATTAATATAATTAAATAAGATTAAATGCTTATTTGAATTAACCATTTATAATGAATGAATATCTAAAAATGGAAATTCCAAAATTCAAAATATCAAGCCTTTTCATCATTGCCTTTATGAGTTGTCAAGTTCTTCCAAAATATCTAATTTGAAATCCATGCCTAGTAATTAAAAATAATAATTACATGACAAATTTTAACTCAACTAGAGTTAGTCTCAACTCACCTAAGGTTAGTTTGAACCCATTCCATGTTTAAACTCAACCTTAACTCACCTTGGGTGAGAATTAACTTTTGAGGCTATAAATACAAGGCCATACCTATTGATGTTCAAGATATTTTGATGTAAATTTATTATGCCTAAATGTCTTTTATGCTCAAATGTCTTCAAAAATATCTTGGGGTAATGTTATAATTCTGAAATAGATGCAAATAAACCTTAAAATTAATGTTACCATGCCAAATTCACAATCTAACTAGCCAAACCAAGGTGCCAAAGAGAGGAGCAAAGAAAGCTTCATTGTCAAAGATTTTTTGATATACAAACTGATCAAGCCACTTCAACAAGCCATTTAAAGCTCCAAGGAAGGTAAAAGAGTGATTTATTTTGTGTTCTAGTTGTGCTTTCATTTGTATGTTTCTTACCTTTGCTCTCCATAGTGTCTAGGCTAGAGGTGTTAGGATTTTAGTGTATTATTTTAATTTATTTTATTATACTAACATAATACTAACCTCCCCTTTATGTATTCCTTGTTAACAAGAGGCACTTACTAATTAAAATTTAGAATCACCTTTGTAGGTTAAAATGATGTGCCTCTTTCTATCCTTTACCAAATGATGTTGATGGTATCCACTCATGAAGATAACATCTTGGATATACAAATAAGGGGTGAAAAATACTATACCACACACATCAAGAGGAAAAACACCCACTATAACTTTTTTTACTAAAATGTGCATTAATAACAAACATTTTTTTATTGCTTAGTCACATTGATGTCTACAACTCAAAGAATATGGGTTTGAATGATTGTAAATATCTATCCCAAATTTGTCTACTGACTCCTTGGTTATAATTTTTTTTTGTGACTAAGTATCAAAAAGAGAATCAACATTTTTTTATTCATCTTAATTTAATTATGTAAAAGACTAGAAAGTTCACTCTCTTGACCACTATTACTAACCAAACATATCACTCTATTGATGAATGTGTTTTAGCCTAATTTTTATTAAGATGAGTTACCTAATCTAATTAATAAATAGTGATGTACTGTAATTCATATATTAAGATAGGAAATTTGAACATATATCTGAATGTAAAAGACTGATATTAATTGTAATGTTTGACAAGTGGACTATGCTAAATATAGTAAGTATAATAAATAGATGAATACTTATATTTTTGGGTGACTATTTGAGTGTGACTATATTTTGAAAGTAAAAATTAGGATAAAGTAGGCCTCTAATCATTTGGTTTTGGAAATGAATATCTATTTATGCATGGTTGATTCTACTAGATGGGCTCAGTATTGATTATTGATATTGAACTACGTTGGTCAGTACCAAATTGTGAGGAAATGAAGAATAATGTGTTAGGGTGTGTTCACATTATTAAGTTTTTAATAACATAGATATTTTTAATTAAATAATATTATGTAAATAGGTTTTTGTGTGGTATATTATTGTTTTAAATAACAATAATATTATATGGGAGAGTTTTATATAGTTTTGAGATTGTTTATGTGAGAGTTTATAGGGATCTTGAGATCCCCATATTTATCTCTTGCACTTCCTATATAAAGGATTTTTAATGTCCCATATGATGGTGAATTCAAGTAATAAAATGTTATTATTCTGAGTATTCATTATCTGAGTATTTATTTGATTATTTTTTGTTTATCCTATATAAACTCTATTCAAATAAAAACTAGATCTATTATCTGGTGTCAGAGCAGAATGAGATATTGAGAGGTTATAGGGGAACAACTAGTATAATTAATGGTTACTACTGTAGATGGAATTACTAAATATTTTTGAGTTATGTATAGGTTATTTTTTTAGTGCTTTTAGTTCTGTTAGTCTCTTGTGCATAACATTGTGTTTTTATTGGTTTGAAGCATTATTGAATCATTATAGATTGAAGTCACTCTGGTCAAAATTCTATATCAAGCTCCATATGACCTATATTTACTGCATCGATTGACTACTATAAATATGTGTTTATGCATCAAAATATTCAAGGTGAATATACAAAATACTACTCATTGTTTCCTCAAAATTTGGCATTTTGTCTATCATCAACCTGTATAGGATATATCACAAGATATTTAAAGAAGAGTGATTTATGTTGTATGCTAAGTAATAACTTGTTCCATCTATCACTTTTTTATGTATGTTATTATACATCTTCAACATAGCCCTCGGCCCCATTCACATGTTTCAATTTAAAGATCCTCTTGTGTCTAAAATTTGAAATTAGATTATGCACATGTAATTTTGATGACATCATATATAAAAGTTATATGTATCCTAAAGTAGTATATAATCATATTGGGCACAATATTTGGTTAGTCTATCTGAGCAAATCTATTGTTAATGCTTACCACTACCAGCTCATGCATTTGTTTTGATGTTTTTTGATAAATTTATTCACTGTATAGACTCTTCCATAGTTGATCCTGTGAGTGCTATCTTCATGTGGTATCATATTTTCATCCATGTCCATCTCATTTCATCAGGAACATTTGCATTTCATGTGCATTGGATCTATATGCCAAATTTTCACCTAGAAAAAAATTCTGCATCAACATCATTCAAATTCCACTACTTCAATGTCTCACACAAATTTCAAAACCAATAGTTAAGTAAAAATCCTATGTGGCTAATAGCTTCAACAGGCGATAAGTAAAAGTTTAATATTTGTGGTTAGTGTCCTTTGTTTTGATAGTTTGATGGTTTGGTTTGAATATTTTATTTTAGGTAATTCATTTTTGAGAATCAACCCATCATCCTAAAGCTCATGGAAATTATAGTATTGATTTATTTAATAGGTTAAGATTTTATCATTTAGAATATTGTTACAATAAATAGTTTATATTATAGGTTTATGTTTCTTTCGTCATTTTGTTTAAATCTTTGGAAATTTCATGTTTATAGGTGGTCTTTATGTATTTACAAACATATGTCAAGTTTGTTTTAAAGTCATTTGATTAAGTTTTAGTGGGTCATATTATGTATTTCTTTAGTCATATATGTCTTTAGAGTCAAAAAGTTGTCATTATCATAGTCTGTTATTTAGGTCATTACCATTTAGTCATATTGTCAAAATAAAAAATGAGTAAAGAGTTAAAATCTTGTGTCAAAATTGTAATGGATGCACTTTTGGTGGGAATCAATGTCTAAAATATGCAAAATTAAAACATCAAAATTTGAAAGAATTTTGAAGCTAGATATGAGGCAGACACCAAACTGGAGGATATCTGACCATGAAAAATGTCAATAACTAATAAAAGATCAGTACATACAACATATAGAGAAATAATCTAGCTCATATTGGAGGTTAGAGGTAATGGAGGCTAGAGGTCTTAGAGCCTCTCATTAGCCACTAGCGATGGGGCCACTTCTACTTTAGTGACAATTTTATTTTTAATTGTGTTTGATTTTAGTTTTGTGTGAATAAGAATAGATAATATATACCTATTCACATTTGTAATATGTGAAATAACTATTTCTCTATAACTTCTTTGAATATGTGATAGTGAAGAGAGCTAGTAATTATACTGCACATATTGATTCTTAGAGCCTCTCATTAGCCACTAGCGATGGGGCCACTTATGCTTTAGTGAAAATTTTATTTTTAATTGTGTTTGATTTTAGTTTTGTGTGAATAAGAATAGATAATATATACCTATTCACATTTGTAATATGTGAAATAAATATTTCTCTATAACTTCTTTGAATATGTGATAGTGAAGAGAGATAGTAATTATACTGCACATAATGATGTGGTTTGTGGTAAGCCACTTGTAAAAACATTTTTTGTGGTTGTTGATAATCCACTTGAAAAACATCCCATTTTGGTTATTGGTAAGATCTATGTAAAACCATCAATAAGGTTTATGATTGTCTTATGAAAATCACTAAATCATAAGTGCAGGTACAAATATGGGATTGACGTTTTCTCCATGTTCAAATTAAGGGGGTATAGACTAGGGGTTAATAATGTTCACAAGGGGGTGAATGTTAGGGTGTATTCACATTATTAAGTTTTTAATAATGTAAATATTATTAGTTAAATAATATTACATAAATAAGTTTTTATGTTGTATATTATCATTGTGAATAATAATGATATTATATGGGGGAGTTTTATATAGTTTGGAGATTATTTATGTGAGAGTTTATAGGGATTTTGGGATCCCCATATTTAGCTCTTGTAATTACTATATAAGTGATTTGTAATGTCCCATATGATGGTGAATTAAAGTAATAGAATATTATTATTATAAGTATTCATTGTCTGAGTATTTCTCTAATTATTTTCTGTTTATCCTATATAAACTCTATTCAAATAAAAACTAGATATATTATAATGATTGTGCATTGACATGTACCTATATCTTATTGATTTGTGTTTAATATATTAAACCTTGATTCGATAAACCATTCTCTTTTGCCTTGAAACCTTAAGTGTGATTGTGAGGGCTAAAAACCAATAAAAAACTAAAAAAAATTAATGGGTTGAGTTGACCCCAATCACCTTTATTTGACCACTGATCATTACCTACGTATCCAATACTTTGAGGAGGGAAATGAAGCCACGCATAATTCTACCTACTAGTGTGATGTGTAATTATGCTCCTTTTTTATATGTATGTAGCTAATGTTTTGGATTTATACTTAACATTACTTGATTTGACTTGGATTGAGAGTGCTTTAGAATTAGTTTTCAACTAGTCATAGTGATAAGTTTGAAATTTGGGAAGAATATGGTATATTTGCTTAATGTAAAATAGTGTATAAATATGTTCCAAATAAGTATCAAGTCCCTTTTGAATGAGACCTTGATTTTATTATATATGAGTCTAATTAGATAATTTCTAATTCCACCAACATTATATGAAAATGTGCTAACCCTAAAGAGAGGTTTGATTTTAAAAAGTAGTTGTTAGTAGAGTAGGTCATTACTAACCATATCATGTTAGTATCGACTAGTAATACTAACAAAATATAGAGAAATCAACTTATGTATAGGTGGACTAAACTGAAAGTCTAGAGATGTTTGTGTAGGATACATAGTAGATTTAAAATATACAATGAGGTTATTATTGGTGTGTAGGAGTATAACAGAAGGGTTGAATCATAAGATAACATGAAAGTGTGAGATAATTGAATATTAGGATATTATTTGTTTTCTCAAGTCATGTGTGGTAAATGTGTGTTATGTTTGTCATTGTTAAGTACTGAAAACCAAATAGTAGTATCTAAAAATGTTCTCCTTTCATTATATTAATGGAATCTCTATAGTAAAAGGATAAAATGTACCAATGTGTGTATAACACACTTCATATTGGGTATGAATCTCCAATTGTGTAGGTCACTTAATAGAAAAACTTGTAATCATGTGTAGTCAAATTTCCATAGATTGGCTATTTTAATTTGAAACTGAAAATTTTTAATTTTGAAAGAAAAAGGGGTTAGAATACACCTATGTGTTAGTGAAAACCATGTTTCCATTACAACTTTTTGGAAATGATGCTTCCATATTGAATCATTGGATAAAATTTTGCTTCCTTGTAGAAGCACATGGAGAGTTTGTGGTTATTGTGCCCTAAACTTATGTAACTATGTAGGCTCAAGTTGGAAAGACAACGTGTCCTAGCCTTCATAAAGGTGGGGAAAAGTATGAAATCTACTAACCTAAATAAATACACATATAGAAGGGATAACCATCATGCTAGGTTCACTCAAATAAAATGAATCAACCACTATAAATGGATTAATGATTAAATTATATACTTTCACTCAATTTCACTCAAAATTTCTCAAATTCAATCCATATAAAAAATGCATAATCTAAAGGGAATGAACAATGTCCATGCCCCCATCATGAATATAGGTTTGACTATAGAGTTTCCCCTAATGTAGAATATAATGCATGATAAAAATAGATTGAACAATGTTCATGATCCCATCATGACTATAGATCTAATAAGTGTGAAGTGGAATGTCAATATTTTATCATTCAACTATAAATTATGTTGTTGTGTATGTGTGCATGAACATGTATCATGTCGTAAAAATTTGAAATATGTGTATGTATGTGCATGAAAAAGTATCATTACCTCTAAATGTGTACCAACTAATATAAGATGTTATGAATCTATATGTTAAATTTGAGAACATTTATCTCAAATGTATTTGTATATGGAGATCTCTAATTTTTGTTCTTGTAACTGTGTGCATATTCACCCAAGTGTGTATGATATTGTGCTTAGGTGTTTATAAAGTGAGTACATATTCATTGAATATTCTCTTGTAACATGTATTTATGTGCCAATCTCTATCATGTATCTAAACCATTTAGAATATGTAAAATTTTTACTTTGATCTAATTTTTTGCTCATGGAGGCATATGTATCTATGATAAGCCCATTATACTGTACCCTTTTAATATGAGGGATGTATCTAATAATTCACTCATCTCAAAATAAAAATTAATTTTACCATGTCATTTATAATTATAGAATCATGTAATATCATGTGAACATATGAAAAATATGTCATCATGGTAATGTATATATCAATTAAGGCAAGTATGTAACATATGTAATGTAGGGCATTTAAGTGTTATGTCTAGATAGATGTATCAATTAAGTATGAAATATAATGATATTTTAATAATATGATGAAATAAAAGTGAATGGTATATGTCATATCACCACTCAATGTTAGTAACCTCAATAAGCACAAGTGTTAGTATCACACATAAGGCCAAGGGCCGAATACAAGTGACATAAGAATGTCATAACAAACAAGGTTAAGGGCCCCACACAAGGGGACATAAAAATGTCACAAAAAAGAGAAATCAAGGATGTCACATCAAATAAGTCCAAGGGCCACACAAAATATATAATCACAAATTATCCTTACATGTAAAAGAGTAACAACATCAATGGCGCATACAATAAAAGAACTAGTCTACACCATCCATATTTATCAATGCCATATCATATTATAATATCATATCCATGTATCACTATGTAAAATATAAGTAACTAGAAATTAATGTGTAAAAAATATAGGTATCTCAACATGGTAAAAATTTCATATAAATATATAATATGTAATAGTGAAACTTATGGAACAAGAGGCCATCAATATTGACATGGCCAATGGGTAGAGGAAGGTCCAACATCTAGATGTCCATGTGTAACCTAAATGTCCTATATAACACTCATATATTATGAAATACATGTTTGTATGTAAATAATATGCCATCTACCAAACATGTGATAAATAACATATATAAATAATGTAATCTTGTAATCATGTCATGCTTAGGTCCAAACTTGATTTGAATGTTTTTTATTTTCTGATTATTTGATTTTTTGAATTTTTTGGAATATAAGGGATTGTAAAAATATTCCATCAATGGAAGGATCATGGGTTGTTCATATATAAAATGGTGTAGGGGTCCTCCATCTTGGATGGGAAGTAATAACTATGGGTGTATATGAAGTTAATAGGAAGTCATGTGGTGTACCATATATATCATGATAACTTCTCATAGATTTTGGTATATGATGAGTAACTATATATGGCCAAGGACTCTATGACATCTATTTTATAGTAGGAGGATGTCTCAGTGCTTATGTTAATTATGGAACATGCATAACTATTTGTAGTGCTCACTGAGTATTTATTGTAGGATATGGTAGCTTTTGTGGTCTCTGAGTAAATCTTTGATGTGATTGACATGTTGGTTCATATGTTCCAAAGTATATTTAATTATTTATTTTGTTATGTTAGTAGGTTAATAATGCTTTGTTAGTAAATTAATTAACTAATCTTGTTATTGGTTTAGTTCATTCAGGGGAATTGGTTACATCCCATAACCACCCATAAAATCTTATAAAGTTTTTACTCTCCTTGTAATTGATTAACCTAAAATAATACATTATCATATTTTTGTTAAATACTTTATTTTCAATGAATTTTTTTTTATTCATCTACTACTCTTAGGGCCAATAGTGGTATCAAAGATTATAAATTTGAAGATGTGGATAGGGATACATGGAGAGGAAGGATGGAGTTGAACACTTAAATCAATTTTTTGCTCTCATGTTCAAAGCGGTTATGCACATATATAGTGTTTTTGATAGTGTATAAGAAAAAACAAATTGAGTAGCATTATTATTAGAATGTTGTTATTTATTTCATTTGGTAAATTGTACCTAATTTGAAGCATACAAATCTATAAAGAAATAGAAATATTTGTATATTTCTTTATCTCTAGTTATGGAGGATTGAAGGCTGGTCACAAACTAGTAGTACAATGCTATTTTTTGAATAATTTTTATTATTACATAAGCTACATTATACAATTGTATCACCTCAAATCTAGCCTAAAAATTTACTTGTACAATGGTGGATCCAATCACAATATAGAATTGTATGGTGTAAAATGATATGATGAGCAGATAATATTTTTTAAGGTATCAACTTTGTCAATTAGTTTGATAACTAAATAATAGTATAGTGTAGAAAGTCTAGGTAATTTTGTTTTACATTTTGGTCAAAGCTTATAATTGTATGACATAGGCTGCAGAGTATTAAATTCTTTAACCTCAATGAAATAAATTATTTATTTACTAGGAAGTGATGTGATGCAATACAAATTCTATATTTTGATAATTTAGCCAAATTTCTTCAATTTTTTGATTGAGACTTTCCACCTGTAGTGTAACCATGGCATATTGACAGTAGTTTTAAAGATTGTCAAAACTCTGGTAAAACTTAAAATCAATGTGGGTCCTTTAAGAGCCAACATAAATAGAGTGAATGAAATATTTTGTTTTTAAATGCATGAATTTTTCTAGGTGAATTAATTTCACGTACATGTAATTTTTTTTTAATTTGTCAAATTAGAAAAATGCAAGTTCAAATAGCATAACTCTATTTATATTTCATATTTGCTTATAGAGAAATTGGTGAAAACTATTTTGTATAACCCTTGGAAGTTGGATAGGTCCAGGGTTTAAATACCCTCTAACTATTTATTTTGGGGCCAAATTAGTGATATAAGGATGTAGTTATGGCTTCTTGAGACAAACTTTTGACTAGTCACACTTTTATACAAAGGTGGTCATGTGACCAATCAAACTATAAGTTTTTGGATGTTCTGGACACAATGGAATGGTTTATTTTGAGTTTTGAAGCTTTCATATCTAGTTTTTGTGACAAATCTATTTAATAATGTATGAAGGTGCATTGTGGGTGGAAATTGACACCTTCAAAATGATAATTTTTATGACACCTCATGCTTGTGCTATTAGAGACCATCTCATGATTTATAGGTCCATTAAGATCTTTGTAATTGATAAAGTATAAGTGTCAAATTGGAGGTTAAAGGATTCATTATAGGCTGAAGGACTACTACACTTTTTTATTTAGCTATTTGCTCATATTTTGGGTTCAATGCTTGAATGGTAATTTTGGTAGCAATAATTTTCTTATTTCAATTCTATTTTTTACTTTATGTACTTGATATTAATGACATGGAGTCGACAAGATTGTTTGATTTTATTTCTCTCATTTCATAGGTTCTCACCTCTTGCTTGATAGGGGATAATATATAACATTAGGTTGGTCTTTAATCATGCATCAGTGACAATATGAGTTGATAGGGGTTGCTAACACTAACAGTGTTGAGAAAAGGTTGTCAACATTTATTGGACATCAAGGAAATGTTCCATGCACAATACACATTGGTCACTTTGATCAGATTTTAGGTGGAGCCTTATGTGGATGTATATAATTGGATAGGCCTTGATCATGTTCTACTATAGTATAGTATTATGATCATAGGGGATGAGCAAACATTGATTGTGTTCATACATTTTTTATGCCACAATTCATAGGGTGGGATTATATATGGAGTGACATTAGTTTTGGTCAGTACCATGATGTATAATACACCAATTTTAGTTACTTCATATATTATTTGATGACTTCAGAGTCATTGCTACTATTATTTCATCTTATATATCCCTTTGGATTAAGGGGGAGTTTGTTGGGTCATATGATCCAAGTATATTTATTTATTTATTTTATTATGTCAGTAGGTTAATAATGCTTTGTTAGTAAATTAATTAACTAATCTTGTTATTGGGTTAGTTGGTTCATGGGAATTAGTTACATCCTATAACTACCCATAAAATCTTATAAAGCTTTTACTCTTCTTGTAATTGATTAACCTTAAATGATACTATTAGCTCTCCAAATTATACCTTTTGAAGGAGGTTATTTAGGCCTACCTTAAAGGATTAACTAACATGGGAAGAGCCCAAGGTTGTGGGTGACCTATGACTAGGCAAGATCTCTAGATTATGGGGCTCGTTTTATTAGGAAACTGTGCTACCCCTTCTCTTTACTTTGGTAGTATATTAGTTACTATGGATGCATATGATTTGTAAGTCATCTTGTGAGCATTTTATTTTATCCCACATTCATGGGAAGTAGTAATTTCTTAGATTAGACTTCGTATATAAGTAAGTGTTGAGGCCAATTAAGGCATCCACAAATTATATTAAATTGAGCTTGCTCAAAAGAGGTTGCCCCCTTGAAGAGGCCAATGATTCTATAATTCAGCTATTGTAATTCAATTCTACTTATTTGAATCAATATATTGATAATTTTCATAGTTTATTTCATATATTTGTAATTATCTACTAACCTTTTTAGGAAGGATCCTCTCATCTAGTATCAAAGCACTTTCTAGGGCCAATTTTTTCCCATAAAGTCTAAACTTTATTTTGTTTCATAATTCATTTTTCTTAGAAAGTCTTAACTCTATTCTACTACATAATTCATTTAAGTATTTTTTTGTATTAAAATAATCTATTTTGGATTAGGATAAAAACATATCTACATAACTATGGGAAGTGCTTAGGTGAAAACCTTTAAACTCATTGTGAGGAGTACCATAGAAACCCCAAAGTAGCTGGTCCATTGAGAGGACCTGCTAGTGAAATGGGCAATGACCCCTTCTCAATTGAGTAGTTCCCATCCGTGAGGAAAATCAAGAGCTGTTGTTTAGGGGTAAATTTATGGCAATAATTTTTTTGGAAAGAAGTACTTACTTAGATAGTATTGGTTACCAAAGAGATATATTTAAAACCTTAGGTAACCATAAATACTATGGGTTCATTTATATCAGTTTCAAAATATTTCTAGTAGACTAAAAAAATTAATCAACAAAGTACTAGAAGAATCTTAGAGGACTTGCATTCAGACAATTGACATAAATTAGAAACTAGAAAATCTTCATCTTATCATTTTCATAAAACTATCAGTAGAGTATTAGAAGACTCTTAGCGGACTTACAACCAAACATTTGATAGAAAACAAAAACCAAAAATGATAAAAAAAAGTTTTTTTTTCTTCATTTTTTGGCATATCTCTCTATCTATAGCCCCATTGATTCTAAAAATTTATCTAGATACTATTATCCACATTTTCTTTGTTGAGGTCCCATATCCTAATTCCACTCCTAATTTCCACAAATCTCAATTTTTTCTTTTTTCATGTTTTGCCATAACTTCTTCTATTTTTGTCCATTTGCCTTGAAATGTTTCCATAATGTTCATCTCCTTTTTTTGCTTCTTTGTCCTTCTTTGATATTTTTTTTTAGTTTTTCTATTTTAACTTCTAAAATTTCCCTTGCCTTCATCAATCATACTCCCACTATGTAAAAAATTTAGTAAAATTACCTTTACCCTTTTTGATTTTGCCCAAATTAAAAAAAAATTCCTTACTAAATATGTCTTTACTCTAGTTTTCCTACCCATTTCAAAAAAAATCTCTTATTTTGGTCATGGTAGTAACCCAAATAGGAGAAAAAACATGGAGAATGAAATTACCACCCTCAAGACCCAAATCAAAGATCTTGATGAAAAAATTATCAGCCTTAATCTTCAACATACCACCTTGAGCAACAAACAACATCTAGAGTCCTCTTCAAACACCAAGTTTTCTTCTTCCAATAATTTTTGTGGGTTAAAGCTTGATTTTCCTAAATTCAATTGTGTAGATATAACTAGATGGATCTATCAGGCATACCAATATTTTAATCTACATAATACTTTTGATGCCAACAAGGTCCCACTTGTATCCTTTCACTTGGAACATGACGCCCTTCAATGGTATCATTGGTATACCAAGGCTCATGATGAGCCCATATGGATTGATTTTTTCACTCTCATTTTAAAATAGTTTGGTCTGAGTGATTTTGATGACTTCATTGGATCACTCAATAAAATTTTCCAAATAGGAACCATGAGAGAATTGTAGACACCGCAAACGTGTCTGCACCTTGGCTCTCCCCCTTGGTCCTTTCTCCCTCCTAGTCCTCCTTGGTCCCTAACCCACCTAAGTCTTATTAATTGGAAATAAACATCTATTTTTAATTAAATAAGGCCCCCTTTCCACCCTACCCTTGCCACCTTGGATCCTCCCTTGAATCCCTCCACCTTCCCCCTAGCATTTATTAGACCAAATCTCTCCATTATATCCCCCCTCGTCCATTTTGGCATCCTTGTGACCGTTCTGCCCATGACCCCTCACCCGGCGGCGTGCAAGAATGGGCAGAGGCTATTTTTAGCCTCTGTGCCCATCCTGCGACCGCCGATGTCGGTGACCCTTCGGCCGACGTCGGCGAAACTGCCAACGTCGGTAGCCTTCATTATCCCTTCCTGCATCCGTTGCAGCCCCCTGGACTCTTGAGCTCGCAAACAGATTCTCTTGACACTTTGGCTCTCATCTCTCCTCTGTATTGACCTCGTGTAACAACAGCAACAGGTGAAAAGGCCCTGGATCAGTATCTTCTCCTTGCAGCAAGTCTTCTGTGGCTCCAGCAACATCTTCTTCTCTCTTCATTCAGCAAGCTAAAGGTAAGCTAGTCTGGTTTTTTATTTCATTTCTTTAGTTTTTAATCATCTATCCTCTATTGTCTTCTGCTCCCTCTGTCCTCCCCCCCCTGAGAGGCTGCAAAGCCTTCTCAGGCCCTGTCCTCTGTGAATCCTCCTCTTCCCTGTCCCTCTCTTTTTCCAATCACAGACAACTTTCTCATCCCTCTGCCAAAAAGACCTTGCATCAGGCACCTACCTCGAACCAGCCCACTCCCCAATCCATCCAAACTTGTCCCCGTTCAGTCTCAGACCCGTCCACAGTCCAGAAAGCAACCCAGACCCGAATACAGGCCACAACCCCGACCGACACCGGTCACTACCCCAACCGACGTCGACAGGATAGCCGATGCCGGCAGATCAGCTAACCGACGCCGACGACATTACCGACCTCGGCGACTGTCATCAATCCTACAGCTCTTTCAGGTAATCATTTTGTTTTCTTCTTTCCTTTCTACTTTCTTTGTCACTTCTATATTCTGGCATTCTATCTTTTATCAGTCACTTATCTCATCAAAACAGTGGGTTGACCTCCCTTAAGGAAGTTTTTACACTTCTGGGAACAAGCTTTTGCTTGGCAACCCACTGCCTATCCATCTAACATTTTTCTTGTCCAAGTTTCTTTCTTCTTTGCAGGTGTCATTCCTCCACAGCCAAAGAGGAGTGCTCACAAGCGTCTGGATTTATGGTGCGCAATCTTTAGTCCAGGTACTTCCCAAGCCTTGTCCATTACTTTCTTTTAGTTTCTTTTTCTTAAGTCTGAAAAGCAAATTTGAGGTAGAAACATCTCTGGCACGCCCGGTGGGACCCTAGGTTCCTCCTGGGTTCCTTCTCTTTTTCATTCATTTAGGTGCATCTAGGCTCCTTTCTTCTTATCTCTTTCTTCTATTCCAAATGACACTATAAGCGGGACTAAAACGAACCTTTCTTCCTTGCATTCTAGACTAGTCCAATATCATACTCTCAACCCTTTCTCCATCTTGTCTTCATAACAATATCACATTTCGACTTGGGCATTAAAACATATTACACTTTCATTTCTGCTTGTGCTTGCATTAGTCCACATCTAGTAACTTAGGCGCATATTGAATAAACCATAGACACTTGATGTTACACTACCGAATCACATGCACTAAAACACACATAAAACATACCTGAGACAAGGCCCGACTGGGATTTCATCACCCAGCGGATACCTTACCCGTCCTGGTGACCCTACTTGGATTTCATCACCAAGGGGGAAGCCCACTCCGTTCTCTGGTGGAGTCTAAACTCTAGGCGAGGTATATCTTGGCTAAGCGAGACCAGCTAACCACTGGAATCGTGAAGTGAGGGGAGCTTGCTCCTTAGCACCAGGCCACGTACCAGACCCTAACACAGATCTTTGAGCACCTAAAACAACACCTGAAACCATCTTTAGACAGCCTTCTTCTAGGACCCATTTTTCAGCCAATCTCCCTAAACATTCATCTAAGGCATAAGCCACAAGTTTCTAAGGTTAATTTCTAGGATTTATCACTTAGGCTTGTCTGTCTTTCTCTGTTTTCCTCTTCTCATCTATTTGTTTGAGTGTGTGAGGACGCTTTCTTCTTTGTTTTTCCAAGAACCTTTTGGTTCTCTGGAAAACACAGTCACCGACATCGGTTCTGCCACCGACGTCGGCTTCCCCTGTCACCGGCATCGGTTCTGATACCGACGTCAGCTTCATCTGTCACCGGCATCGGTTATCTGACCGACGTCGGCCTCATTTCCTACCGACATCGGTTTTTCAACCGACGTCGGTCTCTGTCACTATCCTTTTTCTTCAAAACCAGCAACCTGAAACCTGTCCTTTCTCTGTCAAAGACTTCATCCTGGTCTTCTGAAACTGAGCAACACAGTTCCTGAGACCTGAACCTCCTTTGCCTTGCATGGTTTTGACTCGTAGCCAAGCTAAGGCTCTTGTCGACCAAGCCTGCCGTCAACCACTTCCGTCCACCCCATCCGTGACCAGGCCTACAATGGAGTTCAACTCAGAGACCGAAAGAACTCCTGCCTGTCCAACCCCGCCGCAGACTCCCATTGTCCAAGAAGGGGACCAAGACTTCGAGCGATTCTTGGACCTCAATGTCAAGGCCTTGCAACACTATCTCGCGCATAGCCGAACGCGGGACTCCTTGGTCAATCCGATCTACAGAATGCCGACCTCCCTTATCGCGACTACAGCTGTATCGACAACATCCATAGTTCAACCTTCGGACACTCAAGCCATCGCTTTGACCATTGACCAGACTTTGACCAATCCTCCAGGTGTGGCCTCTCCCTCTATCATTGGGCCCACTTCCACCGGGGTTTCGGCCCCTTGTCAACCTCAACGTGCTCAACCTCTATCCACTCCTTTTCAAAATCTTGTCGTCTCTATCCCGCCTACCCTGGCCCCTATCAACACCAGGGTGGCTTCTTACCCCTTGGCCCCCGTTACCACAGTCCAACCTCTCGTGGCAACAACGGGCCCAGCTATGTCTTCTAACCAGCCACCTTTAGCCTTCACTTCTGCCCCTGCGATTAGTCATCCGTACATTCCACAACCGACTATGTCGCACGCCTCCTCTAACTTCTTCCAAGCGCCCTACAACTTAGGGGGCGCGTAACCCATCAATCCGTCGGCAGACATCATCAAGATGTTGATGGACAAGATGACCAGTCTTGAGACCTCTGTTTCCAGCTCGCGCAACACTCTTTCATACGAGCAGATCTGTAACGAGCCCATTCATCCTTCCGTCCCAATCAGACCATATCCTAGCCAGTGGGAGCTTTCGAAGTTTTCTCGCTTTCAAAACAAGGAAGACCCACAACAACACTTGCGGGCATTCAGACATGCCTGCTACTTCATTGGCCATGACGATGCATTACTCTTACGCACGTTTCCTATGTCTCTCTTGGGTGCTGCACTTGACTGGTACAACTCCCTTCCTAGTCATTCTCTCTTCTCATTCACGCAATTGGCTCAGCTATTCCTCGACCACTTTTCCATCAACATAACCAAGAAGGTCTCAATCACGGACCCCTATTCTATTCGACAATTCGAGGACGAGTCCATAGCCGACTTCGTTGCTCGATGGAGAGGCCTTATCAACCAACTCTCCTTTTCCTTGCCCCAGGCCGAGCTTATTGAACTTTTTTCTCAAGCCTGTGCCTGACATATCTCTTCCACCCTGAGGGTTCAAACCTTCCGCACTTTTGACGAGGCCTTCACGATGGCCCGCAAACTAGAGTTGCGTGCCATCGAGGAGAACAAGGTCAAGTTACGGAGTAAGAATCCCAGCTCTAAGACCAATGACTCTTCTTCTGCCAAGCCATCATCATCCAATTCTAAATCCAAGGCTTCAGCTAATGTCGTGGTTGTCAGACCTTCATCTTCTTCAACCAATCAGCCTGAGCCCTCTACATCTCAGAGCGCTACTCGGCAATTCCAGCAAAGATACGTGCAGCGACGATATACTCCTCTCAGAGAATCATATGCGTCTGTGCTGGAAAAGCTTCTTAAACAGGGGGTCCTCAATCTCCCTCAAGCCCGACCTCCTCCACAATTCGATCCCTCACACGCCATCTCCGCGTGGTATAGGGAGCAAGACTTCTGCAGCTTCCACCGTGTTAAGGGCCATGACACGGAGAACTGCAAGACCTTTAAGAACATAATACAAGACATGCTTGAAAAAGGGGATCTCATCTTAGACAATCCAAATGCACCCCCTAATCAGGCCATTGACATCTTCAAACAACCTTTCCCCAATCATCCGCCAACTCAGAACAATGTCCAGACCTTAATTGACGACAATCATGAGCACAATATTCGGACAGTCAATACAGTCTCTCCTTTCGTCCCCAATCAACCTCTTGAGGTTAGTCCATCCATCAGTCCTTCACATGTGGATGAGCCTCTCTCCCCGGCTAGTTCTCCATTGACCTCTCTCATCTTGGAGGACGCCTCGGCCTTACCAGCACCTCCAGTCTCGCCATCCTCCTTTCTGCAGCCTATGGAGGACCCGACCCTTCCTACTCCTCAGCCGCAAGTGGAGGGCACCGTCATCCCTGCCCTTTACCCGCTGGAGGAGCCTCGCTCCCCGGTTTCTTCTCCACCCAGGGAAGAACCTGTCTCCCCTTCGTCTTCATCTAAATCTTTCATGAATTCACCACACCATGCGTCTAAGACCACTACACCCGTCTCGTCTTCAACCTCGCAACCATCAACATCTTCCTCTCAGCCATTTTCCCGGTTAGTGGAGAAGATCGAACTTCTCCCTCCGAAGAAAGTGATGCCTCAGGTGTTGTGAGAGCGTCTTAAATTCCTTCAACATACCCGCGCCCTCTCATCACATGCCGCTAACCCTCCTAAGACAGAATCTCGTCAGACTCTTGACAAAGACCAGACTCTCAAACCTCAACCAAACCTATCCAAACCGAAGCCTACGTCTATCTCATCTAAACCCATCAAGTCATTTGGCATTTGTCCTATCTCCTCCCTCACTCACCCGCAAGTGAAGGTGGACCTAGGCCAGACCTCGACCAGTAGTAGTCTTCCAACCAAGGCGAAGAAGACTGCTAGACCGCAGAAACGAACGCCTCCTTCTCCGTCACCATTGCCATCCATTTTGGGCCCCCATCCTTCGACCTTGGCTAGCATCCTTCCCACTCTGACCTTCAACCAAAACTCGTTGCCTCCTTTGCTTCCTCTGCCTATCTCCAGCCGTCCCTCTCCTAAAAAGGCGGTATCAATCGTCAAGAAAGAGCCATCTCCATCTGTCACCGCGCCATCAACCCATAAGGTCGTACGGAAACCTCTTCTAACCTCGCCTAAGCAAAAGTCACCAACCTCACGCATATCAAATAGCACGGACCCTCTATTGGGCTCATACTCGTCGATATTGCGCCGACTTCTCCAGACTTCTGACATAACCCTTCCGCCCATCAAGCCTTTCCAACCTCTCAAGTCCAAGGCCTCCTGGTTTGATGATACGAAAATTTGCTTATATCATCGTACACCAAGACATGACACCGAGACTTGTTGTGCCCTCAAGGCCGTCATTCGCCGCCACATGGAGAAAGACACTCTTCTCCTTGAGGACACTCTTGACCAGACCCTGACTCCTTCCTGTCCAACTTCTTCAAACACGTCAACATCTCACCAGCAAGACATGACCCCTTCTTCGCATCCCATTTTCGAAATCAATGCTATCCGTATAACCACTAGATCGCAAAAGGACAAGGCCAAGGAAAAAGCTGCCATTCCTTGGACCTATCCCTTCGTCAAGCCACCCCTTGCACCCAAGCCTAAAATCCCTATCCTTGGCGCGTCCCAACCTTCTTCGTCTTCCTCTTCTGGACCAATTCACGACTCCATGCTGAAGCAGCTTCACCAGACACCTGTGAAGATGTCTCTTTATGACCTTATCCAAACTTCACCTCAGCACCGTCAAGCCCTTATCCAAGCCTTGCAGGCAGCGGAGGTCCAACCCGAGGACCCCCAACCACTCGCTGCCCTCATCCATTCCTTGTCTCCTGTCGCTTCCATCACATTCAGCGATTCTGAGATTCCCACATCTAACACGGAAGATCAGGATGCCGCCCTCTTCATCACTGCCTATGTTGATCGAACACGCATTAAATGCGTTATGATCGACGGCGACGCTAGCATCAACATAATCTCTACCCATGCCTTTGATCAGCTGGCTCTTCCCAAGAACTGTGTCTCCAAAACTGACGCGATCTTATGCTCTTTCAACAACACCATCACCACGACCATTGGCACAGTCATCCTCCACATTCGCGTTGGTCCACGCACAGTCCCGGAGCTCTTCTATATCATCGAAGGAGAGTTTCAATACAACCTTCTACTGGGCCGACCTTGGATCCGTGCCATGGCCTATATACCCTCCACCCTGCACCGTTGTGTGAAGTTTGAACATGACGGGCAAGTTCACACCATCCCTGCTGACCCTTCACCCTTCAAGACTTGCAACACCACCTACCGTCCTAACGACGTCCTCATTCCCATCAAGCCGTCCACTCCAGCACCGCCTCCATCTGCGGAAGCTTCGACCAGTTCGCAATCGGCGGTTGCCCTCACCCCTCCTCTTCAAGCGCCGACCAAAGACCCCATGGAAGACATCTTCCAACGATTATCGCTTGGGGAATATCGCTTGTTGACCCTCGACATGTTCCAAACTCCGCAAGAGTATGGACGCCTTCACCTCAGTCCTAATTACGACCATCGGATCGGGATGGTCATACCTTATGGTCCTCCTCACTTCCAAACCAACTTTGTCTATGGGGGGCTTAATCAAGCTCCTACCAACGACACTTCCCTCTCTTCACCCCAACCTTTCACATCTGATTTCTCATTTCTTGGCAACCCTGCCTTTGCACACACTTACCTTCACAGGTGTGCATGGAAGGGTTTTGGTTTCGGACGTTATGAGCAGGGCTCCCATCAGCCCATCGAGCCGCTCAATGATCACGATGCCAAGAAACGGTATGGCCTGGGATATCATGACCCCACTCAGGCTCCTTTCGACCTTTGTCCCGAACCAACCACTGACCAATCTCTTCCAGACTCGCCCATTTCCCCTTCCTCACCTATGGAGTCGGTGGTTTCCATCCCTCCTAGTTTTTTTTTTCCATAAACACCATCCGCCTGGAACCCCTGACTTATCAGCTCAATGGGGTGCCCAGGTCTCTCCCTCTCATCTTTTCTAGCATGGTAGAGGATGAGTCGGCAACCATTCACACTGTCCACTGCATTGACGATGATGCCATCCTTTCCTACATGGGTGCCGATGACTCTTTCATCCAGCGTTTCCTCCCTTTCGAGACCCAGGTTATGTTAAATGAATCCACCATTGACATCAACCTCCCTTCTTCTTCTGATGTTCCTCACGTCTTAAAGATTGGCCAATCTTTAGACACTCAGGAGCAGCTTGACTATGCCCAATTCCTTTCCAACCATAGCAAGGCCTTTGCCTGGACTTACAGCGACATGCCTGGCATCGACCCCACCATTGCTACCCATAACATTGTCACCAAACCAGCCTGTTAGGCAGAAGCTTCGAAAGATGCATCCTCGCGTTGCGCTCCTTGTCAAAGAGGAGCTTCAGCGCCTTCTCTCTGTCTCCTTCATCCAACCCATCGATTATCCACAGTGGGTCTCTAACATTGTCCCAGTTACTAAAGCAACTGGGGGGATTTGGATCTGCACGGACTATCGCGACCTTAACCTAGCCTGTCCCAAAGACGACTTTCCTCTTCCTAACATTGACCAGCTTGTTGATCTTACGGCCGGCCATGAGATGCTATCTCTCATGGACGGATTTTCAAGATACAATCAAATCCTGATCGCACTGGAAGACCAGCACAAGACTACTTTTATCACCCCATGGGGGACTTTCTGCTATCGAGTCATGCCTTTCGGCCTGAAAAATGCTGGTGCCACTTATCAGCGCGCCATGACCTACATTTTCCACGATCTCCTCCACAAAATCATGGAGGACTATGTGGATGACCTTCTCGGCAAGTCCAAGCTTCGCCGCGACCACTTGACCATTCTCACAATCATCTTCTCTCGTCTTCTGCAATACAATGTCCGCCTCAACCCCAAGAAGTGTGTCTTTGGGGTCCTCTCAGGCAAACTTCTCGGCTTCATCGTTTCCTTCCGTGGTATCGAGATAGATCCCGCCAAGATCCGCGCTATTCTCGAAATGCTGCCCCCGACCAATCTCAAGCAGCTTCGCAGTCTCCAAGGGAAGCTCCAGTCCATTCGCCGTTTCATCTCGCAGCTTTCAGACCGCTGCCAACCTTTTCATCACCTCCTTAAGAAAGACGTCTCCTTTAAATGGGATAAGGGCTGTCAAGAGGCTTTTGAAGCCCTCAAAGGCTATCTGGTCTCTCCACCAGTCCTCATTCCACCTAAGGACGACCAACCCTTCTACCTTTATATCTCTGCTACCGACCATTCGTTAGGTGCCATGATCGCGCACCGAA
The DNA here is from genome assembly GCA_037957365.1 of Torreya grandis. Classification (NCBI taxonomy): domain Eukaryota; kingdom Viridiplantae; phylum Streptophyta; class Pinopsida; order Cupressales; family Taxaceae; genus Torreya; species Torreya grandis. The sequence goes on from JARHVA010010210.1 coordinate 95,223, forward strand.
ACGAGCATCATCGCGAGCAAGCGGTTTACTACATCAGCCGAACACTGGTCAACTATGAAACTTGGTATACTCATACCGAGAAACTCTGTTTGGCATTAGTCTTTTCCACTACCAAGCTCCGCCACTATCTTCTCAACCACAAAATCTTTGTCGTCACTCACACCGACCCTCTCAAGTACATGCACTCCAAGCCATATCAAAATCAACGTATGGCTCGGTGGCTCATGCTGCTTGCTGAGTTTGACTTCGAATTCATCCAGTAGAAATCTATCAAGGGGCAAACCATTGCTGACCAACTGGCAGATGCCCCTCTTCCCGACAACCAACCTTCACACTGTGAGTTCCCTGACGAGTCTATCGCCGCACTTTCCACCGATGACACCGTCTACCAGATGACTATGTTCTTTGACGGCTCTAAATGTCAACTCGGTGGGGGTGCGGGGGTCATCCTCATCCCACTCGAAGGGGAGCCCATGCCTCTATCTTTCAAGCTTGACTTTGATTATACCAATAATATGGCCGAATACGAGGCCTTAATTTTGGGACTTCAGACTGCCCTTTCTCTTCACATCAAGTCTATCAACATCTTCGGCGACTCGCAGCTCGTTGTTAATCAAGTTAACGGTTCATATCTCTGTAAAAATGAAGTTTTACAAAGGTATAAGAATCGTGCTGACATTCTTTTGGCATCTTTCGACCATTACCTCTTGTAGACTGTTCCACGCTCTATGAACAAGTTTGCCGACACCATGGCTTCTCTTGCTTCGCGTATCCCGTCTTCATCATCATCATCCCGCCTTTTTGTCACAGTGCATCGTGTACCTTTGCCTTCATAAATCTCTCCTCACATCGACCATATCAACACTGTCAATTCTAGCCCACAAGATGACTGGTATAAGCAACTTGTGGACTACTTGTCTCTTTCTGTCACTCCTCCCAACCTCTCTAGCAATGCGCGGTGAGCTTTCATCAAGCGCACAACTCGCTATACCATGCTAGGGGGCCTTCTCTATAAGCGAGGCTTCGACGGTCTCCTTCTTCACTGTCTAACCTCCGCTGAAGCTTCTCATGCCGTAAAGAAAGTCCACGATGGGATTTGTGGTGGACACTTCAGTGGAAACTCGGTTGCCAAGCGCATCCTTCGCCTGGGTTATTATTGGCCCACCCTTCATCAAGACTGTAGTGATTATGTTCAGCATTGCATCAAGTGTCAGCAGCACTCTAACCTGCTTCGTCTCCCCAGCCATGCCTTGCAAGTCGCTCAGGATTTTTGGCCTTTCTCTCAGTGGGGCTTGGATCTCATCGGTGAGATCAACCCTCACTCGTCTCTTCGTCATCAGTCCATCATCACTGCCACTGAGTATTTCACCAAGTGGGTGGAAGCCATTCCTCTTATCTCCACAAAAGCCGACAAAATTGTCGACTTCATCAGCAGCCACATCATCTGTCGTTTCGGTGTCCCTCACAAAATCATCACCGACAATGGCAAGTCCTTCAAAAACAAGACTGTCCAAAAACTATGCGACTCATTTGGCATCAAACTCAGCTTTTCTTCGCCTTACTACCCACAAGCAAATGGGCAGGTCGAGGCTTCCAACAAAATTCTCACCAAAATTCTCATGAAGGTGGTCGACGATACAGGAAGGGATTGGCACATTCATATCCCCTTCGCTTTGTGGGCCTACCGCACTAGCATCCGAACCTCTACGGGTGCTACTCCCTTTTCTCTCGTGTACAGAACAGAGGCTGTCTTACCTCTCGAAGTACAGATCCCGTCTCTTCGTATCTCCCTGCATGACATTCTCTCCAACGACGACTTTCGTCAAGATCGCCTAGCTCAACTTGAGTTACTCGACAAGCGCCGTCTGGCTGCCCTTAATCATCTCCATGTCTACCAAAGTCGCATAAAGCGGGCCTACGACAAAAATCTGCGAGAACGAGATTTCAACATCGGAGACCTCGTCCTCAAAGAGAATCAGCACGTGACCAATATGGAGCGAATTAAATGAGGCAAATTCGCCCCCAATTGGCTTGGACCTTTTATCATCACGCACAAGTATGGGTCAGGGACTTATCGTCTGTCTTCCCTCAACGGACGGCCAAAACCTGAGCCTCTTAATGCGTTGCATCTTCGACCATTCTTCTGCTAGTCGAGTACTCGTCTACTTGACACGTAACTTGAGCTCGTCCCTTGAGCACTCCTCGTCCTCTTAATCCTCATTCCTTTCAACCCTATTCCTCTTAACTAGTCCTTTACAACCCTTTTAGGATGCAGTGATGCTTTGTCCTAATAAAAGGGGCGTCCTTGAACTTCTACAGTCTTGTTCGTGACTCTCATTTCTATCAATATATACAAATCAAGATGTCAAAACATATCCATGGTCACTAAATCAAGTCAAATCAAAAAGACAGACTGATCCCTCGAAGGACAGCTGTACTATCATTGCTATATTACTAGACTGATCCCTTGAAGGACAGCTAGGCCAACTTTTCAAACATTATTAAATATAGACCACTCCCTCGAAGGATGGCTATGACTACTCTGGCAATAAACAGCACTACTTTAGAAGCTTCCCGCATTGATCAGCTTCGCAACATGACCATTACATCAAATGACATCTCTATGCAGGCTTCCCGCATCGATCAGTCTGCGCAAAAAAAAAAAAAAAAAAACGAGTCACGGACATTGGCTTGTAGTTGTCTCAGGGTCTCCTATAAAAAGGGGCAAGGATATTCCTGCTCTTAAATTGGGTTACCCTATCCTCCTCCTATCACCTGCTCAAGGGACTTTGAGCTCACTTTAATGTCAAAGTGATTCGATTACCGTTCTAACACCATATTGGTCAACGACATAATGCATGAATGGGGCTTCGGTTCTAATCACCCCTATCTATGCTTCCTTTTTGGTCCTTGTCAATGAAAGAGCAATTTGCCTTTCACCTTTTCTCTACACTTTGGTCACGCTTTGGCCACGTCAATTGTCGACTCATCTCAAACCCAGCCATTTTCATCATTTTCGCCATGGCATCAGGCATCATCCTTGTCCATTTCGCATAGTTTCTATGGACACCAATACGCATGGAAACTACCGACCAGACCCAATTTATGTTAAGCATAAACCAATACTTGCTGAAGCATAAATAGACCCCCCATTCATTTTTAGCATACATCCATCACGACTATGGAAACTTGCTAGAGATGAAAGACTCTCGACCACTTCTACAGAATACACCATCTGTAGCATCCTTTTATCCTCATCTTCCCCTCGTCATTTCAACACATGACCAATCTCATCATCGACCATTTTGACCCTCTTTGTCCGAACTACATTGGTCTGAGGCCCTATGACCAGGGCTATGTAGGCAGCACTCAGATATCACATCTTCTGAGGTTAGCTCGACCACCCCCGTTTGTTCGTCTCTATGATGGACAAACCTTCTCTTCTTTGACTCTTATCACGCCCAACTTCGTCACCTTTGACCAAGACCTTTGATCAAGACCAATCATTTCTTTTGACCAAGACCAATCAATCCCTCTGACCCTCCCTCCCTTTTAGGGAGAACTACATCGGCCTGAGGCCCTATCACCAGGGCTATGTAGGCAACACTCAGTTGACATGGGGTCTTCTGGGGTTAGCTCGGCCGCATCCTTTCGTCCATCCATCCTCTTGACCAATGACCATTGGAGATCATGCCTATCTCCTTCAACCTCGACCACTTCCAAGACAGCGTGTTGCCTTGGTTGTTTTTGCGTGTATGCTATTCCACGGCTGGTTAGCAGAATTGTTCACAGATTTTTTTTGACCCTTCACAAGTATAGGATCGCGAGCCAGTTGATCCATACTACTTGTGGCTTTTTCGTGTTTCTGGGAGCACTTCCTGAGCCCTGGATACCTGGGACACGATGACCATTTGGAGCTTCAGCTTAGATTGAGTAACCCGATCAGCAGATGACTAAATGCTGGGGCCCGGTTACTTCAATTTTGGCACTCCTTGACCCTTGACATGCGACAATTTGACCTGACCCTCTCGTGAAGTGGACTACGCGCAATCACGACTATGGCAGCATTTTCACTCACTCTCTTCTATCCATTTCTTTGTCAAATCGACACTCGATCTTCGGTTCCCTTCTCTCGACTATCGCTTTGAGGGGGGAACACCTCATCCTTTTTCTGGGGCAACCAACTCCTGTTTTTGTCTTGCAGTTCGTCTAGAACAACCAACAAGACAAAAAGGGGCAAATGTAGACACCGCAAACGTGTCTGCACCTTGGCTCTCCCCCTTGGTCCTTTCTCCCTCCTAGTCCTCCTTGGTCCCTAACCCACCTAAGTCTTATTAATTGGAAATAAACATCTATTTTTAATTAAATAAGGCCCCCTTTCCACCCTACCCTTGCCACCTTAGATCCTCCCTTGAATCCCTCCACCTTCCCCCTAGCATTTATTAGACCAAATCTCTCCATTATATCCCCCCTCGTCCATTTTGGCATCCTTGTGACCGTTCTACCCATGACCCCTCACCCGGCGGCGTGCAAGAATGGGCAGAGGCTATTTTTAGCCTCTGTGCCCATCCTGCGACTGCCGACGTCGGCGACCCTTCGGCCGACGTCGGCAAAACTGCCAGCGTCGGCAGCCTTCATTATCCCTTCCTGCATCCGTTGCAGCCCCCTGGACTCTTGAGCTCGCAAACAGATTCTCTTGACGCTTTGGCTCTCATCTCTCCTCTGTCTTGACCTTGTGCAACAGCAGCAACAGGTGAAAAGGCCCTGGATCAGTATCTTTTCCTTGCAGCAAGTCTTCTGTGGCTCCAGCAACATCTTCTTCTCTCTTCATTCAGCAAGCTAAAGGTAAGCTAGTCTGGTTTTTTATTTCATTTCTTTAGTTTTTAATCATCTATCCTCTATTGTCTTCTGCTCCCTCTGTCCTCCCCCCCCTGAGAGGCTGCAAAGCCTTCTCAGGCCCTGTCCTCTGTGAATCCTCCTCTTCCTTGTCCCTCTCTTTTTCCAATCACAGACAACTTTCTCATCCCTCTGCCAAAAAGACCTTGCATCAGGCACCTACCTCGAACCAACCCACTCCCCAATCCATCCAAACTTGTCCCCGTTCAGTCTCAAACCCGTCCATAGTCCAGAAAGCAACCCAGACCCGACTACAGGCCACAACCCCGACCGACGCCGGTCACTACCCCAACCGACGTCGGCAGGATAGCCGACGCCGACAGATCAGCTAACCGACGTCGGCGACATTACCGACCTCGGCGACTGTCATCAATCCTACAGCTCTTTCAGGTAATCATTTTGTTTTCTTCTTTCCTTTCTACTTTCTTTGTCACTTCTATATTCTGGCATTCTGTCTTTTATCAGTCACTTATCTCATCAAAACAGTGGGTTGACCTCCCTTAAGGAAGTTTTTACACTTCTGGGAACAAGCTTTTGCTTGGCAACCCACTGCCTATCCATCTAACGTTTTTCTTGTCCAAGTTTCTTTCTTCTTTGCAGGTGTCATTCCTCCATAGCCAAAGAGGAGTGCTCACAAGCGTCTGGATTTACGGTGCGCAATCTTTAGTCCAGGTACTTCCCAAGCCTTGTCCATTACTTTCTTTTAGTTTCTTTTTCTTAAGTCTGAAAAGCAAATTTGAGGTAGAAACAAGAATATCAAACAAAATTTGAGCCAATAAAATAGAGGGATTGTTTGATGAATTATTCAGGAGTTACTTTGTCAGTGGATTGGAGGATGTAATTCGATCTAAGCTCAAAATGTTCCATCCCAACATTATGATATAAGCCTTAGGGTTAGCTAAGTTGGTAGAGGACAAGATCATATCTCAACAATGATTCAAATCTAATTTTTATCCATTTAGAAATACAACTCCCCAATGATCTCAAACAATGCTAGCCCTTAGAACCACTCCTATCAAGCATTTAATTAAAGTAGAGATGTGAGCATGTAGAGAAAAAGGACTATGTTATAATTATGATAATAAATTAACTCAAGAACATTTATGTGATGAGAAAAATCTTTAACTATTAGATGTGGAATCTCTACCCAAAATTGAATTTTTAGAAGATGCTCAGGATATAACAGATGATCTAGAAGAAGCTTCATTGGTTGTAGAACCTAATTCTTAGAAAGACTAGCTAGAGATCTCTCTCCATGCCTTATTAGTATTCATAAACCATGGAGGTTAGGGGTTATTTCAATAAGATACCTCTCACAATACTAATTGATTTAGGTAGCACTCATAACTTCATTAACCCTTAGATCACCACACAATCTGATTCTTTTATCCATCCTTACTCCAAATTTAAAGTCATGATTGCTAATGGGGGTATATTACCTTGTAAAGGGAAGTGCCATAATATGCATATCTCTATTAGAGATTATAACTTTTACTCTGATGTGTTTGCCTTGCCCTTGGGTAGATATGATGTTGTTTTGGGAGTCCAATGGTTATGCACACTTGGACCCATCTTATGGGATTTTATTGAACTTTGGATGCAATTTTCAGATAATGGGCAAAATCACACATTGAAAGGCTTACACCCAATGTCTCTCAAAATCATAATTTCACATCGCATGGAAAATATTCTTAATAAAAATTCATATAGAGTCATTTCCTAGCTCTATTCCATTCAAATACAACCATTAATGGTCTCCACTACTCCTTTTGATCTATAAACTATTATTCATAGCTATGAAGGTGTCTTTATCAAACCAGTGGGATTACCAACTTCACTTCTAGAAGACCATCATATTTAGCTTCTTCCTAGAAGCATTCCTCCCAACATCAGGTCCTATCACTACCCATTTTAGAAAAAGATCAAGATCAAGATGCTCATTAAAGACTTACTAAATCAAGACATTATTCACCTTAGTAATATCCCATATTCTTCCCTAATTCTCTTTGTCCAAAACAAAGATGGGTCATGACACATCTATATTAAATTTCACATACTCAATCACATCATAATGAAGGATAAGTTCTTGATCCTTTTTATTGATAAGATTATTGATGAGCTTCATGGCACTCATTTTTCTCCAAGTTAGATCTTTGCTCTGGATATCCCTAGATTTGGCTTCATGAAGCTGATATCCCTAAGACAAATTTTCACATGCATGATGGCCACTATGAATTTTTGGTCATGCCATTTGGCCTCACTAATGCTCCTTCAACATTCTAGGCATTGATGAATAAAATATTCTAGCCCTATCTATCAAAATTCATTTTGGTTTTCTTCAATGATATCCTCATCTATAGTAAAACATGGTATGAGAATCTCCAACATCTGGAGCTTGCACTATAACTTCTCTCTAATAATCATCTCTATGTAAAATAGTCCAAATGTGTTTTTGGCTAGGATGAAGTGGAGTATCTCAATCATATTTTTTCATCCTAAGGGGTTCAGGTGGATCCCATAAAAATAACTACCATGACAAATTGGTCTCATCCTCAGACACTTAAGAGTCTCCATGTTTTTTTGGGGATAATTGGATACTATCATAAGTTTTTTAAGGACTACAAGAAGATTGTATCTATATTGATAGATATGTTGGAAAAGGATGATTTTATATGGACATAAGCTGCTGAGTGTGCTTTTGAAGAATTAAAATAAGTTATGTGTACTACACCTATTCTAGCTATGCCAAAATTTGCCAAGACCTTCATGATCAAGAGTGATGCTTATAGTAATAGACTTGGTACTATTATATTCCAAGAAGGATGACCCATTACGTTCACCATCAAATCTATTTATGGCAAGAATTTAATACTCTCTACTTATGAGAAGGAAATGATGGCTATTTTGCATGTAATATATAAATGGTAGTCATACCTACTGGGGAATCATTTTTGCATCAAAACTAATCACCAGAGTTTAAAACATTTCTTTAAATAATGGGTCTCTACCACATCACAATAGAAATGGGTTAGCAAACTCATGGGTTATGACTATGAGATCACTTACAATAAAGTTAAGGACAATATTGTGGTTGATGCTCTATCTCACATATTTATGGACCAAGCTTCCCTTTCAGCTATTTCTATGCCTATTCTGAATTGGTTAGATCATGTATAATAGGGGTATGTAAATGACTCCTCATTATCTCAAATCATTCAATAGTTGGCCACTAACCCCTCTATTGTATTGCATTATTCTTGAGATGGTGCTTCTTTATGATATAAGGGTTGTTTGGTGCTTCCCTCAAACACAAATCTTCATCATGGTGTATTTTGTGAACTCCATGCTTCTCCATCCATAGGGAACTTAGGGTTTCTTAGAACTTATGAATGAGCATGATACAACTTCTTTTTAAAGGGAATGAAAATGATATTTCAATAGATGGTGGTTAAATGTGATACCTACCAATGCAAAAAGGGTAAAACAACATTCATTCCTAAGTTTCTTGAACCCTTACCCATCCTTACCAAGATTTAAATAGATATTTATATGGATTTCATTGAGGGTCTCCCTAAATCTAGAGGAAAAATAGTGATCTTGGTTGTGGTTGATCACCTCTTCAAAAATAGTCATTTTTATGCCCTCAACCATCCCTATATCACCTCCATAGTCACACAATTTTTTTTGGACTAGATTTTCCATCTTCATGGCATTCCTTCTTCCATTGTCTTAGATCATGATATAACCTTCACCAACCATTTTTAGATAGAATTATTTTGATGCACTGGCACTCAACTAAAGATGAGTTCTGGGTATCATCCATAGATGGATGGCTGAATTGAAATTGTTAATAAATGCTTAGAAACTTTCCTTGATTACTTCACCTCAGACCAAAAAAACAAGTGGGAAAGGCTCCCTTTCACTGAATGGTGGTATAATACCTCCTTCCACACTTTAACTAAAATGATTCCATATGAAGCAGTCTATGGTCAAACACCACCAATGTACCTTTTGTATACCCTCAGTAATTCACCAGTTCAAGTGGTTGACACACTTATCTGAACCTAGGATTAGATCCTCAACACCCTACAATACAATGTTCATATGGCACAAAATAGAATGAAGTAACAAGGTGATAATCACCATTCTGAGTGCATTTTTTAAGTAGGTGATATGGTTTTTATTCACTTGCATCCATATAATAAATCCTACCTAAAACTCAAAGGGAGTCATAAGCTAGCTCCCAAGTTCTATGGGCCATATAAGGTTCTTTAAAATATTGGGTTTATTTCTTATAAGTTTGAGCTCCCACCTTCTTCCTGAGTTCACCTAGTATTTCATGTCCCTTGTCTAAAAAAATTTTTTGGCACAAACATCAAAGTGAAAACTATTTTATGAGAACTTGATAATGAAGGATCCATCCTTCTTGATTCAGAGGTAATCCTGGATAGGTGCACATGCCAAATTTTCTTTTGATCCATCATAGAGGTATTAATTCAGTGGAAAAAAATGTAATGAGAGGATGCAACATGGGAACCACTATTTCAGATTCAACACCAATTCCCAAGTCTAAAGTTTTGAGGATAGATTTTTTTAAGAGGGAGGGGATGTTAGGAACCCATGTTACCCATTCTCTTTATTTTTTTAATTTATTAGTTGATTTGGATGCATATGCTTTGTAATTCATCTCATGAGTATTTTGTTTTATCCCACATTCATAGGAAGAAGTAGTTGATTAGATTAGACTTAGTATATATGTAAGTGTTGAGGCCAATGAAGGCATCCAAGCATTGTATTGAATTGAGATTTTTCAAAGGAGGTTTCCCCCTCGAAGAGGATAATGATTCTATAATTTAGATATTGTAATTTATTTCTAATTATTTGAATCAATATATTGCTAATTTTCATAGTTTATTTTGTGTATTTTCAATTATCTGCTAACTTGTTCAGGAAGGATCCTCTCAAGCTTCCATAGTGAATATATTTTGATTAGTTCACTAATACCTACTACATTTAGGGTGTAAATGGATAGATATTTCATAAAATACACCTAATTTAGGGGTGGTGATACACCAATATGATCATTCATCCACTCAAATTGAACTCTAAAACAATACTAGTGGACTAAACAAACAACTAAATAACCATCAAAATATCCTATGCAAAAGTGTTTTATATGAAGGTTGTGTTAGGTGCTAGAACATGAGGGCCATGACAAGAAGATCTGGTCTAAGGAACTTATGAGTTAGATTCCACTATAAATTTAATCAATTAACACTTCTATACACCACATGTTCTTTAGAAGGCACCCTATTAGTATCTAGGTGATAAAGGACCTAAAATGGAAATAAATACATCACATATGAAAATTAAAATAATAATAAACACACTAGATATCATCATGAATAATTTAAAATAGTTTATTCATCAGTCTAATAGGTTCATCAAGTATAAAACCAACCATAGTTTCCTCATACCTAGGTGAAGGATGCAAATCAAGGCCTTAAGGACTAAATATATAATAGAATGAGAAGATAAAGAGAGGGATAATGGAATTGAGGTGGAATATAGAGGTCATAAATGACCATAGTCCACTCATGTAGTAGTTACATCAACATAACAATCCTCATAAGTCCTCCACACGTTGGTGGCTTTCAATGTGCCCCTTGGGCATTGAGATAGAATGGTAGAGGCTGAGTAAAATATATTTGACTTCTTCCATAGCATGTATATGATAAAAAAAATTGGTTAGTTACTTCTCTTTTGGTAGTTACAAAGTGTAAGGAAGGGAAATTAGGCCTCCAAGAGGTATTGAGGAGCATATCATCTTTTATGTGCATGTTGACCAAGCTAGGTAACAATCCTATTCTTCCATAATGTTCATGAAATGTGTGTTTTCCCATTAAATTTATTAGTTAAAATTCATACTAACTCATGTTATAATTATCATCCTTCCTATGCCATTACTCTTCCTCTTATGATCCAAGTAGGTCTACTATGCCTATTAGGCCTAGTTACTTGACTGGTTATGTTTGGTGGCCATGAAAGCTTGTATGGGATATTAAGAATATATTAATGGGTGAGTCTTAGGTCTAAATAAACATCCTACATCATGTAATAAGCCCTTTTTAGTAGCTCACACTTATAAATTTACCTTTCTTAGTTGACTAAGCCACTTGATTTTAGCATTTGTAGATTGGCTATTTGGAGGAGACTTATAGAGGAATTCCTAGGTATATTATTAGACATATTAGGATTTCAGGAGATAAAATAAGTCCCAAACCTTCACCTCTAATTATTTTCAACTTTTCAAACAACTTTGCACCCTATAAACATCATAAGACCTTGAAAAAAGTACCCTTTTATGACAATTCCATACAATGTCTATATAAATAAGTACCATGAATAGTTTTTCCTCTAATTTTAATATAAGTTTAATGTGTTTATCAGGTCATTATACTACAACTATTTTCCAATTATTAACCATCTTCTTAGTTGGGTCGTTACTAGGGTTTAAGTTGTGTTTTGGAGGTCTACCATCTTAAAGATGGTTCATAAAGATCAAACCTCCAATCCAAAATTTATGGTCATGGATGTTTAGTCCATAGACCCCCCTAAAACTCATGAAAATATTTGGGTCCCATGTAGCTATTACAGATAGATATAAGTAAGATATGGTAGACTTTGAGTTTTCTACCAGGTAGTTTATATAGGTTATCTTATTAACATTCATTTATAAACTTGGGCCCCTAAATTCAAATAAATCCATCCATAATATTAAGTCCATAAGGTTGCCTAATTAACCATAAGAAAATTTTCCCTTAGTACATTTTTGGTGAAGGATATGATCATTTAAAGTGATGGCTCGAGTTGACTACTTAGGACTGTGTAACTTAAAATGGGTCTTAAGACCAAATTTATCACTTTGTTGCCTTCCCTTGATTCAAATAATACTTTCAAGGATTGTAACATCCCTCCCCACATATTCATGATGTAATTTATAATAAATATTATCTAACTATGCTTCAATGTGGCATGGGGTTTCTAGGCCTTTAGGATGACTTTCAAGTTTTAACAAGCCTCAACTGAGTGTTAGGGGTATAAGTGATATATAAGTGATTTGGGGCCATAGTTATCACCCTAACACATTATTTACTTAGATATCATCTTTATGTATCTATCTCCATCTTCCTAATCTCCAATTCTATTTCTATTTGCTCATGTGACTGCCGGTATGTCATTATTCACTTATTAAAACTAAGTGTTTGGGAGTAGGTGCTAGATGTTTGAGTGAATACCTACCCTAATTCACTATTGGTGGGATTGAAAATATTTTAATATGCCTCCCATCTATATAAACCTACTTAGGATTAGGATATCATTTAATTTTTCCTCTATACACTCTTGATTCCCTTACATAGGGTTCATGAGAAGTCACATCTATGCAACCCCAAGGGCCTGATTGAGCACCTCCATGTTCTAGTCTATGGATCATATCATTTTGGAGACCTATTAATGTCTTTCACACTACCTTTTTATGTTTTTAACCTCTCAAAAACAACCCTAAAGCATATGTAGATCTCCAATTTATGTGCACAGGTCTGTACATATCCACTTTAGGTCTAAATGCCTAATAAGTCATTGGGGACCTCCTTATCTTCAATGAATCACAACATCCTTTGAGGATTAATAACCTTGAATAAATAAGTCATACTCGTAAAGACAAGTCCCACTTCACTATAATACATGCTCCTACACACTTTGGTATCCCCCTTATGACCTTATTTTAACTATATGTTTAGGCCTAACTAGACCTAATTAGGCCATCTAGGACTAATACCATCTCAAAGTGTTAGACCAATAGACAAAGGCATAAGCATCCTTAAGAAAAGGATAAAGACATTTTCTTCCATTTTTAATTTCACTCCTTTGCATATTCTCTTAGGATTTCATCTTCATATTAAATTCCTACTTGTAGATAATAGTCGGGTCTACTTGGGACTGTAAGCACATACCTTCTTTTTGCTCAATTGATATCTTGATGCCCTCCTGAGTAGTAGAGGCATGATATATAAGGTTTTACATTGGCATATATATTTTTAAATCTTCATCTTACCATACTTCCTACCTAGTCATCTTTTTATTTCATAAATGCTTGTATATAGGCCTATGTGTATGACTCTTGTTCATGCCAAGACCCTCTATAACCTACTAACCTTTATTCAAAATTTTCTTATCATTGAGTGATTTTGAGAGTCTCAAGGCCTATCCATGTTTTCATTATTTCAAAGAACATTTTTTAACAATTACATTAAATGAAATATTGATCATATACCTTCAGTTGATCATAAACATTCAATATGATAATGACCCTTGTTTCTCCTTCTAATCTCCTAAAATGTTCTTCAATCTTCTCAAATTTCTAGCAACTTCAGCCTGTAGGCATAACACTGTGTGTGTACTCAATGAGAACCTTGACTAGGTTATTTATTCTAAGATGGATAAGATGATATGGTCCTATTTACTCCTACCTTATCATCTCACATATATTATAGATCCCTCTTGATTCCTTAGGTATTCTCAATGTTCCTTCACACCTTCTAAGTCTCATCTCAACAGTCTTTCCTTTGGCTGGCTAGTTTAGGAATACAATGACTTTGAGAAGTTTATCTTTGAATAATGTGTTGAATATAAATTGTTGATCTATGTTGAATATTATTCACCTTATCTCCCCTACCTCTTCATATGTCATAGGATACTTCAAGGCTTGTTAGGAGATCATGTAATGCACCTATGACAATCACCTTATAACATGACTTGAAGGGGTCCCTAGACTTGACTTAGCTGAGTATGGAAGGTAGGGGAGATTTTAGAGGATTCAATGTTATCACCATCAAAACCAAAGTATCATTAAAAACCTCCATTTTATACCTTAGAGAGTCTACACAAGAAACAACACTGTATGCATTTTGAAAATGTGAAAACATTAAAATTACTTGCTCCCACACCATCAAACATGTGAGATGAGTTGGGAGAATGGTGTGGGAATGTGGTGTAGACTCCTAAAAATCCCTATAACCTTCAATTTTTTCATCACCATGCTTAGGAAAGGAGAAAATGTGGAAAATTGGTACCCTAGCTAAATGGAGAAGACATTATGAGTGCCCTACATTGTTAGTGATTGTTCATAAAGGAGGGAGAATAAATATGAGAAAAAATTCACAAAAATGGAAGATATATATGGTCCCCTCCTTTTACCAAAATTTTATACCTTCATATTCTCTCTCATGTCCGTACCATTCATAAATCTGAAGGGTTGTCTTGGGTTGCAAAGGAGCTCAATGGAGTAAGAGGGTCAGTTTTGAGCCTATTTTAAATCCTATAATCATGAAAATCCATGGGAATGCCTAACATGACCCCACCTAAAATATCTAACCCCCTCTATATATAACTAGCCATACAAGTTTGTAAAACCTATAAAAAGCACTTGAAAAAACCTTTTTCCTACATTTTCTCCATGTTTCTAACTTTAAACCACCATTTGAGGGTAGAAGGAGGGAAAAACGAGTTAGATGACATTTGAAAATTTGTGGTACAATAATGGAGTTGAAGAGGCACACTTTTCCCATGTGTGGGACCCATTTTTTGAGTGGGGAGTGAATATGAGTCTTAAAATGGGCCTTTTATGGTATGAAATGCCTAGTGATTGCTTAAGGACTCTTTTAAGACCTTCCTAAACAATGAAATACTTGAAATGTTATCTTTTACAAAGATTTTATAAGGAATATAGACTCATATGAGATGTTTTAAGGGTGATGGATGACCTTGGGGGGTTATGGAAGCTTGAAACTTTTGAATGAATAGACCATGAATAATGACACTGCCCTTCACATTGATTATAAAGCCTCTCTTATAAGGAATGTCTTGAAATAGGCCCATATACCATAAGAACCAATAACCTCAAACTTTTCCAATTATCTTAATTTTATCAAAAGATCCTTAATCTTATCAAACAAGTTTAAAATAACTCAGTAGACCCCACAAGACACCTTGACATTGTCTTGCTCACTCAAGGGTCACCATGGCCACTGCCACATCACCAATAAACCTTAACATATCTATGAAATATGAGGATATCTATAAAAAAATAAAAAAATGAGACCTTAATCAATGCTAATAATGTTCAAACTGAGACCAAATAAGACATCACCTATGCAAGAGACTATCATGTATATGATTGGGTGATTGTCATGGAATTATTTTCATTTTTAGGGGATATAATTTTACCTAAGAGGCTAAATTTTCAACATTTTTGGTGACAAATATGGGTTGACCAACCTATTGATCAAGAGAACCCACTCACTTTTCATGATAATGATAACTCATATATGACATCATGACTTGTATGACCATCTTATTGGACTACCAAAAAAGCTTATAACTTTATGACACATCTTAGCACTGAAAAAACAACCATTAGACACACACATAGGACACCAAAGCAACAACACCTAAACCGTAGAACAAATAAGGAAATAAACCAAAGCAATAAGGAAATAATTAAGCTTGTGTTGATCAGTTATTTAAATAAGACAATAAATGTTATAAATAACTAACTTGAGGTCAAAATATTTCCTCTAGGACCAAATGGAAAACTTATTTGATCACTATGACACCATGAGTCCTAATTTTCATGTCCTAATTTAAGTCCAATAAGGTACTGATCACTATATGAGGTCTCCCACTTGCATTTGAATGCATTGGCATGTTAATGGCTTCTTTAGAGAGTAACTGGGCCTTCTTATTCTACTCCTAAGTGCATGGGTTGGTTATATGAGTCTATAACCCTATCATACTCATTCCACACTCATCTTCCTTGCATGATCAATGTTAATTCTACCTTGGTTATGATATGCTCTTGATTTATGATGCTCTCATGCAGTGATTACATTGGCAACTCAACTAGTAGGCTTTGATTAGTGTCTTCATTATATTCTATTTGAGATTATGGCTTATCAAGGCCTTCAAATTCTTGGTAGGTGCACAAGCATGGATACCACATGTGTTTAGGCTCTCCTTGATTCTTCTTATAAGACTCAAAATAACTAGATGTCATAGTGTTCTTTTAAAGACTCTTCTCAATCTCCTCATGGGGTAGAGGTGGGTTATCTAAATTTGAACAAAAGTTCTCCAAGTATTCCCAAAAGGATATCTCTTCATGATAAATTGAATAGACATGGAGTTCACTATCATCCTTACCATTCACTTGTAAAACACTATGCTGATCAAGTATCTTCAACTCTCCCGTAAATTCATAATAAGGCTCTTGATCTACTACAACTTGGTCATCCTCACCTTCTATGGAGAATGGAAGTAATCAATCCACTCAAGCTCCAACTCATATTGTCTTGTTGTTTCTAGACCTACATTACCTTCTTTATGCTCTAAAGCATTAATAGTATCTTCATTTGAAACCTCAACCTATTATCATAATTCACCATTCCAAGTTACCATACTAAGTTCTTCAATGCCACCTAAGAATTCATAATAAAACTACTATAAATGATCATCTAACTCACTTGAAATGTTCTTAGCTTCAATAGTGGTCTCACGTAGGTTATTTTCATGACTTTTTCCTATAAGAAAAGTTGCTTGTGCTTCATCTTCATCAACTTCACCATCATGCCATTGTGATTGGTCTACATCATCCAAATTATATTCATGTTCAAAGTATGATATACTATGATGAATGGGGGTCCCAATAAGGATCTCCTCATTGTAGATGCTTGAGGTGTTCTCTTAAAATTGATCTTGAAACTCAGTTGTAGCTGTAACATGATCCAAATCTTGAAGGACTTCCACCTCACTAATTAGTTTTGGGAAATTATTCCCCACACTTAAATGTTTAAATTATAAATTTAATGAACTTGGCTCCTCTTCACAAGATGAGATATTGGGAGGGAAAGGTATTTCATTAGCTTGCTTAATAACTAATAAGGTGTTCTTCCAAATTAGAACCTTAAGAGTTTCAAACTTGGACACCACACTGTTCTCCTTGCATTCTTAAATTACCTTGTCAAATTGGGATGAACCTTGATCCTCATGAGTGGCTTTAGTATGAAGAGATGATGTGAAACCTTGAAAACTTGAGACATCTCCTGAACTAGCCTTCATATGTCTCTCCTCTTCTTGACTCTGGATTTGCATAGGAGAAGGTTATCTTTCAAGGGAACACATAACATAGTCTAGTGTTCTATCCCATGAAGGCATCCAAGCTAAATTTTTTATAGGATCTTGAGAAGGAATAGGTGGATATTGAAGGGGATTTAGAACACACAGATGTTGAATAGGGGTAGGAGGTGGATTACAATATACCAATGAGGTGTTTGGTATGTAGGGATAAATATGAAACTTGGAGAGAAGTATAGGTCTAATTATGACTCCTACATCATACCCAAACTTGCATACCATGTAAGAAAAATCCAAGGATAAGTATTCCCCAATCTTGGTGATAATGTTAGTAGACAAACATAGAGCAAAAATGGGTGACAAGTCTACAACAATGATGTCTTGTGCAATTGAGAGCTTTGGGTAAGCATGAATAGTAAGTTATAAGTTTTTGATAAGGCCAAATATTCTTTTAGATAATTTGTTACATTATAATTCAATGTTGGATGTAATATCATACACCAAATTAAAGTTATCATCCACTAGCTTAAGAATAATTGAGTTGCTTGCTCTATCATCAAATAAGCAATTATGAACTAAGAAACCTCCAATGATCATAAAGGTAATAAAAGGAGATGGAGTGGTTTGCTTGGTTGGCTAGTCTTGGTTTTCATGGAAATTTTGTTGATGGAAAAGGGATTGGTGTTTAAATTCCTTTTGATGCTGAAGACATTCCTTCAATCTATCTCTTTCTTCTTTTATCTTCTCAATCTCTAATCTCAAATCATCATCTCTTGGTTTAGGCTGACTGTAAGGAACAAGTTGCTAAGGGGATAATTTGGAATAAAATTAGAGTATGGAGAAGTATATGGTTGACTAAGAACAACATTATGCTACCATGATTGATAAAGAGGTTAATAGGGTTGCTAAGGAGGTGGGTAGGACTCATAAGGAGGGTGATAATCTTGGTAGTGAGGATGCTCATTATAGGGTTGGTAGGAGCCAACATAAGGTTGATATGGGTCATAATGGAGATGATGTGGGTCATATGGTTATTGATAATGAGGTGAATGGTATAAGTTTTTCCATAGGTAGTCATAACTCTTCATGAAACATATGCACAACAATGTTAATTATGAATAATAACCTTTATTACCCCTATAATGATGACTTTGTGATGCCTTCTAGTATGAAATCTAACTACAAATCTACTACTAAGGTGATTAAAACTCTCTAAGATGAGTATAAGGATGCAAGTGAGTGCTTTAATTATTGAATCTAGTCCCATCAGGGATGTCATAATTGTTAGCTCTCCAACTTATACCCTTTAAAAGAGATTATTTAGCCCTACCTTCAAGGCTAAACTATCATGGGAATATCCCAAGGCTATGCATGACCTATGATTGGGATAAACCTATAGATTATGAGGCTAGCTCCCTTGATGCATATATTTACTTTAATTCACTAAGACCTACTAATTTTGGGGTGAAAATGGATATATATTGCATAAAATAAACCTAATCTATGGGTGGTGATGCACTAATATGATCATTCATCCACTCAAATTGACCTCTAATAACACTAGTGGACTAAACAAACAACTAAAAAACCATCTTCAAAATATATTATGTAAAAGTATTTCATATGAAGGTTTTGTTATGTGATAGAACATGAGGGCCATGATAAGAAGGTCTGGTTTAAGGAACTTACCAGTCAGATTCCACTATAAATTCAATAACTTAACACTTCTACACACCACATGACCTATATAAGGCACCCTATTAGTATCTAGGTGATCAAGGACCTGAAAGGGAGAGAAATATATAATATATGCAAATTAAAACAAATATAAACACACTAGATATCATCATGAAGGAGTTTCAATAGTTTATTCATTAGTCCAATAGGTTCATCAAGTACAAAACTAGCCATAATTTCCTCATACCCTGGTGAGTGATGAAAATAAAGGCCTTATGTCCTAAATATATAATATAATGATAAGATAAATATAGGGTTAATGGAATGGGGGTGAGATATAGAGGTCATAAATTACCATAGTCGACTCATATAGTAGTTACGTCAACATAACAGTCCTCATAAGTCCCTCTCCATGAGTTGGTGGATTTTAATGTGCCCCTTGGGAGTTGAGGTAGAATGGAGGCTGATTAAAACTTGTTTTAACCATTTCATAACATTTATATTCCCATAAAGTGATCATTTACTTCTCTTTTTGTAGTTATAAAGTGTAAGTAAGGGCAACTAGGCCTTTAAGAGGCTTTGAGGAACCCATCATCTTTTATGTGCATGTTGACCAAGCTAGGTAACTATCCTATTCTTCCATAATGTTTTTGAAATGTGTGTTTTCCCCCTTAAATTTATAAATTATAAGGCATAGTAACTCTATATGGTCCACTTTATCAGCCCTCCTATGCCATTAGTCTTCCTCTTATGATCCAAGTAGGTCTACTAGGCCCATTAGGCCTAGTTACTTGACTAGTTATGTTTTATGGCCATGAAAGATTATATGAGATATTAGGAACCTATTAATGGGTTATTTTCAAGTATAAATAAACATCCTACATCATGTCATAATCCCTTTTGAGTAGCTCACACCTGTAACTTTACCTTTCCTCATGTACAAGGCCATTTTCTTTTAACATCTGTAGGCTGGATATTTGGAGGAGACTTACAAAGGCATTAATAGGTATATTATTGGACATATTAGGATTTTAGGAGATAAAATAAGTCCAAACCTTCACCTCTAATTATTTTCAACTTTTCAAATAGCTTTTTACCCTACAAACATCATAAAACCTTGAAAAAGTACCCTTTTCTAGTAATTTTATATAGTGTCCATATAAATAAGTATCATGATCAAGGTCTCATTTGAGTTTAATATATTTTAAAAGTGTTTATTAGGTCATTATAATGAAACTAAATGCCAATTTTTAACCATATTCTCAGTTGAGTCATTACTAGTGGTTAAATAGGGTTTTGGAGGTCTACCATCTTTATGATGATTCATAAAGATTAGATATCCAATATAAAACTTATGGTAATGGATTTTTATTACATATAACCCTATAAAACTCATGAAAATATTTGGGTCCCATGCATATAGTACAAAGAGATATGAGCAGGGGATGGTGGACTTTGGGTTCTCTACCAAGTAGTCTATGTAGGTCCTTTTATAGTATTTATTCATAAACTTGGGCACCTAAATTTAACTCACTCCTTCACAGATATTTTATCCATAGGGTTTCTTAGGTACACCTAAGATAATTTTACTTGACTCCATATGTGGTGAAAGTTATAAGCATTTAAAGTGATGGTTCGAGTTGACTACCTAAGATTATGTAACTTGGAATGTGTCTTAAGACAAAATTTGACACTTTATTACCTTATATTACTTCAAATAATACTTTTAAGGAATATAAAATATTCCCATTAATTTATACTTAGGATGATATAATCATGCTTTAAAGTGGTGTGGGGTTTCTAGCCTTAAGGATGGCTTTAAGGTCTAATAGGCC
Source organism: Torreya grandis (assembly GCA_037957365.1). Lineage (NCBI taxonomy): Eukaryota > Viridiplantae > Streptophyta > Pinopsida > Cupressales > Taxaceae > Torreya > Torreya grandis. The sequence goes on from JARHVA010010210.1 coordinate 115,820, forward strand.
TCAACTAAGTGTTAGGGGTCTAAGTGATCTATAGGTGATTTATGCCCTCAAACATCACCATAAAACCTTATTTACTTATATCTAATCCTTATTTAACTATCTATAGCTTCATAAACTTGAATTATATTTCTGTTTGCTCATGTGATTTCCTATAGGTCATTGTTTACTTGTCAAAACTGAGTGTTTGAGAGTAGGTGCTAGATGTTTGAGTGACTTCCTCCCCTACTTCAATATTTTTGGTATTTAAACTCCCAAATTTGGAAACCTCTTTAAGATTAGGATCTAATTTGATTCCCTTGCCTAGGGTTCATGAGAAGTCAAATCTATGCAACACCAAGAGCTTGATTGATCATCTCCATGTTATTACATGTGGATCCTATCATCATGGAGACCCCATCTTGTCTTTCACACTAAATTTTCAAGTGTTTAACCTCTTAAAAACAACCACAAATCATTTTTATATCTCTAATTTATGTGCATAGGTTTGTACATATCTATTTTAGGTCTAAAAACCTAATAGGTCATTAAGGACCTCTTTCTTATCTTTAATGAATCATAACATCCTATGAGGATTAAGAAAATTAAAAAAAAAGTCATACTCTTGAATAAAAGTCTCACTTCGCTATCATAAAGGATCTTACACACTTTATTATCCGCCTTATGACCCTATTATAACTATATGCTTAGGCCTAACTAGACCTAATTAGGCCATCTAGGCCTAATATCATCTCAAAGAGTTAGATCACTAGAAAAAGGCATAATGATCCTTAACAAAAGTCTAAAGATTATGTCCTCCATTCTATATATCACTCCTTTTCATAGTCTCTCAAGATTTCATCTTCATATTAAAGTCCTGCCTATAGATAACAGTTAGGTCTGCATGGGATTATAAGCACATACTTTATTTGGCTCAGTTGATATCTTGATGCCATCCTAAGTAGTAGAGGCATGATATACAGGGTTTTCCACTGGCATATAACTTTTGAATTCTTCATCTTACCACACTTCCTACCCAGTCATCATGTTCTTTCATAACTACATATATATAGGCCTATGTGTATGACTATTTATCATACCAAGACCCTTTGAAACCTACTAACCCTTATTCAAAATTTTATTATCATTGAGTGATTCTAAGAGTCTCAAGGCCTATCCATGTTTTCATGATTTCCAATAACTTTTGTCAACAATTCCACCAAATGGCATCTTTCTCATATTCTCTTAGTTGATTTTAAACATTATGTTTAGGTCTCTTATCTATGTGTGATAACTTGAGGGGTAAAACTTGTGATATTTAAATGGTATAAATATGATAATGACCCTTTTTCTCCTTCTAATCTCTTGAAACATTCTTCTATCTTCTCACTTTTCTATCACCTCCAACTTGTATGCACAACATTGTGTGTTCACTCAATGAGAACCTTAATTGGGTTATTTATCCCAAGATGGATGAGATGATATGTTCATATTTTTTATTTCGTTCTCATCTACCATGTCTTGTATATTCCTTAGGGTTTTTCAATGTTCCTTCACAGTGTCTAAGTTTCATCTGAATAGTCTTCCCTTTGACTGGTCTACTTTAGGCCTAAAATGAATTTTTGAAGTTTATCTTTACATAATGAGCTAAATATAATGGGTTGATATATTTTGAATCTTATTAAAATTATCTCTCCTACCTCTTCATATGTCATAGGATCCTTTAAGGCTTGTCAGGTGATCACATAATGCACTTATGACAATCACCTTAGACCGTGACTTGAAGGGGTCCCTTGACTTGAATTAGCTAAGTATGAAAGGAAAGGGAGATTTTAAAGGATTCAATGTTGTCACCATAAAACTAAATAATCATAAAACACCTCCATTTTATACCTTAGAGAGTTTGCATAAGAAATAACACTATCTATATTTTTCAAAGGTGAAAACATGAAACTTGCTTGCTCTCACACTCTAACACATGTGAGATGTGTTGAGGTATGTTCTGGATTGTTGTGATTGAGGAATTAATGTTATTATTGATGTATAAGGTTTTTGAGTATCATTGATGTCCCAGAGATGTTTTTATGATGTTGGATGGTGGGTGTTCATCATGACTTGAGCTTGGTTTAGTAGTCTTTGAATTCTATATGAGGTCTTGGCACATTATTGTGGTGTAACACAGCTCTTGAGCCTATTGAAAGTAGTTTTATTTTTAGATAATCCTGATTGAATAATGTTTTTGGTTGATATCATTGAGAGTTATCTTGTTTGAGTTCAATTCTTTGAGTACTAGGTGTCTTGAGAAACCTAGTCTAGTCCAATGAGAAGGCATTCTCTTGGTAGCATGATGACATGATCAGTATGAGGTTTATGATAAGAATATTTTTAGTGTGTGAGAATGGTATGATTTTTTATGACATGATTATGAGGTGTGGATAGAAGTTCAAGAGGTTTCAAGGTGTTTTCAAGATCTAAGGATGGCTTATAAGTTTAGGCCTAGTATGTAAAGATACCTAATTTGGCCTAATGAGGGGTCAAGCTCAGTTTTCAAGGTGTTAGATCTCATGTTTTCTATGTTACAATTGTGAGAGGTTGTTTCAATAGTGTTCATGAAGTTTTAGATCTTGATTTAAATAAAAAATCATGAAAAGTGGATCTTTAGGTCTCTTGAGTACTAAAATGGAGTGTTGCAGATCTGTGAAGGATTTTCTTATGCTCGTTGACACATGAAACCTTTACATGAGGATATAAATAGTTAATGGTAGTTGGAAAATGGTCCTATCTTATTTTTCCTAGATTTTTTTTTTGGGTTGAGGGCCTAAGCTTTATGAATGATTGTTAAGAATGGAAGACAATCTAAACCCTCTCTAAAAACCTAATAGTGACCTAATATGAAATATATGATTACAAAATGATTATAATATTTTTTTAACCTAGTATGATAATTTTATATTGTATTAAACTCTCCCAGGTACCTTTAAGTGGCATTATTCTATCAAAAGAGTGAGTGGAAGCTACATGAAACCCCTTATTTCTTATACTTTTGATGTAGTAGGTAGGGTTGACTAGGTAAAATCATGAAAATTATTGAAAGATGATGTGTGAGACATTTATTTTATGATAATGTAATTTTATAAGTAGGTTATAGGATTAAAATATGCTAAACCAATCATGGAAGTTGGCCTATCACTAAAAAGGCCTAGTGAGGAAGACAGTGAGAAAAATCTGGTAGAAGTGGGAATGAGATTAGGGAAGTGTTATCTTGGACTAGGGTTGAATATATATATATTTTAAATACTAGTAACACATGTATATATTGGTTATATGTTTTGGAGATCAATGAAAGTGTTGAAAATTTTGTTCACAAGATGACTTGTCTAGTGAAGATGAAACAGTGAAGATGTAAAGTTGATAGATTGGTATGCAAGACTAATATTGTCACTATAACATGATATATTTATATATGAGAGTTACATAATGAACTCATAGGACCATACACTTTCATAAAGATTCAATAAAAGTGTTTTCATAGTTACTGAAAGTCATAATCACCATGACTGATCCTCAAGATAGAATGGTAGTTCTAGGTATGCAAGATGGACTAATGAGTTTGAGATATTATATATTGATTTAATTTATATAGTGAAAATTTTTATGTTTCTTGTGATTTATATTAACCATAATTTATTTATATAAGGTTGAGAGTTAGTATGAGAATTTGAAATATAGAAGCCAAAATGGCTTATCTAGCTGAACAAGAACTGTGAAAGAGAAGGTTAGCAAATTGGTCTATAAGACCAATAGTTGACACTATAAATTATGATATATATATATATATATATATATATATATATATATATATATATATATATTTAAGGATGTTATATAATTCACATAGGAAATATTTATGTGCATTATATTTCTTGGAAGTGTCCTTACAAGAGCTGAATACAACATTTATTAGGACTATGTTTTTGAACATTCAGGCAATTTTCTATGTGTTAGTAAGATTGATGTTCTTGAGTCATTATGCCTAGTTTGGAAGTGTAAAAATAATGTGATTATGTTATAAATATCCCATGGGATATTATAACTTAATTTATATTATTGGAAAGTACATGTGTTCATGTTTGAGGTCAAGTTTCTAATGACTAGGTTTTGAGCAAATTGACAGTTTTGAGTAAGCTTTTTAATGACACATTCCTAAGCATTTGGAGCTTGAGTGATGAATTATAATTAATTTTATGATTTCCTTAAGGTATGAAGTTTAAATACATATGTGGATTGTATGTATAATGTTTTTCTATAGGTTGTTTGAGCTTCATCTTTGAAGATAGTGTTTTTGGGGTAATTAGGAATAATAGGTCTTTAAGGTCTATTGGTGATTTCAAAGTGTGAGTGAAGGACTTGTGACTTATTGAGCATAGAGGAATTTAATTAAGGTTTATATATGAGTATTTTAAATTTTTAAGTTATTTGGGGAGTGCCATCTAGGCCATAAAGGTTCAAGTTGTTTTGTGGAGAGGATAAACCTAATGCATTAGGTCTCTATTAGGTCTAGAAGAAGATTGAGTTATAAATGTGTTTGGACGACCTAATGGTGATCTTAATTTGATTAATTATTTATTTTAACATGTCCTAAGATATTTTTTGGGTTTGAACCTAATGTATTATTTCTTTGTCTGACCAAGAGCAAGTGATCTTGTGATGTGTATTTATACAAGGTTTAATTGGCCTAATTGGGTGTGCAGTAGAGAAGAGACCCATGAGAAAATAAAAGGGAAGATTAAAAAGGAAAATAAGATATTTAAGATAATTATAAGAGGGGAGAGATACTATGATGAATATATAATAGAGTTATTACATGTGGATGCTAAGTTCAGTTGACCTAATAAGCCTAGTAAGAGGCAAGTTGAGCGAAGAGGCCTAATAGGTTATTTGAAAGAGATAAAAGAGTATGAAAAGAAAAATAAGGTGATAATAATTATTTGAGTGATAAATAGGTGTAAAAAGGTAATCAAAGGTTCTATGTAGCTAATTTAGTGCTGATTTTCTTAGGGGGTTGGTGACTCATTGCTAGTTGGCACTTGTTAAAAGACTAGTTGAGTTGGTGCTTGGCTAGTGAGGGGTTGGTGCTCCTTGTGGGGTTGGTGCCTCACTAAATTTTGATTCATTGATTATATTAATATATTTAAAGATGTGTTTTATTGGGTTTTATACCCATGAGGGTTTTCAACATATCTCTTGTGTTCATATATTATATGTTTATGTGGATGCTTGTTTAGTCATTGGTTGATGTATGTGTTTGAATGAATGCTTCATGAATGATAGGGATTGTTTTAATGGAACTGATTCAACTCAAATATTAGTGGTTGTGATTCCAATAATTTATGTTAGATATTATCCTTTAAATAATCTTGATAACTTGAAGGTGATCCTAAAAGCACAAGATGGCTAATCAATTAAGGAAAGAGAATCAAGAGTTGATATCTATGGTCATGGTTCTTGAGAAGGAGGTATGTACCTTGAATACTAAGTTGGATAATGGAGCCAAAGAAGATGATATGAATATTTAGGATCTTAAGGATCAGTTAGGGGTTACAAATTCAAGTCTAAGATCAAGATAAGAAGATTGCAAGTAGTTAAAGATAGACGTAGAACAACTAATAATCAAGTTTGGTCATAGAGCAAAGGATTGTAGAAAGGTATCAAGGCATGAGAATTAATGTAACTATGGAAGGATAAGGAATTGGTCAAAGGGAGATCATAGTCATCATCAAGCAAGAGTCAAAGAAAATAAGAAGGATGGTAAGGAAGATAAGTTAAATGTTCCAATCAATCCCAAATGGATTTTGAAGAGAGACTATAAATCTCATGTTTTCAAGGTGGATAAGAAGAGTGGATTGGATATTTGGGAATCTCCTAAATTTATGTTATTCTAATATCTTATGGAAGAGGGTGACTCCATTAGGATTTATGGAGATACTTATCAGCTAGTGGAAATATGGTGGTTATTTGGTCTTATGGGGATATTTTTTTATATATTATTCATGAGATTCAAGAGTAAGTTTTTATGCTAAGTAGATATGTAGAAGTCATGAATAAATTTGAGTTATGGATTGGTCTGTAATACTAATATGTTCATGAAGATAGTTGGTTGTGAGCCTGATCTATTTTGAGGTTTGGAATTATTTTCAAGAGCCTGTTGAAGATGGTTTACCACGTAAGAATATGAGTTTATTGTATGATTTGTATAGTCATTTTAGGTGATGATGCAGGTGTTTGACCATATGACATGATTGGCATGAAATGAGGGTTTCAAGACTTTATGGGATAGTAAGACCTAGAAGATATTTCATGAAGTGAATGAACTTGTAAAGACTTGTGGAGTTAAATTAACATCAGATGGAGTGTTTTGAAATGAATCATGAGGAATTTAAGTGATATAGGTGCTCAAGAAAAGTTGTATAGTGCTTTGCTTGTCTTAATAGTCAAGTGAAACATAGATTAGTCTGCAGAACCAATGCGAACATTAGATCAAAGTTGTCAATGAGAAAAAAATAAAATAGAGATAATATAAGGATCATTAAATAGTATGTTAAGATGATACATATGACTTAAGGAATATCATAAAAGTCTGAGTTTCAAAAGCACAGTGAAACCATGAAAAGCTAGTGAGTGTTAGGTGACTGTAGAATTGGTCATTTTAAGCCATACCATGTACATTTGAGTGGTCTTGGTAAATGTTAAGGTGACATTAGGATAATGTAATGCATATGGATAATGTATGAGGTCCTTAAAAAACTATGTGAGTTACAAGACTGATCAGAGTAATCTTACTCAGAGGTCTAATATACCATAACAATCTTGATAGAGTTTGATGAATGTTGCATGCAGAGGTGCGTAATGGTTTTTGTCATGAAGAATGAAATATACTATGTGGATAAGGATGAATATAAGGTCATGAAGTACATATGTATTATTTAAAAAATGATAATGTAGGTATCTAAATGATTAGTTTGAGTATGATCAATCATTTTCTGTCATGGCAAGGACAAGATGAGTAGTAATGTGTTCTAAATTCATTTGAAAATGGTATGCATGGTGTTAGGGGGAACATGTGTCTAAGATGAATTATTAAAGGAGTTAATTATTTAATTTTTTCTAGATATCAAGAAAGGAAAGTATTTTTTATGTGTTTGAGGTTTGCATAAGCTTAAGGGGAGCATGGCTGAGTACTTTTATGAGTTGAGATCCTATTTGGTTAATCAGAGGAAGATTTATCTTATTTGAGGAGAATGCATGTTTTAGGTCTAAAGATCATATGGTAGTATTGTGAGAGATGAACCTTTGTCATTAATGTTAAAGGGGGAGAAAGATAAGATTGGGAGAAATCCAACTTGAGGAGATGAGAATGATCTGCTTTGTTAGAGTGTTTACCATCAATGAAGGGGAGATTATTGAGGTATGTTACTAATTTTTATGATTGAGGAATTAAAGTTTTAATTAATTTCAAAGGTTTGTGAGTATCCTTGCTGTCAAATATATATTCTTATGATGTTGCATGGTGAGTGTTCATTATGACTTGAGCATGGTTGTGTAGTCTTTGAATTCTATATGAGGTCTTGACACATTGTTGTGGTGTAGCAAAGCTCATGAGCCTATGGAGAGTAGTGTTGTCTTAAAAAAATCCTGATTGAAGAATTTTATTGGTTTATATCATTGAGATTTAGCTTGTTTGAGTTCAAGTCTTTGAGTACTATGTGTCTTGAGAAGCCTAGTCTAGCCCAGTGAGAAGGCATTAACTTGGTACCATGATGAGGTGAGCAATATGAAGTTTGTGAGAATAATATTTGTAGTGTGTGATAATGGTATGAGGTTTTATGTCTTGAAGATGAGGTGTTGAGAGTAGTGCAAGAGGTTTCAAGGTATGTTCTAGGTCTAAGTATGACTTACAGGTTTAGGCCTAGCATGCAAAGGGACATAGTATGGCCTAATCAGGGGTCAAGCTTAGTTTTTAAGGTAATATATCTCATGTGAGTTGTTACATATGTGTGAGAGGTTTTTTAAAGAGTGATCATGAAGTTTCATATCTTTAGTTGAAGAATAAATCATGAAAAGTGGATCTTTAGGTCTCTCAAGTACTAAAATGGAGTATTGTAGACCTGAGAAGAATTTTATTATGCTCGTTGACATGTGTAACATTTACATGAGGATCCAAGTATTTAATGGTAGTTGAGGAAATGTCCTATATTATTTGTCTTTGCATTTGTTTCTAGGTTGAGGGCATAATATTTATGAATGATTGTTAATAATGGAAGATAATCTAATTCCTCACTAAAACCCTAATAGTGAACCAATATGGAAGATATGATTCAAAAGTGATTATAATGGTTTTTTTGACCTAATATGATGATTTTAGGTTGTATTAAACTATCCTAGGTACCTCTAGGAATCATTAGTATGTCATAAGAGTGAGTAGACGCTACAGGAAACCCCTTATTTCTTATATTTTGATGTAGAAGGTAGGGTTAACTAGGTCAAAACATGAAAATGATTAGAGGATGATGTGTAAGATTTTTATTTTATGATCATGTAAGTTATTAATCATGTTATAGAATTCAAATATGCTAAACTGGTCATGGAAGTTGGCCTATCATTAAAAAGGCCTAGTGAAGAGGACAATGAGAAAAATGAGGTAGAAGAGGGGAATGAGATTAGGGAAGTGTTGTCTTAGACTAGATTTAAAAACAATTGTATAAAAATGTTTTTAAAAAATATTAAAACATTTACATATTTGTTATATGTTTTAAAGATCAATGAAAGTGTTGAAAATGTTGTTCTCAAGATGACCTATCTAGTGAAGATGAGACAATGAAGATGTAAAGTTGAGAGATTGGTATGTAAGACCAATATTATCACTATAAAATGATATATTTATCTATGAGACTTACATAATGATCTCATAAGATCATACACATGAATGAAGAGTCCATAAAAGTGTTCACACAGGTACTAAAATTCATATTCACCATGACTGATCCTTAAGACAGAATGGCAATTTTGGGTATGGAAGATGGACTGATGAGTTTGAGATGTTATATCTAGAGTTAATGTATATAGTGAACATTTTTATGTATTTTTATATGTATATGACCTATAAATTATTTATATAAGGTTGAGATATAGTGTAATAAGTTGAAATATAGAAGCCAAAATAGCTTATTTGGCTGAGCAAGAATTGTGAAAGAGAAGGTTAGCATATTGGTCTGCAAGACCAATACTTGACACTAGAACTTGTGATATATATATATTGGAGGATGTTATATAGGTATAATAGGAAATATGTATGTGAATTATATGTATTGTAAGTGTACTTAAAATATCTCAAGACAACATTCATCAAGACTATGTTTTGGAGCATTCAGACAGTTTTCTGTGTGCTAGTAAGTTTGATGTTCCTGAGTCATTGCGCCTAGTTTTGAAGTGTACCAAGAATGTGATGAGTTTATATAGATGACATGAAATATTTAAATGAATTTATAGTATTGAAAATTACCTATACTAATGTTTATGGCCAAGTTTATAATGATTAGGTTGTGAGCAAATTGATAGTTCTGAATAAGCTTTTTTATGACATGTTCTTGAGTCTTTGAAGTTGGGATGATGGAGTATAATGATTTTTATGATTACCATGAGATCAATAAGTTTCCATCCATATGTATATTGTACCTATAATGTGTTTCTATAGGTGTTTTAGCTTCATCTTTGAAGACAATGTTTTTGGGGTAATTAGGCCTAACAGGTCTTTAAGGCCTAATGGTGCTTTCAAAGTGTGAGCGAAGGAATTATTGAGTGTAAGGGAGGTTATTTTAGGTTTATAGATAAGTTTTTTAAACTTTTGAGTTATTTTTTGAGGGCCATTTTGGCCATATAGGTTCAATTTGTTCCATGGAGAGGATAGACCTAATGCATTAGGTCTCTATTAGGCCTAGAAGAAGATTGAGGTATAAATGTGTTTGGATAACCTAATGGTGATCATAATTTGATTAATTATTATGTGTAATGTGTCATAAGACATGTTTTTTTTTACCCTAATTTATTAGTGCCTTGGTTGACTAAGAGTGTAAGTGATCTTGTGATGTGTATTTATACAAGGTCTAATTGGCCTAATTGGGTGTGTAGTAGAGAAGAGACCCATGAACAAATAAAAGGGTAGATTGAAAGGAATTATAAGGTATTTAAGAAAATAAAAAGAGGGGAGAGATAATATGATGAAAATATGATAGAGTTGATATATGTAGATGACAAGGTCAGTTGACCTAATAAGCCTAGTAAGAGGCAAGTTAAGCGAAGAGGCCTAATAAGCTATTTGAGAGAGATAAAAGAGTATGAAGAGAAAAATAAGGTGATGATAATAAATTGAGTGAGAAAAAAGTGTCTAAAGGTGATAAAATTTTCTAGTTGGCTAAGTCACCTAGGGGGTTTGTGCCTCCTTATAAGTTAGCACTTGATAAAAGACTAGTTGAGTTGGTGCTTGACTAGTGAGGAGTTGGTGCTCCTTGTGGGGTTGGTGCCTCACTAATTTTTGATTAATTACTTATAAAAATATAGTATAAGATGTGTGTCAATGGTTTTTATCCCCTATGATGGTTTACCACATATATATTGTGTTCATATGTTGTATGCTTATGTGGATACTCATTTATGTATTGGTTGATGTATGTGTTTGAATGAATGCTTCATGAATGATAAGTAAAATTAAATGATTGTTTTAAGGGTACTGATTCACCCTCATATTAGTGGATGTTATTAAAAAATTATGATTTTGGATAATGGTGTGGGAAGGTGGTGCAGACTCCTAAAAAATCCTATAACCTTTCATTTTTCTATCACCATGCTTAGAAAAGGAAAAAATGTGGAAAACTAGTACCCTAGATGAATGGAGAAGACACTGTGAGTGCCCTACATTTTTAGTGATTATTCATAAAGGAGGGAGAATAAATATTATAAAAAATTAATAGAAATGGATGGTATTTAGTTTACCCACATTTACCCAAAATTTTAGACCTTTCTATTCTCTCTCATGTCCATACCATCCACAAAATTGAAGGGTTGTTTTGGGTTTAAAAAGAGTTTGATGGAGTAAGATGGTTAATTTTGAGCCTATTTTAAATCATTTGATCATGAAACTTCACTATAATTCCTACCATGATCCCACATGCAATATATAACCCCCATATGTATAAAACTAGCTGTAGAAGTCTGTATAACCTACATAAAAAACTAAAAATACCTTTTTCTTGTATTTTATCCATATTTATAACTTTGAACAACAATTTTATGGTAGAGAGAGGGATAAATGAGTTATATGACATTTAAAAACTATTGGTATAGTAATGGAGTTGAAGAGGCACACTTTTCCCATGTGTGGGACCCATTTATTGATCGGGGATTGAATATGAGTTTTAAAATGGGCATATTATGGTATGAGATGCCTAGTGATGGCTCAAGGACTCTTTTAAGACCTTCCTAAACAATGAAATAATTGAAATATTATATTTTACAAAGATTTTATAAGGCATATATACTCATATGAAGTGTTTGAAGGGTGATTGATGACCTTAGGGGGGTTATGGAGGCTTGAAATTATTTCAATAAATAGACCATGAATAATAACATTGAAAACATCATTAAACTTCATATCATGACTTTAAACAAGGTTTAGACACAATTTACATTGATTATAAACCCTCTCTCATAAGGAATGTCTTGAAATAAGCCTATAGACCATAAGAACCAATAACCTCAAACTTGTCTAATCACCTTAATTTTATCAAAAGATCCTTAATCTTATCAAAAAAGTTTAAAACCACTCGCTATACCCAAAAAGATACATTAACACTCTCCTGATCATTCAAGGGTCACCATGACCACTTACACATCACCACTAGACCTTAACATAGTTGTGCCATGTGAGGATATTTGCAGTAGAATCTAACACAATATGAGACCTTAATCAATGTTAATAATGTTTAAACTAAGACCAAATAAGACATCAACTATGCAGGAGACTACCATGTATATGCTTGGGTGAGTGTCATGGAAATTTTTTCATTTGTATGCATTAGAATTTGGCCTAGGATGAAAAATTACCAACATTTTTGGTGACTCATAGGGGTTGATGAACTTGCTGGTTAGGAGAACCCACTCACTTAACATGATAATGATAACTCATATATGACATCATGACTTGTATGACTATATTTTTGGACTTCCATATAAACTTATCACTTTATGACACCTCTTTAGACTGAAGTAATAACCTCAAAACACACATAAAGGATACCAAAGTAACAACACCTAAACCTAAGAAAAAATAAGGAAAGACACCAAAGCAAAAATTAAGCTTGTGTTGACCACTTATTGAAACAAGACAATGAATGCTATAAAAAAACTAACTTGAGGTAAAAATATTTCCTCTAAGATCAAATGGAAAACTTATTTTATCATTATGGCATTATGAGGTCTGATTTCTATGTCCTAGTTTGAGTCCAATCAGGCATTGCTCTATATATGAGGACTCCTACTTGAATTTGGAGGCATTGGCATGTTCATGGCTTCTTGGGAGAGCATTTGGGCCTTCTTGTTCTATTCCTACATGCATGGGTTAGTTATATGAGTCAATAACCAAATCATAATCATTCCACACTCATTTTCCTTACATGATTAATGTCAATTCTACCTTAGTCATGAGCTGCTCCTAATTTATGATGCTCTCATGTAGTAATTTCCTTGAAAACTCAACTAGTAAGCCTTAATTAGTGTATTCATTATGCTATATTTGAGATTGGGGTTTGTCAAATCCTAAAAATTATTGATATGTGTATAATCATGGCTTTAACATGTCATTAGGCTCTCCTTGATTCTACATATGAGACTTACAATAACCAACTGCCATAGTGTTCTTTTCAAGACTATTCTTAAACTCCTCATGGGGTAGAGGTGGGTTATCTAAATTTGAAAAAAAGTTATCTAATTCTTCACAAAATGATATCTCTTCATGATAAATTTAAAATACATGGAGTTCATTATCATACTTACCATTCACTTGTGAAACACTATGTTGATCAAGTATGTTCAACTCTCCCATAGAGTTATATTAAGGCTCTTGATTTGTTGCAACTTGGTCATCCTCATATTCTATGGAGAATGGTAGTCATATTTCCATTCAAGCTCCAAATCATCTTGTCTTGGTGTTTCTAAACCCATATTGCCTTTTTTATGCTAAAAAACATTAATGGTATCTTCATTTGAAACCTCAACCTATTGTCTTATTTCACCATTTCAAGATTTTGTATCAAGTTTTTCAATCTCACCTAAGAATTCATGGTAAAATTAGTTCCAATGATCATATATCTCACTTGAAATGTTCCCATATTCAACAGTGGTCTCACATAGGTCTTTTTCATGACTATTTATTGTAGGAGAAGCTTCTTATGCTTCATCTTCATCAACTTCACCATCATGCCATTGTGACTACTCCACATCATCTAATTTCTCTTCATTCTCAAAGTATGATCTAATAGGATGAATGGGGGTACCAATAAGGATCTCCTCATCATAGATGATTGAGGTTTCCTCTTCAAAGTGATCTTGAAACTCAGTTGGCATCATGATCCACCTCTTGAAGGACTACCACCTCATTGAGTAGTCTTAGAAAAATTTTCCTCACACTTGAATGTTTAAATTATACCTTTAATGAACTTGGTTCTTCTTCACAAGAGGATATATTAGGAGGGAAAAGTATTTCATTGGATTTATTAATAACTACTAGGGTGCTCATCCAAATTGGAGCCTTAAGAGTATAAAACTGGACATCACACTCTTTTCACTACGTTACAGAACTTAATACATCTCTTAAACTATCCTTCATACGTCTCTCCACTTCTTGACTCTAAATCTGTAGAGGAGAAGGTTCTCTTTCAAAGGAAGGCATAACATAGTCTAGTTTTGTATCCCATGAAGGCCTCCAAGCTGAAGTTATTTTAGGATCTTTAAAAGGCATGGGTGGATTTTGAAGGGGATATATAACACAAAGATGTTGATTAGGGGTATGAGGTGGATTAAAATCTACCATTGAGGTGTTTGGTGTGTAGGGTTCAATATGAAACTTATAGAGTGGTTTAGGTCTTATTATGACTCCTACATCATACCCAAACTTGTAGACCATATAAGACAAATCCAAAGATAAATATCCCCCAATCTTGGCCATAAAGTCACTAGATAAATATAGAATAAAATAAGGTGACATGTCTACAACAATGATGTCTTATGTAATTGAGAGCTTGGGGTAAGCATGAAGGGTAAGTTTAATGTTTTTTATAAGGTCAAATATTATTTTAGATGATACATTCCATTGTAATTCAATGTTGGAGGTAAGATCATACATCAAATTTAAGTTATCAATCACTAGCTTGTGGATAATTGAGTTGCTTGCTCAATCATTAAATAAGCAATTATGAACTAAGAAATCTCCAATAATCACATAGTAAGAAAAGGATATGGAGTGGTTAAGTTGGATAGTTATTATTGGTTTGCAAGGATATTTTGTTGATGGATAAGGGATTGGTGTTAAGCTTCCTTATATTTCCTAAGACATTCTTTTAATCTATCTCTTTCCACATTTAACTTCTTAATCTCTAAGCTCAAATCATCGTCTCTTGGTTTAGGTTGACTATATGGAACAATAGGTTGGTAAGTGGGATGACTTGGGATAAAGGAGAGAAGTTTGGAGAAGTATATGGATGACTAGGAACATCATGATGCTACCATGATTGATTTAGAGGATAAGAGGGTTGCCAAGAAGATGGATAGGACTCATAAGGAGGGTGATAATCTTGGTGGTGAGGAGGCTCATTATAGATATGGTAGGGGTTAAACATAAGGTTGATATGGGTCATAATAGAGTTGATGTGGGTCATAGGGATACTAATAATGAGGTGAATGGCAAAATATTTCCCATAGGCAACCATAAATCTTCATATAACATATGTACAACAATGTGAATTATGAACAAGAACCTTTTGTAGCCCTATAAAGATGAATTTTTGACACCTTCCAATATGAAATTTGATTGCCAATTTACTACTGAGGTACTTGAAACTCTCTGAGATGATTGTAAGGTTATAAATGAATTCTCCAATGCTTGAATATGGTCCCACTAGGTGTGTTATAAATATCAGCTCTCCAACCTACACCCTTTGAAGGAGGTTGTTTATGCCTAATTTAAAGTTTGGAGTAATATTGAAATAGCCTAAGGTTGTGGATGACCTATGACTGGGCTAAACCTCTAGATTATGGGGCTAGCTCCTCTGGTGCATCTATTTGGCTTAGTTCGCTAAGACCTACTAATTTTGGGGTGAAAAGGGATAGATATTACATAAATAAACCTATTATAGGGGTGGTGATGCACTAATATGATCATTCATCCACTCAAAGTGACCTCTAACAACACTAATGGACTAGATAAGCAATTGAAATACCATCTTCAAAAGTTCCTATGCAAATTATTTCATACAAAGGTTTTTTTAGGTGTTAGAACATAAGGGATATGATAATAAGGTATAGTCTAAGGCACTTACCAATCATATTCTAGTGAAAATTCAATCACTTAACACTTATACATACCACATGACCTAAATAAGACAACTTATTAGTATCTAGGTGAGCAAGGACCTCCAAGGGAGAAAAATCCATCACATGTTCAAATCAAAATAAGTATAAACACACTAAATATCATCATGAAGGAGATGTAATAGTGTATACATTAGTATAATAGGCTCATCAAGTACAAAACTAGATAGAGTTTCCTCATACCTAGGTGAGGGATGGAAATCAAGGCCTTAAAACTTGAATATATAGAAGAATGAGAAGAGAAAGAGAGGGAGAATGGTATGGAGGTGAGAAATAGAGGTCATAAATTACCATAGTCCACTCATAAAATAGTTATATCAACATAAAAGTCCTCATAAGTCCCTCTCCATGCATTGGTGTCTTGCAATGTGTCCCTTGGGCATTGAGGTAGAGTAGTGGAGGCTAAGTTAGACCTATTTGACTCTTATATCATGGCTATGCCCAAAAATGGGTCAATCATGCCTAATCCTCCATATAACTAGGGCATGAGATAAAAAGTGTGTTTTTTAGTAGGTTAGGTTGGACATCCTTAATAACCCATTATAAATAGGGATCAATCTTGATGCATTTCTCCCCACCTAAGTGTTAGTGCAAGTGTAAGTGATGCTAGTATGATACTGGCCTAGAGTGCATTAAATGTGATTTAGACTAAAAATTTGGAAAATATGAGATTAAGGATGTTGTAGATGGTAGTATGTAGAATTAGGGATTGATAACCTTAATTTTTCTCAATTTATTTTGTGTTTGAATGTGTAATTTGTATCTAATTTCCATCTAATGGATAGAGGGTAAAAGTCATGTATTTATAATATTTTGTTATTTGTGTAGATGATAAAAGATGTCTAGGCCAACCTTAAGAGGATTTTTTTTTGAAAAGACATCCATTTGGGAAAAGTTAGGGCAAAGGACATTAGCACCATTTTAGGGACACTAGGTCCATGTGGTTCTAGAGTCCTTATTATGGTGATGGTGTCTAGTTGGCATAACACTAGGCACAAAGGGCCAGGATTAGGAAGTGAGGGTCTATGATTTATTTTGAGCTAACTAAGGACACTTATGGCCAACACAAACACTAGATAAGTGTGATAATAGGCTCTAGGATAGGTCTAGGGATAAGATAGGAATAGGTAGTCTCAATTAGCACTCTTATCATGTAAATACCTCTTTTGGGTGATTAAATTCCCTCCTTTATTCTATAATTATATAAAAGTGAAATGAATAGTATAAAGGAAAAATAAGTGTACTTGGACTTACCTAGGAAGTGAATCTTGTGAACTAAACCTGAGTATTTGAAGTTGAGTTTGCATGTATGAATCATGATCTAATGTGTGTCCTATAAATAAAATGTGCATAAATCATTCCTTACGTAAGAGATACCAAAATCAAAAGACTATGTTGAGTAAAAAGATAAAACTAAGTAAAGAGGGAAGGAATGAATACACATCATTGGGTATGCAAACTAATGTATGAACCTGGTGACAACCTATGTGTGTGCATGTATATAGTGATGAATATTTGAATAAATTGGTCTGAACTAATATATTTCTAAATCCTCATACTTAGGTGGCTCAATAACTCAATCCATATTTGATTCCATCGTTGTCCACCCCTACTTGGTGGATCATGACCTATGAATAATTTGGATTGGATTGTTAGTGTGTCTAACCCTATCATGTAGGTGGCTCAAGAATTCAAGTAGGATATGACTCCATCATTTTTGACCCATGTGTAGTATATTCATCTAAAATTGAACTATGTGAAGTACTGTAAATTTATAACTAATTATATCAAACTATATATGTTAGCTCTATAGCCACTCAGGTATATTAGGCAGCTCTAAGCCACTTGAGAATCATTGTAGATGGAGTAAGACATGAAAATAGTGATAAATTGGAATATTAAATCAAGTGTATATAGTTTATATAATGATGTGTAATTTTTAATTCCATGTGATCAACTAGTGTGTAACTGAGCATAGAGAAATAATGTGCCATGAACATGCCCCCAAATCTAATACATAAGTATATGGATTCTAGATTGAGTTATAATAAAATGTATCTATTGAAACTTGGATTTTCACCCCTAAGGAGATGATTATATCTCTTCATCCAAGTGATACAATGGAAACATACCTCTTTCTATGGGTGACAATGTTGAGAGATGAATCTCTAGAAGGGCTACTTCGCTTGATGCACTCTTTGAAGCACTTCCTTACCTAAAAACTTATGGATGAAAGGGTTAAGAAAACAAATAATAAAACCAAAAAATGTGATGAATTAATTTTTAATATCCTCCTATTTTATTTAATATTTACTCATTAAAGAAAAACAAAGTCTCTCTCACATAATACTCACAACTTAAAATGCATTGTCACATCAATGTTTTATATGTTAGATTCAAGAAGGTATTTAATACTTAGGAGAGTAATAGATGATTAAATGAGGTAATATATTCATAAAAAACTTATAAGGAACCTATAAAATTAGAAAATAATACTAAAAAAAACTTGTAAAAACATCCTCTTTATACACTTGGTAGACAATCAAGGATAACATGCTAGGAAAGAAGATCTTCTACTAGACAAGACCTATTTGATTATAATAAAACTCAATTACATAGAATGTGAGTAGGAAAAAACACTTTTTAATTTATTTAAGATTTATTCAAGTAAAAAATTTGATAGGGTTTCACCATCAACCAATGAAGGCTACCAAAAAGAAGCAAAAGAGTCCATATTTATAGATTTTGAGAGAGAGGCAAGGCAAAGGAAGTCCAAAGGTAATTTGGACATGTTTAAATATTAACAAATGGGTTAAAATTTTCATGAGAAAGAGGAATTATTCAAAACATGAAAATTAAATAGGTCTAATTGTCCATATAAGCCATGAAATTTTTTAATAGTGGCATAAAACTCTCAATCCTAGCACATAAAACTACCTTCATAATTTGTATCCATTTGAATGTCCCAAAACTAACTAAGGACATGTATTATTATTGGAATTAGAGGTAATTCCTTTAATAATTCAATTCCATGCATTTTTTCTAATCCTACTCATTTGGGAACTTCTGTAAAGAAGCAATCATTGTCTGTAGTCCTGAAAACTCCCTTTTTTACTACCATTCACATTTGTCTTCAAAAATGCTTTTAGTTTCCCATGAAAATACTTAGGATGGATTTAAAGACACATATAAATATTATCCATGGCCTTATACCCCTAAAACTCACCTTAAAAAGACATCTAAGTGAGGTTTCCACACTTTTCATCCTTGTGTTCACTATGCCAATTTTGACTGGTTGAAAGGAGAGCTCTAGTTAGGACACTTAGAAGTTTTTTAATATAAAAAAATGAAAATATGGAGTCATAATATGTCATTAAATTCCATCCAAACTTGATTTCATCTCCTCACACCTTATAGAACCTACAAAACACAAAAAATGGTTAGAAAAACACTATTTTGTATGTTATTTGTATAGTGCCATACACATCATTTATATGTGTGATATCCTAATTTAGTTATATCCATTATAAAATATGTTTCATTTCCAAACTATGCCAATAGGGTGGCTCTCCAAGAGCTCATTTTTATCATCGGGTCATAATAAGGGTTTTATTAGGGTTTTAGGTAGTTCTAGCTCTTTATCTTTGTTCATACAACTTGAAAATTTAACCTACCTCCAAATTACACAAACTTGATTCTAATGACCATAATAACTTCCCTCAATTCCTCTGGTTCCCATGCATATCCTTAAAAAAGATATGAGTACTTGGAAACACCCATCGAGCTTGTTTTCCTCTCATTTTACATGTTTAGACTGTGTCAAGGATATAAATTGCTCTCGTAGAGGTTCCTTTGCACTCAAAATGATAAAAAAAGTATATTAAACCTTATAATAATGTTTTAAATCAACCATATATCTCTCCAAGAGTTAGTCATGGAGATAGACCTCAAAAATGGTTTTAGGTCTCTTGAAGGCGTACTGGGCTTAACATACCCTCTATAAGTTTGGCTCATTTGGGCTGATATAACATGATTAGGATGTCCTATTACACATTTTAACATTTAATTCATACTTAAAAATATATAACATAACCTCTCCAACACTCCATCACTTTTCCTCTATTTTGCCAACTTGGCCTAGTGGAACCCTGCCAAATTGGGCTGTATGCATGCACAATCAACTCACTCATAGGGTTTGGAGCCTATTTGAGTGTTCTTAAGCGTCCTTAAAACTTACATACACATCACAAAATGTTACTTGAATATCCCAAGGCCTCATCTTATGTCATTTACTAATTTTTTCATCTTTTGCTTGGTAGACCAAAGTTTTGATTTTCATGAGTGGCTGATCTCTGAGAAAAGCTAGAGAGATATAGACATTATCCCCAAGGAAAAATTAGATTTATGGGAGATTTTTGAGGTCATAATGAGTCTATTAACCAAATTTAAATGTTATAATCTCTCATTTAGGTACATAACCAACTCAAAATGCCCAAAAAAGGGTCTAAAAAACCCTATTTTCTTGCATTTTTATCCAAATTCCCTTGTGGGTAACCTTTCCAAACCAATTTAATGTTTATAATATTATTATACATGTTAAAAAAAATTTATTCATTCTTATGGATCTTTATGAACCATCCAAAACACCTTTTCTCTTAGCTTTCCAATACTTGCCTAGTGAACCAAAGGGTTTCCAAGCTTCCTTATATGGACTGTTGCAAATTTTCCAAATGAGAAAGATGTTTGGGAATATTTTGAGGGTATTAGGCATCATATTAAATGAATTTTTTTATGATTAATATTCTTTAATTCAATCACACCTTCCTTACACTCCTAGAGGGTTCATGATCCTTTTAGCCCTCCATGGAGAGATAAGGTCATCCTTTTAGTCCTAACTGTAGGTGTTAATAGATGACCTTATCTCTCCATGACTAAATATGTAATGGATTTTATAATTCATACAATTAAATTTATGAGTATACTAGTGTGTGTTATTCATCTCACCAAAACAAAACTCTCCATTGTATACTTCTTTACTAGGCACTAGGCCTAATTGTAAGTTGATTGAGTTTGGCCTTTAGAGGATTGCCTTTAGGTTGCTTTGTGTGAATTTAGCATTGGTAATGGAATTTTAGGCTCTATTTTAAGTACAAAACATCCTTTTTACTCTTTTCATCCATTCAATTCTTCCACATACACTTCAATCTTTAAACAACCCTTCCTTTATCCAAGACTGTGTTTACTACCTATAGGTGGACTGAGACACTCTTGTGGGGTTGTGTTGTAGGTCATCACCCTACTTATTTAGAGTTATTTGAGGTGATAAGGTGAATTTTAATAAATTATAGTTTCATATCATGTATCTTCACATACCTTCCTTTTTTATGAACCTTTAAGTCACTAATGTGTATAACTTTCTCATGTCATTGTTTGATTTAAGGTGCTCTGCCTTCTACCCTTCTTGTAGGTGAATAAAAGGGTTCCTTTCACTTTATTATGATGTGATAATATCTTCAAGACACCCATTGGATCCAAAAATTCATACTTAATTTGGATCTCACCTATGTGTTCCATTATATTTAAAATAGGGTATATCCTACTTGAGTGAGGAACCATGTTTTTACCTTGCTGTAAGTTATCATTTTATGCCTGAAGGAGGCCTATAGGTAGTATGAGCATGTAAAATGTCTTTTCTCAGCTCTTCAAGATGAATTATAACCTTTTTTTATCCTTTCAAAACATATAAAATCACTATCCATTAGGCCGTGCTTGCAAGTTCCCATTCAAGGTGACAAAAGAATTGTTTCTTCTCATAGTCTTGTAGACATCACTAAGGTTTCTTAGTTTGTTCTAAGACACTTTTAATACCTCATTAAATCACCTTACCCTTATCATTTATTTTAAAAAAATTTAGTGTCATTACTTGTACTATGGGATATGCATATACTAATTTTTAAGACTTTAAACCTTCTACAAGTGTACCTTGGGAGGCCTACCAAAACCTCTTGGGACTTTGTTTTGGCAATTTTGGGACAAAAGGCTTGAGTTTATCCACTCATAATTAGAAGTGTTCTATACCATTACCTTGCCAACTAAAAAACCAAAGAGATCATTCATGCTTCAAAAAACATGTTATGATCCTAAGAAAGGATCAAATGCTTATCTAAATACCATGAATGATCTTTTAACCTTCCTGTAAGACCACCTATAGGTGGTTACATGGTGTACCACAGTGAGCTATAGTGTGAACAAGATCAAACCTTTATGGATGTGAAACCTATATAATTACCTTAGGCATGTCAATGTATATTTGGTAATGATAGGTAATTTGAATTCCTGTTCACCTCTTCATACATTAGCATGATGTCATAAGGAGCCTGTAGATGGTATTTTGGACTGTGTGTAGGTAGAGAAAGTTAATTTGAGAAAGATTATGTTTGATAAAAGTATACTAACATACTTAATGTATTTTTAACTCCTAAAATGAATGGTATACCTTAAAAACACTTTGAAAACAACCACAAACACCCTGTTCAACATGGAAAAACATCTGCCTATACATGGAAATTAGTAGCCATGGGCATTTCATGATTGAGATGGCTTGGAACATGAACACATGGTTAAGTTTATACCCTATTTAGTATGAAAAGGAAAATTCACTCAAACTATATATTATTTAAAGAGACAAAACACATCCACTACCACTTAATACATAGGGAGAAAAATCTTATGTATGGAATTCAACTGAAACTAGACATGAAGTTGGAAAATGAAGAGAAAAAAGCTTGCAAGCTACTCATATAATGCCATGGTGAGATAAAAACATGAGAGGGGGTAGTGATATGGCTCAAGAACTTGTGAAACATCATTTCATAGATGTATGAGACCCATACAAAATAAATACTCAACAAATAAGAAACACTTCAATTGAAACTATTCATTGTGACACCTCTTGCATCATAGGCCAAAATTGCTCATCCAAACATTATGAATCATGAAAAAATGAATGGAGATAATTTTATAAGGAATTATAAATCATCTGGATCCAACATCACTAACTTATTTATATAGATTTGGAATAAATTAGGAAAAACCTATAGGGTGTACCAAACAACTATCAAATCTACACAATCAACTTGTTAGCGATGGTTAATAAATAAAACTCGATAATTTATAAATTTATTTTGTATTAGAATGAAATTATTCAAGTTTAAAAAACCTCCAAAAATAATTTTGTTTGAAACTACCTGTGCTTTTTGTACTGAGGAAAAACCTGAGCGTCACTCTAGTTTGCCAAGAAGAGCAAAAAAGTGTAGAATGGTTTTGACATAAAACTGACTATTCAAAATTAAAAAAAGCATGGAGGTGAGTTTTTAAAATATTAATAGACTCCCCATAACCTTTGACACATGGCACACTTCCCAAAAAAATTTACAAGTTCTATTTTCCCTCTTTTTTAGTTGATTTCTACAATTTTAGTTAGGGAGCCTAAAAGTATCTAATGTAACTGACATGTAAGACATATAAACTGACTTATTGGACATTTTAAATGAAATTTAGACACCTATTCACCTTTTGAAATGTGCCAAAATCATTAATGACTTTTAAAATGACATAAAATGACCCCTAATGGACAAAATGACTAATGTAACCAAGACTAAAGCTAATTTTACCTTAAATGACATCATGTAACAAGTATTCCTCCTATGAAAACATATTATTACCCCTTGAAATTTTTAAAATAATTTTTTTTGCCTAGGGGTGCCCAAATTTGACCAAAATTCAAATTTGGTCAACAAAATGGTGACTCATATGGGTAGAATGCCTGCTATACTAAGGTCCAGTGGCCTTATCTTGCTAAGGGACAATGGATTCAATGGATTATTACATATAAATATCAATGAATTTTCCAAAACAAACACACAAAAAAAATCACCACACCAACAAAGCAAGACAAAGCAAGACACAAGACAAAACTCACACATGTGCATAAGCACTTAGGGAATTGTTGACCAAATTTGACCCCAAGTCAAATTTGGCTCAATCCCTACTATTTTGAACTTTTAATAAGGTTCCCATGTGTATTATAGGGTTTCATGTTGGTATATTATCATACTCATCCTCTCCCTAGTCCTCATTGAAGTCCACGTTGTATGTACTAGCTAGTCAACTAAAGTCAAATGTTGGTCAATCCTAGTCAAAGGTATTCAAAGGGTCAAATTATGTTGAAAGTTTATTAAGGTGGTCCTTAATATTTTTTCAAGTCATAAATTGGTTATAGGTTATGTCTCATGTGGTAAAAGGGGCATTTGGGTCATATTTTAGCCCATTTAATGACTTGTATGGATTTATTTAACAAGGTGAATTTCAACATGGATCATGTTAGGATCATGTCAAGAATAGTTATTTGTCAAAAAAGAAGTAGTTATATCTAGTGGATGGTAGTTTTACCTAAAAAAATAGGAGATTTTGGGCACTTTTATGGACTTATCAAGTCCATCATCAACTAAAAACATGAGAAGAGTAACTCTTCACCTCTCATCATCAATTTCAATGCTTGGTTTTAAATAAGAATGCGAAAAGTTTCATCTGCAACTTGTTTTCCTTCATTTTCACTTGGCAAGCAAAGGAGTAACTTCATGCACTTGGAATGGGCCATAAAAGTGGCATTGGGAGGAGTGCTTCTATGGGTGGATATTACTTTAAGTGCACTTCATTTTCATAATAAGAACTTGAGATTTTGTCTATCCTCCTTTATGAACAATTAGTTTGATTCTAGGTAGATTTTTATGCATGTTCAACCATGAGGGGGTAACTTTTTAATATTTTCTCAGAGTTTATTATTTTTGATTGATGAATTTTTTTATTTTAGGTTTATCTACATGATTTTCAAGATGTTTCCATGCTTCTTATTTTAGAGAGTTCAATTATTTGAGAAAGCCTCTTCTAGGCTTACAAAATGTCTAGTTTGCATTCACATTCATCTCAATTGCTTTGAAAATGTATCCTTCACATTGGATATGATGTTTTTATGTTGTTTTGTAAATTATCCTGGTGTATTTTGGGAATTAAAGTGTTTAAAATTTCTCTTGAGGTGTTTTGAAAGCATTCCTTGCATGTTTCTTGTCATTTCATGATTTCCTTGTATATCATAGTAAAAAAACTCCACCTATAGGAGCATGCTAACATCAAAAATGTAATTTTAAAGATTTTAAATGGTATTTAACCTCTTGGGACTTTAATTTTCATTTAAATTTTGGATGGAGGCATGTAGGCACTACAAACTTATATGTTTAGAGAATGGTCTCAATTCTGCCTGTGTAAAAGGAATGATCATCTACAAGTGGTGTCATAATATGAAAACATGCCTTTTGGAGGTGTTCCAATAGTTTATAAATCCAATTTTAGGGTCTTTGATATGGGAAGTCATATAAAAACCTATTTATCATCCTATTTTGACAATAAAGGTATCAAAACATCAAATCGGAAGTTGGACTGTGATCAAGCCTTTTTGCTTCAAAATGACCAAACAAAGGTCCATAAGGTTTTGTATGACCTATTTGAGTATGAAACTTAAGTGACCTAAGGAAAATTTAAGATTGAATCCTTTATTAATAATATAGGACAAGGCCTATGATAATTTTTATAATCAAAGGATAAATGGAGATTAGATTTGCAAAGCCTAAAAATGGATAAAAACCACTAAAAGCAAGGCAATGTTATCTACAAGATATTGATAAAAAAAGTTGACTTTGCATCCCATTTTTGATGATATTAGACTATGATATAAATTTTAATGATGATAATCTCTCAAATTATGATTTAAAGATAAGATTTCATGAGATAAGGAGAAATCCAATGTCTTAAACCCTAATACATGTTTCTTTATCTGTACATAGGACTATGAGGAATCACCTATAGGCAAAAAAGTCAAAGTTTGTGAGATAGGCATGACCATGAATGAGATGAGGAAAGTTTATGGTTTGAATGAAAATAAATACCTCCATGACATCAATACCACCATGAATAAGTTTATCTTGATTTATAAAACATATATAGGCCTAAAATCAATGAAAGAATAGCCACCTACAGCTGGGACAATAGGTGTGGAGTGAGGTTATGGAATTTAGAGAAGTATTAAAGAAATTTAAGGATAAAAGAGGTGTAAATGAAAAACATAATAACTTGGGTAATCTAATGAAGTTAACATAACATAAATCAAGGTCAGTTTCATGCTAATGACCAACCCCAAAACACCTACAGGTAGAGACCTAGGACTATCTCAATCGAAGATGATAGTGAATAATTGGAAGCCCTAAAGGGTCAAAATGTTAGGTTTGGAGATGAGTTAAAATTGGAATGAATGTGAGTAAAAAATGATATATAATGTTTTTAAACCTTGGTTATAATCTCAAAATAAATGCACCGAAAAGGAGATACCCTATTCACTATCATAGTCAGATAGGGTCATAAGCTTGAGAGGAACATGGTGAGAGTTTGATGCCCAAGGAAGGAACAGGGAGTTTAAAAAAATGTGATATGGATTAATAATTATTAAATTAAGGAAATAAAATGTCTAAGGCATACTCAATCTATCCAAGTCTCTTTTCCCACAAGAAAAATAGGCTCAGTCCGTACAGGTAGAGGGTAAGGAAACCCTTAGTTCAAGAGGTGAATATGGGATTATACTTGGGAGATATATTTTGGGTGGATACATAGGCTATAAAATAATGAAATAAGGGTGATAAAAATTCATTAATAAAATTTATGCATAAAATAAGTGTGGAAGGAGCATTCATAAGGAGGTTTGAATAAAACATGCAAAAAACAAGGTTTCTTTCCCCTTTTTTGAGAAGATTGAGATGGTTATACTCCATAACCATGGAATAAAACAAAAAAAATTGGTAAATTTGGTAATTATTATCTTTTTAATATTTTAAAATACTCAATTTTCTCAAATAAATATGCCTAATACTATCTATTTTGTCTCAGAGAAGGGGCAGTCTCTTCATGCACAAGAATGGTAGTTTTGGGGAAAAGTGAGGAATGATGAACCAGGAAAAGAAAATAGATTATTAAATAAGGTTTTAATATATTTTTTAAACATGGAGAAACCTAATAAATATTTATATAATTCTTGAGAGCAAACAAGGCATCCTATACAACAAGGGTTACAATCAAGTGTGAAGGAAAGCCTTAGGGCTAGAAGCCAAATTGGAGGTCATATGCATTTTAAAACTAATATATGATTTAAAAATGATAAATTAGTTTTTATATAGTTATTTTTGGTGTGTTAAATCCATCACATTTAAAATATAAACATTTTAGTGTCAAGAGTATCTCAAAGATGTAGGCAGACCTATTGGTAAGGTCCATGCCTAAAACCAAACAGGGGTCAATTTCCATTTAAAGCTTTTGTAAATACATTATAATGGTTGTAAAAATATTTTAGTGTATATATATATATATATATATATATATATATATATATATATATATATATATATATATATATTACCCAACCCTTGGTTTGAAAATAAATATTCAATAATCCATTTTTGGCTTAGGAATCATTTAGACCCCATTAGGAAGCCAAAAATGAGCTCGAATGTCAACTTCAAGTGCTTAGAACTTACACAAAGATTTGAATGGGACTTTAAGAAATTAAAAATAAGTTTAAGGAGGTCAATAAGGATAAATAAGTGTAATTTTATCATAATTACAACATTCCATGATGATGAATGAATGCTAATAATGAAAACCACTTCAAAACCCTTGCAAACCCTCCATAATGACCCAATCAAGAAGATGAGGCAATTTGAGAATCCATAAGGTATGGAGGTTCCATGAAAACAATTTGATGATGTAGATTACTCTCCATAGAGTCTTCACATGTGACTTAGGTGTATGGACCTATATGGAATAGGAAAAAATAGGCCTTATTTTGACCATTTTTGTGTTTTATAGGCATGGTGAACTTTCAAGAGACCAATTGACTTTTAGAGGAAAGTTTAGGATTTTTTTATAAGTTATCATGGTCATTGGATCAAGTTTATAATCTCCTAAGTGTGCATAATATTTCTCTCATTTCAGTCAATCCAATGAACTATCTAAAAATGACTTAGAGAAAATGGTGAATCTTCATTTGGAAAGCCTTTTAAGGGTATTTATTATAAATAATGACATAGAAACTTGGTGTAGACACCAAAATTGTGTCAACTCCCCTTGGTCCCTTACACACCTTATTAATTTAAAGTAAACTACTTATTTTAAATTAATAACATCACCTAGACACCTCACCTTGGACACCTCGCCCTAAGACCATTTCCTACCCTATGAGTCACCCTGAGACTAGGTCATCTACCCATGACCTATTCTCGCTCCATTCCAACCTCTCCCATAGTTTGAAGAAGGTAGTCAACCCATTCTTTCTCCATTGACATCGGTCAACTGTCGGCTGACACTGGCGGGATCGCCGATGTCGTTTACTTAACCTGAGCTCTAACATTGAGCTGTGGCCAGACTCTTTCAGATCTCTCTAATTCCTCCCTGAGACTCTTTGACATCGATGCACACACTCTGAGATCAATCATCAGACTTTAACTTTCACACTCCTTGGTACAAAAACTCTACACAAGTCACTCTAGATTACATTGGAACATTGCACGAGGACTTTGACATCAGCCACAAGTAGAGCTAAGTGTTCTTCTATCTTATTTTAGTATTTAGAATACATTAGTAATTAGTTTCTATTTACTATTTCTAAATACTATCAACCAAAACTGACTTCTTCTTGGAGAGGCTGAAAAGCCTTCCTCATATTCTTATCCTCTTTTCACACCTACCCTCTACCTTTGCCTCTCCTCGGACCTTATACATCTCCTTGTAACCCTGCACAAACTGTTAAACTCCCAGACTCCTCTGTCGACCATAGACATAAACCTAAAACCCGTCCAAGGCCTACTGCCCCTACCAACATCGGTAGAATAAATGATGTCGGCATCATTGACCAACTGACCTCGGTAGGACTACCGACGTCAGTGACTATGACAGACTAATTATAGAGAACAGGTACGCGTTATCTTTATTTCTCTTTCTTAGTCTTTCACCATTTCATTTTATATGACACTCTTTTTGTCAAATAGTGGACTGTCATCCCTCACAGAGCTTTACGCTTTTGGGACCAAGCGCGCATCTTGGTAGTTCACCTTATCTTATTCTAACATTTTCTTTGTTTAAGTCTTATTCTTATCTATAGGTGTCTTCCTCCACAGCCAAAGAGGAGCTCCTACAATGCTTGGATACGGTGCGCAACTTAATCTAGGTAATGTCTAACCCCTGACTCTTTAACCTTTAGTTTCTTCTTTCTTCTGAATATAATTAGTAGAAACGTAGAGAAACATTCTGGCATGCCCGGTGGGACCCTAGAGTTTTCCTTTGGTTCATTCTTCTAAAAATCAAACTTTCATATAGGTTCATTAGGAAAAATTATCTACTTGCATCCTTTTCTTCTATCTCTTTATTTCAAAAACAAACCATTAACACAAGTTAAAAAGAATGTCTTTCTTTTTCTTCTTGTCACTTCTTACCTCCATCTTAGAGTAGTGAAAATTCATACTCTTAACCTCTTCTCAATTATTTGCATCTGAAAAAAACATTTCAATTTGGGTTAAAAAAATTATTGCATTTCATTCCTGCTTGAATGCATACTTAGCCTTCTCACTTAGTAATTAAAAAAGCATTATGAATAAATTGTAGTGCACAAATGTTACACAACCAGATCACAAGCACATCAAATTAAACATTTAAACATACTTGAGACAAGGCCCGTCTACGATTTCATCACCTCGTGGATACCTTACCCTCCCTGGTGATCCTACTTGGACTTCACTACCAAGAGGAGGACCCACTCTGTTCTCTGGCAGAGTATAAACTATAGGCAAAGTATATATTGGCTAAGTGGCCCAGCTCAGCTCTAGGTTCATGAAGTGAAGGGAGCAAGCCCCTAGCACTAGGCTATGTACAGAACCTAACATAGATTTTTGAGCACCAAAAAATAACCCAAAACCAACCATAGACTTCCTCTTTAGGACCCGTTCTAAAAGCCCAATTCCCAAACATATTCTTCTAAGGCATAAGCCACTACGACTCTAAAATTTATTCTTAGGAATTTAACATTTAGAGGTTGCTTTCCATAATCTATTTTGCTATTTTATCTGATTTTTTTTGAGCTGGTAAGGTCACATCATTCTGAGGCCAAACAACTCAGAATTTCTCCTTTATTCCAAAAACTTTCAATTTTCTAAGTTTCTAGAAATACACAGACACTGAAATCAGTTTTTCCACCGATGTCGGCAACTTATCCTCATCGACATCGGTCTTTCCACCGATGTCGGTCACTGTCAACAAATTTTCTTTCAAAACAGCAAGCTTAAAACCTGACTTTTTTCTATTAAACACAATTTCGGGTTTTTTGAAACTGAAACACATAGTTTTTAGAACCTGAATCCCCTTTTGCCTTGAATGGTTTTGACATGTAGTCAAGCCAAATCTCTTATTGACCACACAAGGAAACAACCACTTCCACCTTTAACCTTCATAACAAGTCCTCTAATGGAGTATACTTTAGACACTGAGCGTACTCCTATCCAACCTACCCCAAATCAACTGCCTATTATTCCCATAGGGTATCAAAATTTTGAGAGATTCCTTGACCTCAACGTCAAGGCTCTCTAATACTATCTTGCAAGAAGCCAAACGTGAGATCCTTCAGGTAACCCTATTTATGGGATGCCAACTTCCTTGGTTGAAACGGTAATAATATCAATAGCCTCCATTACCCAACCTATGGTCACTCAGGCCATTGCCTCGACTAGTAACCCAACCATGGCTAATGTTCAAGATTTGGCCTCTCTTTCTATTTTTGGACCTACCTTCATCAGGGTTTCTGTACCCCCTCAACCACAAATAATTCAACCAAGTTCTACACCATTCCAGAACTTGATTGTCTCTATCCCACCCACTCTTACACCCATAAATACAAGAGTGACTACCTATCCTTTAACTAGTGTCACCACCATCGAACCACCCTTGGCGGCATCTAGTCAAGTTGTGTCCTCCAAGTTCATGGCACAAGCTCCCTTGGCCTCAACATCAGTCCCTATGACGAACTACCAATATGTTGCACCTATACAAACGCAACCAAGTACATCATACACCCCTCCCAATGCCTTCCAAGTACCTTATAACCTAGGGGGTGCTCCTCCTGCCAATCCATCAGCCGATCTATTTAAGATGTTGATGGATAAGATGTCCAACCTTGAGACATCCATTTCCAGTTCAAGCAATGTTCTTTCATATGAACAAATATGCAATGAACCCATCCACCCTTCAGTCCCTATTAGACCATACCCTAGCTAGTGGTAACTCCCAATATTTACTCATTTTTAGAGTAAAAAGGACCCACAACAACATCTATGAGCATTTAGACATGCTTGCTACCTTATAGCACATGATGATGCATTATTACTTTGCACATTTCCCATGTCACTTTCTGGTGCCGCCCTTGATTGGTATAGCTCTATTACCATTCACTCTCTCTTTACCTTCACTCAACTCACTCAACTATTCCTCAACCACTTCTCAATCAACATCACTAAGAAGGTCTCCATCACAGACCTATATTCTATTAGACAGTTCGACGATGAATCAATCGCTAACTTTGTTGCCCGTTGGAGAGGTTTAATCAACCAACTCTCCTTTTCTTTACCTCAACTTGAGCTCATTGAGCTCTTTTCAAGAGCATGTGCCAAGCACATCTCATCCACTTTATGGGTTCAACCTTTTTGCACATTTGATGAAGCTTTCACCATGGCCCGAAAGCTTGAACTTCACGTGGTCGAAGAGGATAGAGTCAAATTACATAGTAAGAATACCAATGCAAAATCCAATGACCCTTCTTCTTCTAAATCTTCTTCCTCCCATTCCAAGTCCAAGGGATCGACAAATGCTGTGGTACTTAGATCATCATCTTCTACCACAACTAACCAATCTAAACCTTCCACATCACAAAGCATCACAAGATAATTCCAACAATGGTACACACAGTGTCAATACACTCCAATAGGAGAATCATACACTTATGTGTTGGATAAACTAGTAAAGCAGGGGGTCCTCAATCTCCCTCAAATCTGACCACTCCAATTTGACCCCTCAAAAGCTATCCCTGCATGGTATAGGGAAAATGACTTTTGTAACTATCACCGTGTCAAAGGTCACAACACCGACAATTGCAAAACCTTCAAAAACATTGTCCAAGACATGCTAGACAAGGGGGATCTTGTTTTGGATAACCCAAATGCACTGGCTAACCAAAACATAGATGTCTTTAAATAACCATTTCCTAACCATCCCCCAAGTCAAAATAATGTTTAGACCATGGCCAACGACCCTCAAGAGTGCAATATATGCACTGTCGACATGGTTTCTCCTTTTATTCCTGACCAACCTCTCCCACAGTCTGAAGAGGGTAGTCAACCCCTTCCTCCACCATGGGTAGAAGAGCCTGTTTTACCCATATCACCTCCACAACATCAAACACCTCATCTACCCATTATTCTACCTCGTGAGGAACCCGTATTACATGTTCCTCTTGCCCCCACCTTCCCTCTTCTTCTACCATTGGAAGAATTTACCATTCATACCCCATGCCCTCATGTAAAAGGGGCCATCATCCCTCTACTTCACCCTTTAGAGGAGCCTTCCTCTCCTATTTGTCTTCCACCAATGGAAGATAGTCCTCCATCTACCCCCCTTTCACACATAGGAGAGTCTACTTCAAACTCTCCCATATTGGAGGACACTTTGACGGTACCAACGCCGGTAACCCCACCCTCATCTTTCCTATTACCAATGGAGGATCATACTTTCCATGCCCCTAGACCACACGCAGAAGCCATGATCACCCATGCGCTCTATCCTCTCAAAGAGCCACATTCTCCAATCCCTTCTTCACCGAGAGAGGAACTTGCTATTTCACCCACTTCCACTGAGGAAGATCTGGTGATGGTTTTCTCTCACCTTTGGACCGAGATCCTTGTGTCCAACATGTTTTCACTCTCATGATCACCCAAATCCTCCAAAAGACTGATTGCAAGACCTCATGTGATGTCACCTAAACCATTCTCATGATTGGTAGAAAACTTAGGATTTCTCCATTCTAAGAACTTAAAACATGAAGCACTATGGGAGCAACTTAAGGCTCCTTATCTTACACATCTCACTTTGACTTCCAACCCTTTCATGACAATTCACCCCAAAGTCTCTAATGCGAGTCGGGATTCTACTTCTAAATCTTCAAAAGCTCAACCATCCACACCTAAACCCAAACCCTCATAAGCGTCTATCATGCCGAAACAAATTACATCTCTCGGTGTTCACCCCGTATCAAACCTCACTCACCCACAAGTGAAGGTAGACTTGAACCTCACCCCACACAATAGTGGTCCTCGCACCAAACTAAAGAAGGCTACTAAACCACATCAGAGAACTCCTCCCCCACCTTCACCATTACCCTCTATCTTGGGTCCACATCCATCTACTTTAATAGGAATGCTCCCTACTCCAACACCTCACAAAAACAAATCGCCTCCATTACTCCCTCTACCCAACAGAACATATATTTCCTCTAAAAAATTTGACACCTCTTACCATGAAAGTGCCATCTACGCATGTGGCCACACTGCCAACCAAAAAGATGGTATGAAAAACCCCTCCTACAACTCCTAAACAAAAGTTGTCAACCCCTACTACGACAAAGTGTGCAGACCCATTAGCGGGTTCCTATGCT
Organism: Torreya grandis; assembly: GCA_037957365.1. NCBI lineage: Eukaryota > Viridiplantae > Streptophyta > Pinopsida > Cupressales > Taxaceae > Torreya > Torreya grandis. Next base: position 149,340 of record JARHVA010010210.1, read on the forward strand.
TTGCTTTTACACCAATTCTTGCAATCTTCTAGCATTAGTCTCCCACCTCTTAAGCCATACCAACCTCTTAGACCAAAACTAGCTTAGTTCGATGACACTCAAATCTGTGCATATCATTGCACATTTGGGCATGACACTAAGCGTTGTTGTGATCTTAAGGTTGTCATTCATCAACACTTGAAAAAGGACACCCCTTTCATCAAGGATCTTCTTGACCACCCTTTCAACAAACCACCGACACCATCTCATGCCTCCCAAACATCCTCACCTAAATTGGGATCTCAACGCAAGACTATGGTCCCTCTACCACCTTCCCCCTTTGTTCAAAATCAACACCATCAATGTGGCCACCAGGTCACAAACTAGGAAGGATAAAGGAAAAGAGAAGGTTTCTATCCCTTGGACATATCCATTCGTCAAGCCTTCTCAACCACCAAAACCGAAGATTTCAATCTTGGGCACATCCCAACCAACATCTTCTGGGGTAATTCATAACTCCATGGTGAAACAACTTCACCAAACCCCTATGAAGATGTCTTTGTATGACCTAATACAAAGCTCTCCTCAACATCACCAAGCCTTAATTAAAGATTTACAAGCAGTGGAGGTCCAACCTGAAGACCCCCAACCATTGGCTACTTTAGTCAAATCATTACCTACCGTTGCCTCCATCACCTTCAGTGATTCTGAGATTCCAAACTACAACTTGGAAGATCAGGATCTCACTCTCTCAAACTAAGCCTATCAGACAAAAGCTTCATAGTATATATCCTCATGTCACACTCCTTGTCAAAGAGGAGCTTCAACATCTTCTCTCTGTCTCATCTATCCAACCCATTGATCATCCACAATGGGTGTCAAACATTCTCCCTATCACAAAAGCAACTGGGGGAATTCGACTTTGTACTAACTATCATGACCTCAACCAAGCATCGACCAAGCATCAACCAACTTCTTAACCTACTTCACATCCAACATTGACCAAAACATGACTACAACAAAAATTTAAAAGAGCGAGATTTCAAAATCAGGGATATCATCCTTAAAGAAAACCAACATGTGACCAATATGGAAAGAAGCAAATGAGGAAAGTTTACTCCTAATTGGCTCAGATCTTATATCATAATGCACAAGTATGGATCAATGACTTATCATCTATCTTCTCTTAAAGGCCAGCCAGAACTTGAGCCCCTTAATGCCTTACATCTACGACCACTTTACTGTTAATCAAGTAATCATTCACTTGATGTTTAACTTGAGCTCATCCCTTGAGCAACCCCGTCATCCTCATTCCTATTCATTTTAACCCTTTTTCCCTACAAACAATTAGCTAACCCTTTTTTAAAGCAATAAATGCTTTGTCTTAATAAAAGGGAAACCCTTAAACCTCTATAGTCTAGTCCATGACTAAAAGTTTAGTCAACAAACAAACATAAAATTGGGATGCCTATTCACAGGTCATAAACTATAAATGTAGACTGCTCCCTCGAAGGACAACTACATTATTGATGTAATTAATAGACTGCTCCCTTGAAGGACAGCTAGACACTCAAAACATACAAAATAGAATATAGACCATTCCCTCGAAGGATGGCTATGCCCAAATTTTGCTACAAACAACACCCTTTCAGAAGCTTTCCACATCAATCAGCTTCAATATGACCACAAAACAAAACAAAAACAACATCCCACGTAGAATTCTCGCATTGATCAGTCTACCAAAAAAAAACCTGACTAACAAATTATTAAGTCATGGACTTGCCTATAGTCGTTCTCAGGGTCACCTATAAAAGGGGAAAAGTTATCCTTGCTAAAAAAGGTTACACTATCCTCACATATCACATAATCACACCTATTACCCCAACATACTCAAGGGATTTTGAACTCACTTAATGTCAAGTGATTCAAGTACTTCTCTAACACAAATCAATAGTCAACAATGTAGTGCATGAATAGGGCTTTTGTTTCCAAAAACCTTATCTATGCTATCATTATGGTCTTTGTCAATGAAAGAGCAACATGCCTTTCACTTCTTACACACCTTTGTCACATACTCCCAAACCAAACCAAACCAAACCAATCCAAAACATTTTTCAAACCTCTAACATAACATCATGATTTATTTAATACAAATACTGATTTGTGTTATATAAATTATCATAGCCCATTCACATTAGTTTCTATGGAAAACAATACACATGGAAACTAACAACCAAACACAATTTATGTCAAGCATATGCCATCACCAATATGGAAACTTGTTGAAGCATAAATAAACTCATTTTATTTTTGGCATACACCATCATTAATATGGAAAATTGCTAGGGATGAAAAACCATATAACCAATGTTATAGAATACACCATCATAAAATATGGAAAAGGCTATAACATCATTATTCATTTCATTCTTAGCATACACCATCACTAATATAGAAAATTGCTAGGGATGAAAAACCACATCACCAATGTTACAAAATACACCATCACATAATATGGAAAAAGCTATAACATCATCATGCATTCATCATTTCAAGCATGTACCATCATACATATGGGAAATGATAACAACACTAACATGACCAATACAACCTATCAACCTCTTTGACTCTTCCTCCCTTTTAGGGAGAACTACGTTGGCCTAAGGCCTTAAAACTGGGGCTATGTAGGCAGCACTCAGTTGACATGGAGTCCTTTAAGGTTAGCTTAGCCATTCACCCATTTGTCTCCCTAATGAACTCGGACATTCATTCATTCGTCTACCTGATGGACCAACCATATAATCTTTAACCATGACCTAACCTAGTCAAAACCAATCCATAACCTACCCTCTTTTTCCCTTTTGGGGAGAACTACATTGGCCTGAGGCCCTTAAAATAGGGGCTATGTAGGCAGCACTTAAATGACATAAAGTCTTTTGGGGTTAGCTCGGCCATTCGCCCATTCATCTCCTTAAGGATGCCAGCCATTCATTTGTTTGTCTACCTGATGGACCAACCATATAACCTTTAACCATGACTTAACCTAGCCAAACCTAATCCATAACCTACCCTCTTCTTCCCTTTTGGGGAGAACTACATTGGCCTGAGGCCCTTAAAATAGGGGCTATGTAGGCAGCACTCAGTTGACATGGGGTCTTCTGAGGTTAGCTTGGCCATTCATTAGTTCATTCTACCTAAGGAACCAACTATCTATACCAACCCAAACTCATGACCAAACAACCAGCCCTGACACAATAGAAGTCATCTTAGACTCCTCATGGGGCACACTTGAGATCACTTATATCTCAACCTGACTCGACCAATGACCTTGGAGATCACGACTATCTCCTCCAACCATGACCATTTTTGAGACAACTTTGCTTTGGTTTTTTTGATTGCATATATGCTACATCATGAATAGTTAGCAAATTATACACACCCCACATTATGCCCCTCACACGTATTGTCAGATTGCAACCAAGTTGATCCCTAATATTTTTGATATTTTCATGTTTTTCAAGAGCACTTCCTAGCCTAGATACTTAGAACATGATGACCATTGGAGATACCGCTTTGATCAATCTAACCCAATCAGCTACGACCAAAAAGTTGGGGACCGATTAGTTTGATTTTAGTCTGCCTCGACCATTGGAGCTATAGCTTTGATTATTTAACCCAATCAGCTACCACTAATAATTTGGGGCCTGGTTACTTTGATTTTAGCACTCCTTGACCTTACCTGTGACAATTTGACCTACCTATCATGTGAAGTGGTATACGCATAATCTCAACTATTGCAGCATTCACACTCCAACTTCACCATACTCATCCACTGCCTATCAAATTAGCAACTGATTTTGGGTTCCCTTCTCTTGATTCCTACTTTGAGGGGGAATACCTCATCATCATAGCTGGGGTAACCTACACCTTATCCCATACCTAGGGTAACCTACGTCTATTTTTGTCTTGCAGTTCATCAGAACAACCAACAAGACAAAAAGGGGCAAATGTAGACACCAAAATTGTGTCGACTCCCCTTGGTCCCTTACACACCTTATTAATTTAAAATAAACTACTTATTTTAAATTAATAACATCACCTAGACACCTCACCTTGGACACCTCACCTTGGACACCTCTCCCTAAGACCATTTCCTACCCTATGAGTCACCCTGAGACTAGGTCATCTACCCATGACCTATTCTCACTCCATTCCAACCTCTCCCATAGTCTGAAGAGGGTAGTCAAGCCATTCTTTCTCCACCAATGTCGGTCAACTATCGGCCAATGCCGGTGGGATTGTCAACATCTATTACTTAACCTGAGCTCTAACATTGAGCTATGGCTGGACTCTTTCAGATCTCTCTAATTCCTCCTCGAGACTCTTTGACATCGACACACACACTCTGATATCAATCATCAGACTTCAACTTTCACTCTCCTAGGTACAAAAACTCTACACAAGTCACTCTAGATTGCATTGGAACATTACACGAGGACTTTGACATCAGCCACAAGTAGAGCTAAGTGTTCTTCTATCTTATTTTAGTATTTAGAATACATTAGTAATTAGTTTCTATTTACTATTTCTAAATACTATCAACCAAACTTAACTTCTTCTTGGAGAGGCTAAAAATCCTTCCTCATATTCTTATCCTCTTTTCACACCTACCTTCTACCTTTGCCTCTCCTCTAACCTTATACATCTCCCTGTAACCCTGCACAAATTGTTAAACTCCTGGACTCCTCTGTCAACCATAGGCATAAACTTGAAACCCATCTAAGGCCCACTACCCCTACTGACATCGGTAGAATAACTGATGTCAACATCATTGACCAACCAACCTCAGTAGGAATATCAACGTTAGTGACTGTGACAGACTAATTTTAGAGAATAGGTACATGTTATCTTTATTTTTCTTTCTTAGTCTTTCACCATTTCATTTTATACGACACTCTTTTTGTCAAATAGTGGACTGTCATCCCTCACAGAGCTTTACACTTTTGGGACCAAGTGCGTAGCTTGGCAGTTCACCTTATCTTATTTTAACATTTTCTTTGTTTAAGTCTTATTCTTATTTACAGGTGTATTCCTCCACAGCCAAAGAAGAGCTCCTACAATGCTTGGATACGGTGAGCAACTTAATCTGGGTAACATCTAACCCCTGACTCTTTAACCTTTAGTTTCTTCTTTGTTCTAAATATAATTAGCAAAAATGTAGAGAAACATTCCACTGAGCATGCCAAATACCTCATCATCATACCTAGGGAAACCTACACCTTATCCCATACCTAGGACAACCTACGTCTATTTTTGTCTTACAATTCATCAGAACAACCAACAAGACAAAAAAGGGCAAATGTAGACACCAAAATTGTGTCGACTCCCCTTGGTCCCTTACACACCTTATTTATTTAAAATAAACTACTTATTTTAAATTAATAACATCACTTAGACACCTCACCTTGGACACCTCACCTTGGACACCTCACCCTAAGACCATTTCCTACCCTATGAGTCACCCTGAGACTAGGTCATCTACCCATGACCTATTCTCACTCCATTCTAACCTCTCCCATAGTCTGAAGAGGGTAGTCAACCCATTCTTTCTCCATTGATGTCTATCAACTATCGGCCGACACTGGTGGGATCGCTGACGTTGGTTACTTAACCTGAGCTCTAACATTGAGCTGGGGCTAGACTCTTTCAGATCTCTCTAATTCCTCCCCGAGACTCTTTGACATCAACGCACACACTCTGAGATCAATCATCAGACTTCAACTTTCACTCTCCTAGGTATAAAAACTTTGCACAAGTCACTCCAGATTGCATTGGAACATTGCATGAGGACTTCGACATCAGCCACAAGCACAGCTAAGTGTTCTTCTGGCTTATTTCAGTATTTATAATACATTAGTAATTAGTTTCTATTTACTATTTCTAAATACTATCAACCAGACCCAGCTTATTTTTGGAGAGGCTGAAAAGCCTCCCTCATATTCTTATCCTATTTTCACACCTACCCTCTACCTTTGCCTCTCCTCAGACCTTATACATCTCCCTGTAACCCTGCACAAACTGTTAAACTCCTGGACTCCTCTGCCAACCATAGATATAAACATGAAACTTGTCCAAGGCCCACTGCCCCTACCGACATCGACATCATTGACCAACTGACCTCGACAGGACTATCGATGTTGGTGACTATGACAGACTGATTACAGAGAATAGGTACGCGTTATCTTTATTTCTCTTTCTTAGTCTTTCACCATTTCATTTTATACGACACTCTTTTTGTTAAATAGTGGACTGTCATCCCTCACGAAGCTTTACACTTTCGGGACCAAGCTCGTAGCTTGGCAGTTCACCTTATCTTATTCTAACATTTTCTTTGTTTAAGTCTTATTCTTATCTATAGGTGTCTTCTTCCATAGCCAAAGAGGAGCTCCTACAACGCTTGGATACGGTGTGCAACTTAATCCAGGTAATGTCTAACCCCTGACTCTTTAACCTTTAGTTTCTTCTTTCTTCTAAATATAATTAGCAAAAATGTAGAGAAACACTTGGGACATGTCATCCCTCTTATTTTATGGATCATATTGTAGTTTTGAAGAGTTTTCAGGTGCCAAGTGTGAGAGAAGTGTAGAAAAGGGATATTTTGGGACTACCAAAGATGATTATACATGGATAGATGATCATGAGTGGTTTAAGACCTCATCAATGCATGTGAAGACTTTTTTGTGACCCTTATTACTCAATTCAATCATCAAACTTGATCATTTTTAATGATAAGGTAGTTTTGGAAGGCCAATCATGAGAGGTAGTTTTCTATGCAAAAGGAGTTTTTTGACTCTTGGTAGGTTTTGGATGATTTCAAATGACACTTGTAGCTCTTTATATATCATGGATCACCCCATATCCTCATCCAAATGAATTATAACTAATTTTATCTTTTAGACACTTGTCATTGTGCCTCTTAGACTCCCCTTTTCTCTCTCTCTTCCTCAAAGTTCTATAAATTTAGCCATTTTAGCTATTATAAAGAGATCACAGTTGGTATGGTGAAGGCCTGATGAAATGACATTACACTATGCTTTTTAACATTAATTCTGAGTTGTGAACATTTTGTCTAAGTGTGTTAGTGATGTATAGTGGAGCTACGCGATAGTATCATCCTTACTCCCTTTATCCTTCATGTTTAAGCAAGAGTTATGATATTAACAAGTCATGTGAAGTGTGTTGAATGTACTAAGATCTTTCAAGTATGAAATTGTCTCTATGGTATGCAATCTACCCTTAGGTTAAGTATCTTGTTTATTTTCCCAAGTATGCTACCTTCATATTGAAACACTATGTTAGGATCCTTCAATACATGAAATTGGTCTTGGAAAGCATTTTTGCTTAGTAGAATTATGATAATCTATGGGATATATCTTGGTGGATCAACTCTTTATTATAGTTTCCATTTTATGCAAACTTCTAACCCTTTTCATAAACAAGCATTAGATTAGGTGATAGACACTTAAAGAAGAATTCAGGGAGCTATCCCTTTCAATCCTAGAGATTCATCTCTCCTACAAGTGCCCACAAACTTGAGAGATGATTAAATGTTTCATAAAATTGAAGGAACTTCATATAATGTTTTATAGTGCATAATTATATGACAATAGGAACACAAGGAAAGTAAGAAACTATGTACAATGGGAGAGGATAACCTTAATAATAATTATTGAGATATATCCCATTGACTGGGATATGAAGCTCCTCTCCATCCAACCTTGAAATTTGGAAGGCATTGTGTTTCTTGCATTGTGCGATCACATATGGGCCACTCCATAAAGCATCAAACTTCATGTGTCTTCTAGGTTTAGTCATATCTACATCCCACTTTAAAATAATCTCTCCCTCCTTGAAACTTCTTGGCATAGATTTCTTGTCAAAGTATCTCTTGGTTTGTTCTTGGTGAGTTCTCATAGTTAACATAGCTTGATATTTTATCTCCTCAAGTTCCATCAACTCACATAACCTGATTTCCATTCTTTCATTCTCTATTAATTGTAGCTGATAGGTGAGGTCCAAAGCTGGTAACTCAAGTGAAATAGGTAGTCTAGCTTCTCTCCCATAATCAAGTGTGTATGGTGAGTTTCCAATTACTCTCTTTGGGGTAATCCTATTAACCCAAAGGGCTATCTTCAACTTGTAATGCCAAGTCCTTTGGTTTTCCTCAATTTTCTTATTTATGATCCTAATTAAATTCTTTTTTGTGGACTCAACTAGTCTATTCCCTTGGGGATAATAGTTGGAAGAGGTGCTAATATAGATTCCATGCTTCAAATCCCATTCACTTGTCCTTATTTCAAGAAAAGATAATGCATTATCTAAAATTATTGTTGAAGGAACCCCAAAAATTATTACTATACCTTCATATAAGTCTAAAACTAAGTTTTCATTTGCCTCCTTGATAGCTACAACCTCAATCCATCTTGTAAAGTAATCTTTAGTAGTAAACACCCACTTGTGACCAGCCCTAAAAGGTGGATTGATCATGCTTATGAAGTCCAAACCCCATTGTATGAAGGGTTACTCCACTTGAATTGGATGAAGAGGCAAGGCAAAAAGCTTTTGTTTTCCATAAAAAAGAGCACACTTTTGACATTTTATTACCCAATCATGGGTGTCCTTGAACAAGCTAGGCCAAAAGTATCCAACCCTCATAATCTTAGCAACTGTGGTTCTTAGAGCAAAGTGACCACCAATTGGTCCATCATAAAACTCAAAAAATACTTTGTCAATCTAATCTGAATCAATACACCTCAATAATGCACCTAAAGAGTGTTCCATAAATAGTACTCCATCAATAAGTACATAAGGAATGGATTGCAATCTAACATACCTTCTCCTAGCTCTATGAAGACCTTGTGGACACTCATTGGTTTGAAGGAAATGAGTCATATCTTGTGTCCAAATCCTCATGCATAATATTTAGTTTTCATAGGTTCATCATGAATTATGAAAAAAACCTCATTTTTCTCCTTCAATTCTAAAGCAAGATGCTCACACAACCCTTTTCCTTTCACTAGCTTGGTTGTCTTGATTTCCACATCATATTCCATCACTTTTGTGATCCAACCTACCCTCTTCTCATTCAAATATCTGTTTAAGATAAATTATTTGACACTAGGATGAGGTAAAAATATGTGAATCTTGTTATTAGATAACATATTCCTAAATATCTTTAGGCTCCTAATAACTGAAAGTACTTACTTCTCAACATAGGTGTATCTTACCTCATAGCCTTCTAAACCTTGACTAAAGAAGGCAATAGGACCCTCTAAATTTTCATAATTTTCTTGATTAATCATGGTAGAGATTAGATCTTCAATCCCAAAGGTATAAAAATTTAAATCTTTATAGAAATTAGGACTTGTAAGAGTAGGAGCTTGGGCAATGGCTTGTTTGATCTCTTCAAAACTTTCCTTCCTCCTTCTTATCCAAGTGACAACTTCATCCTTCCTTAGCATGGGGGTTAGAGGGTTAACCAAGTTATAAAAATAAATAATGAATCTCCTTACAAAATTAATTTTCCCAAAGAAACTTTGCAAACCTTTCTTGTGTGTAGGCAATGATAATGCCAAGATGGCACTCACCCTTTTAGGATCAATGAATAAGCCCTTCTTCGAGACAATGTATCCTAAGAGTTTGCCTTCATGGACAAAAAACACACATTTATTTGGGTTTATAGAGATCCCAAACTCTTTACATCTTTCAAAAATCTACCTTAGGTGATTTAAGTGGTCATTTGATCCTTGGAGAAAAATTTTACATCATCAAGATACACCAACATAATGTCATTGATTAGTCCTTGAAAATCCATATCCATTGCACATTGAAATGTAGCTCCAACATTAAAAAATCTAAAAGGAATTTTTCTATAATCATATTTACCCTATTTATTAGTAAAGTATATTTTATACTAGTCACTTTCCTTCGCCAAAATCTGATTATGCCTAGAATACCCATCAAGGAGAGAAAACCTCTCACTACCTGCCATAACTTATAGACTTTGTTCCATAGAAGGAAGGAGATAATTATCTCTCAAGAAGACTCTATTAAAGTCCCTAAAATAAACACACAACCTGATCTCTCCATTCTTATTTCTAATAGGGACTGAGTTGGCCAACTAAGATGAATGCTTGATAGGAAAGATGATTCTAGACTCAATCAACTTAGTGAGCTCTTTCTTCATGAGGGGTTCAATCTTAAGATTGATTGGCCTTTGTATTTTCTTGATAGGATTATCATTTTCATCTATATCTATGGTGTGTTGATATAATATTGGACCAAAAACCTTCAAATCACTATACTCCCATGCAAAAACATCAGAAAACTCCTTGCATTACTCAATGAAAGCATGTTTCTCTTGACTAGTGCATACTTTTCCAAGTGCAAGTAACTTATCCTTAAATATTTCTACCTTCTCATAGTTATCTTGTTTAGTATAAACTCTTACCTTCTCTTTATTTAGATGGTCATCCTAATTGAATATGCTCTCAAGAGTAACTAGGCCTTTAGAAAGCTTGTTGGATTTCAATTGGACAATTTGCCCTCCATATTACTACTATAGTTTAGATTGATTCTTAGAATAAAAATCATCCTCCTCTTATAAGAAAAGAGATATTTTATGTTCACTATCAAACACTTTCCAATTAGTGACATTATTTGGTATGGAAGGCCTTATAATTACCTTAAGATGTGGTTAGTTCCTATCCTCTTTTATCCCTTTTAGAACATCAAATTGAGCTCCAATTTCTGCCAACCTATCATCATGATTTTTGTCCTCTCTTTGAATAGATATGATGTTTAAATCTTGGAAACCTTCCATAAGATACCACACTCTATGCTTATAGGACTTAACTAAAGAGTTCTTGGTCAAATTATACCTTCTCACTTGATTCACAACTAACTCACTATCACCAAACACTTGCAATTCCTTGACACTTCTTTTCCTTGCCCATTCAAGGCCCTGAATGAGGGCCTCATATTCTGACACATTACAAGTACATGAAAATTGAAAATTGAAATTTTAATATTACCTTTCATTAGAAGGTGAAACCAACATTGCTCCATCACTTGCCCCAATCTTGCTTCTTGACCCATCAAAGAAAAGTTGACATAAACCATTCACATTCTCACTTGGCTTCATTAAGTTTGGTATGAAAGAGTCCTACTCATGCATACAATACACCCCAATACCAGATTCCTCTATGAACTTGTAAGGATCATGATCATAATTCTCATGTCCCCATTCATCTAAGTACAAATTAGAAAATCCTTCAAGGGAAGATGATAGAGATTGGTCAATGTGGAGTTCATCTTCATCAATGATGGCATAGTTGACATTTGCCACTTTAGGTGTGTAAGGATACAAGTGACTATGATGAATAGGTTATAATTTAATCTTCACCTTAGTACCATACTTTGTCATAAACACCATGTAGGACCAATTGGTTGCCAAGTATCCACTATCTTAGCTGTAAACTCTCTTAACAAGCAAAGGGCAAAGTATGGAGGTAAATCTACCACAACCACATCATAAAGAATAGAGAAGGTAGGAAAATAATGTAGGATAAAATTAAAATATTTAACTACTCCTAAATTATTGGCTGGTGATCCATCCAATTTTAAGACTCCCTTAGTCATTGGATCATGTTTGAGGCCTAGTTTATTTGCTATACACTTGGGTATAATAGAAGTACTAGCCCCACTATCTATGATGCAATTATGAACTAATAAATAACTAATGATTAGAGATAGGTATAAAGGAGGAGTTTTTTCACTATTTTTTCACTTGACCATTTATAGGTTGAGTTCCATTAACTAAGACAACATTTTCATTCTTAGATGAGCCAACTTGCTTACCCAATATTTATAATTCTTTTTGGATCATATTTTATACACTAGTATTATCAAATAATCCCACAATGAGATATTCATTTGTAGCTTATTCATGTGGTATATAACATTAATGAAAGAATTATTCACCTTTATGGGTTCCTTAGGAGTATTAGCTCCTTGTGGTGTAGCTTGAGAAGGAGGGTGAATAGGAGTTGTCTTCACATTTTAAATTTTTTGACTTTATTGCACTCTAGGATCTGAATTTGACACACTTACCATTGAAGATGAAGTGGGGACCAAAATAGGTCCTTAAGTTACTCCTTGTTACTCTTCAATAACCCTTTTCTTGGACCTAGTGTTAGAGGCAACACTACTATTCATGTTACTTAGATTCCCCAAGTGATTAATAGCACAAAACCCTCACTCAAAATTATTTATGAGGGTAGAATCAGATTTTGGTTGACCATTCTCCACCCCACTTTGTATTGGTCCTTCAAAAATTAAAACTTGGAAATATTGATTGCCTTACATTGCCGTGGTTTGGTTGTGCATTTCATATGCATTAAACAACTTGTTCTTGATTTTTTTCAAAGGATGGATAGCATGGTTATTCTTGAAATAAGTTATTTTTAGTGGGAACAAAAGCTTTATAGGATGAGGGAGAATTAGTATTGTCTCTTTTATAAGGCCTAGCTTGGGTGATTTGACCTTGTCCTTGAGCATTACCTTGGAAAGGAGGTCTATTGGTTTGTCCAAACTGATTGTAGGATTGGTATGGCCTATAAATTTGAGATTTTTACCTTTTAAGAGAAACAAATTCATTGGTAACACATTAAAGTAAAATCTTGACCTCATGGATCTCATTATTTGGGACAATGGTAGACTTTTCATGGATAGGCAAAGGAGCCAAAGTAGGTTATGTGACCTGACGAAGAGGTTGAAAATTAGGGAATAATGGCATTAGAGGCTTAGAAGAAATCTTACCTTCTTGAATAAGACAGTTATTATCATTTATAGCTATCTCATAGGTAGTAGGGAGTGTATTCCCAACCATGGATTGGATCATCATGGCTACATCACTATTTGATGCTTTTAGATAGTACAAGAATGCATAGTTTGGAGTAGACCTCATAATAGTTGGGATCCTATCCAATGGATTTTTAAATCTAGTGTTGAAATCTTTCATAAAATCTTGTGGTGCCCTCTTTATAGTGTTCAATTACTCAGTTAGAGATAGATGATCACTTTTCTCTCCAAACCTCTTAGGTAATAGATCTCCTAGTTCATCCCATGAACCAATAGAATCTTTAGGGAGAGTCCCATACCAATCCAAGGATTTTAATTGAAAAATAATGTCAAAAAACTAATATCCACATTTTATTGAATGATATTATGGATATTGTAAAAGTTTTCTATGTTTTTAATGTGTTCAATGGTAGTAATAAGACCCTCTCCACTAAAATATGGAACACTCTTAAGGGTTGCTCCTAGAATTTGGTCATATTGGGCAAGATTCAAAGGAGATGATCTAGTGAAGGATAAAAAAGGTTAGTTTCTAGCCATATTGGAATGTGACTTATGAGTATTAGGGATTTAAATAAACAAGAACATAGACTTCTTAAAAACCAACTCTCTTAAATAAGGATGGGTGTTCACAAACCTAAAGCTTTTGGTAGAATATAGAGGTAATTGAAAAAAATCAAAGGGTATACATTTAGAAGAAACCTAATGGTCACATTTTTCATGGAAACTAAGGATTTATAGTCAAAAAAAGACTTGAAATCTTTAATGGAGTCACTAGGTATTGAATGTAGATGTTCTTACAGCTGTAACTCTATCAAGACCAACACCAATCTTGAATAATATTCTAGGACTTGGAGTCCCATTAGGCATGCTAAAAAATATTGACACTTAGATTTTAACCCCTAAGGAGATGACTATCTCTCCTCATCCAAGTGGCATAATGGAAACATCCCTCTTGTTGTGGGTGATAATGTTGAGACATGAATTTCTAGAAGGGCTAGTTCCCTTGATGAACTCTTTGAAGCACTTCTTTACCTATCAAATTGTGGATGAAAAGGGTTAAGAAAAAAAATATGAAAACCATAAAAGGTGATTCAAAAAATTTAAATATCCTCTTATTTGACTGAATATTTACTACTTAAAGACAAACAAAGTCTCTCTCACATAATACTCACAACTCAAAATACATTGTCACATCAATGTTTCATATGTTAGATTCAAGAAGGTATTTGATACTTAGGAGAGTAATGGATGATTAAATGATGGAATAAAGTCATAAAAAGATTATAAGTCACCTATAAACTTATAAAATAATAATAAAAAATGCCTATAACGACATCCTTTCTACATACTTGGTAGACAATCAAGGATAACATGCTAGAAAAGAAGATCTTCTACTAGACAAGACCAAAAGGATTGCACTAACACTCAATTGAACAACATGTGAGTAGTAAAAAATAATTTTTCATTTTCTCAAGAATTATTATATTACAAAATTGGCTATGGTTTCACCATCAACAAATGGAGGCTACCAAAAAGAAGCAAAAGAGTCCATATTTATAGCTTTTGAGAGAGAGGCAAGGAAAAGGAAGTATAAAGGTCCCTTGGACATGTGTTAATCTTAAAAAATGGGTTAAAACTTTCATGATAAATATTCATGAGTTGAACCATGAAAATTTATGAGGTCCAATTGTCCATACAAGCCATGAAAATTATGAAAAGTGGCATATAACTCTTAATCTTGGCACAAAAAAATGCCTTCATAATGTGTATCTATTTGAACATACCACCACTAACTAGGGATAGTTATAATGATTGGTATGAGATTTTAGGACTTAAATAGTTAAATTACATGCATTGGTTCTAATCTTACTCATTTAGGAACTCTAAGAAAGAAGCAATCATTGCATGTAGTTTTTGAAACTCCTTTTTTTGCTACCCTTCACATTTGTATTAAAAAATGCCTTTAGTTTCCCATGAAAATCCATGGGAGGGAGTGAAAGACACATATAAATATTATTCATGTCCTTAAACCCCTCAAACTCACATTAAAAGGACATATAATTAAGGTTTCCACACTTTTCATCCTTGTGCTCACTATGCCAATTTTGACTAAAAAAAGAAGAGCTCTAGTTAGGACACTTAGAGGTTTTTTCATAGAATAAAATGAACATAAATATATATAATAGTTACTTATATTCCATCCAAACTTGATTTTATCTCCTCAAACCTCATAGAACCTGTAAAAGATAGAAAATGTTGATAAAAACATTATTTTTCATGTTTTTCATACATTTCCTTTATATGTGTGATATAATGAGTGTGTCATATCCATTTTTTAATAGGTTTAATTTCAAAACTATCCCATTATGGTGGCTCTCCAAGCTCATTTTCCTCATTAGGTCATAACCAAGGTTTTAGTAGGGTTTTAGGCAGTTTTAGGTCTTAAGCTTTGTTCATAAAACTTTAAAATTTAAAATAAATCCAAATTACACAAAATTGATGCAAATGGACACTAATAAATTCCATAAATTCTTTTGGTTCCCATGAATAGACTTAGAAAAGATATGAGTACTTGGAAGTACCCATCGAGTTTATTTTCCTCTCTTTTTGCATGTTTGGACTATGTCAAGGTTATAAATTGCTCTCTTATTGGAATATGTACACTCCAAAAGATTTAAAAAAAAAATATTTACACCTTATAATCATGTTTAAATCAACCATATAGCTCTCCAAGAGTTAGACATGGAGGTAGACCTCAAAAATGGTTCTAGGTCTCTTGAAGGCTTAGTGGGCTTAGCATACCCTCTAAAAGTTTGGCTCATTTAGGCTAATATAACATTCTTAGGATGTCATATTAAAAATTTTAACACTTAATTCATACTTACAAATCCATAACATAACCTCTTAAACACTCCATCACTTTACCTCTCTTTTGCCAACTTGGCCTAGTGGAACCCTACCAAATTGAACTATATGCATGCACAATTGGGTCACTCTGAGGGGTTGGAGCCTATATGAGTGTTCCTAATCATCCTTACACATTAAATACACATAAACCAATGTTAATTTAATATCCCAATGCCTCATCTTAAGTCATTCACTCATTTTTTTGATCTTTTGCTTGGTAGACCAAAGTTTTGATTTTCATGAGTGGTTGATCTCTGAGATAAAATAGAGAGATATATCCCTTATCCCTAGGGAATAATTAGAGTTTTATTATTTATAATTTCATAATTATTCTTTTAACAAAATGGAAAGGTCATAATCCCTCATTTAGGTACCTAACAAACTCAAAATGCCTAAAAAGGGGGCTAAAAAACCTTTTTTTTTTTGCATTTTTGTCCAAATCCCCTTTTGGGTAACCTTTCCAAACCAATTTAATGTTTATAATCTGAATATACATGTTAAACAAATTGAAATAATGATTTTTGAGCTTTATTAACCATCAGAAGTACCTTCTCTCTTAGCTTTCCAATACTTGCCTAGTGAACTAAAGGTTTTTCAAGCTTCCTTGTATGGACTGTTGCCAATTTTCCAAATGAGAAAGATGTTTGGGAATATTTGGAGTGTATTATAAATAATATGACATAAATTTGGTTATGATTAATCTTATTTAAGTCACTCATACCTTCCTTACACTCCTATAAGGTTCATGATCCTTTTAGCCCTCCATTTTCCTAAACTTTGCCTTGACTGTAACAGTCCTGCCTATAGGTGTTAATGGATGACCTTCTCTCTCCATGAATCCATGTGAAATGTAGTTTATCATGAATAAAATTATATTTTGGAGTCGACCAATGTGTGTGAGTCATCTCACCAAAACAAAACTCTCCATTGTTTAATTCGTTACTAGGCACTAGGCCTAATTGTAAGTTGACTAAGTTTGGCCTTTGGAAGACTGCTTGTAGGTTGATTTGTCTGCATTAGGCATTTGGAATGGAATTTTAGGCTTATATTTTAAGTCCCAAACATCATATTTAATATTTTCATCCATTTAATTCTTCCACATACACTTCAATATTTAAATAACCCTTTCTTTATCCAAACTGTGTTTACTACCTGTAGGTGGGTTGAGACACTCTTGTGGGGTCTTACTATAGGTTATAACCATAATTATTGAGACTTATTTAAGGTGAGAAGGTCACTTTGAATAAATTATGGTTTTATATCATGTCTCTTCACACATCCTCCTTATTTATGAGCCTCCAAGTCACTATTGTGTATAACTTTCTCATACCATTATTTGATTTAAGGTGCTCTGCCTACTACCCTTCTTGTAGCTGAATACAAGGGTTCCTTTCAATTGTTTATGATGTGCGAATATCTTAAATACACCATTTGGATCCAAAAATTAATACTTAATTTGGATCTCACCTATGTGTTTAATTAGAGTTCAAATAGGGTCTATCCTACTTGATTGAGGAACCATGTTTTTACCTTGTTGTAGGTTATCATTCCATGCCTGAAGGAGGCTTATGGGTAGTATAAGCATGTGAAATGTATTTTATCATTTATTCAAGATGAATTTTTAACCTATTTTATCCTTTCAAAACATATAAAATCATTATACATTAGCCCATGTTTGTAAGTTCCCATTTAAGTTGATAAAAGAATTATTTCTTCTCATAGGCCTATAAACATCACTAAGGTTTCTCAGTGTGTTTTGAGACACTTTTTAGACCTAATAAAATCACCTTAACCTTATTCTTTCTTCCCCAAAATTCGTAGGGTCATTGATTTTACTAGGTTCTATACATCTATGAAGTATTAGGACTTGAAACTTTCTACAAATGTACCTTGGGGGGCCTACCAAAACCTCTTGGGACTCTGTTTTGGCAATTTTGGGACAAAAGGCCTGAGTTTATCTGCTCATCATTATAAGTGTTCTATACCCTTACTTTCTCAAATAAAATACCAAAGATATCATTAATGTTTCAAAAAACATGTTATGACCCCAATAAAAGATCAAATACTTATCCAAACACCATGATTGATCTTTTGACCTTCCTATAAGACCACCTATAGGTGGTTACATGGTGTACCACAATGAGCTATAGTGTGAACAAGATGTAAAATTTATGGATGTGAAACCTATGTAATTTCCTTTATCATGTCAATGTATATTTGGCAATGCTAGGCAATTTTAGTGCTTGTTCACCTCTTCATACGTCAGTATGACATCATTAAGAGCCTATAGATGGCCTTTTGGACTGTGTATAGGTAGATAAGGTTGATTTGAGAAATATTATGTTTGATAAAATCCTCATAACATCCCAAATTCATTTTTCAATCCTCAAATGAATGGTCCCCCTTAAAAACACTTTGAAAACAACCTCAAATACCCTGTTCAATAGCGAAGGGCATTTCATGACTGAGATGGCTTGGAACATGAACACATGGTCAAGTTTATACCATATTTAACATGAAAAGGAAACTTAAATCAACATATAGAGTCTTTAAATATCTAAAACACCTCCACTACCACTTCATACATAGGGAGAACAAGCTTATGTATGGAATTCAATTGAAACTAGACATGAAGTTGGAAAAAGAAGAGAAACAAGCTTGCAAGCTACTCATAGAATGCTATGGTGAGATCAAAACATGAGAGGGGGTATTTATATGGATCAAGAACTTGTGAAACATAATTTCATAGATGTATGAGACCCCTATTTAATAAATACTTAGTAGACAAGAAACACTTTAGCTGAAACTACTCGTAGGGACACATCTTGCATCATATGCCAAAATTTCTCATCTAAACATCATTTGGAGACAAAATAACCAAATATTTCATATAGATTTGGCAAAAATTGAGCAAAACCTATAAGGTATACCAAATAACTATCAAATTTGCACAATTAACTTGTTAGCGATGGTTAACAAAGAAAACTTAATAATTTATAAAGTTATTTATATGAAAATTAAGGTATTGGAGTTTAAATAATCCTCCCAAAATAATTTTGTTTAAAACTACCTGTGCTTCCCATACTGAGCAAAAACCTCAGGGTCACTCCAATTTACCAAGAAGAGCAAAAACATGTAGAATGGTTTTGATGTAAAAATGACTATTATATATCAAATAAATCATGGATGTTAGTTTTATAAATATTAATAGACTCCCCATAACCTTCCACACATGGCACACTTCCCAAAAATCTATAAAAGTGCCATTTTCCCTCTTTTTTAGTTGATTTCTATAATTTCAGTTAGGGAGCCTATAAGGATCTGATGTAACTAACATTTAAGACATATAAAATAAATTTTTGGATATTTTAAATAAAATTTAGACACCTAATCACCTTGGTAAATGTGCCAAAAACATTAAGGACTCTTAAAATGACATAAAATGACCCCTAATGGACAAAATGACAAATGTAACTAAGACTAAAGCTAATATGACATTAGATGACATCATGTAACAAGTATACCTCCTATGAAAATAGATTAGGACCTCTTAAAATGTTTAAAATCAAAAAATTTGCCTAGGGGTACCCAAATTTGACCAAAGTCAAATTTGGTCAACAGTATTTAAGTATCTTAACTGAATATAGGAATGGTCATGCTACACATGATGCCCATAATCTAAGAAAACTAATATAAATTTTAGTTAAACTAGTATGAATCTAAGCAAAAATTGAGTGTAATTGGTAAATCTATAACTAAATTTGTGTAAACCTATACTATACTTATACTATTATGGTTAATCTGATTTGTTCTAAAACTAAGGCTCTTAGACAATAACACCATATCTTGGATAGTAACACCATGTGGTGATAGTGTCCCCATTTGGGTGCTAATGTCCTTTTGGTTTGAACTTTGTGTCATTGTATTTCTTTCTGATTCATTATTTTTCTACTATGTTTTCATGTATCTAATTTTATGTAACTGAGCTTGTGTGATAAAAAATGTATTGTGAAAGCAATTTAAAAGCTTGATATCTATGAAAAACCCCTATGAATTCCCCCTCTTTTGAGGGGAGTTATTGACCCTGTGCAAGAACTATCCTAAACCAAATGTCTAAAAAATGTGTGTTAGTCAGAGTATATATGATAACTACATAATAATCCAATATAATATGCATACATAACATAAAAATGTAAGAGAATATGAGCATAAGTATGTAATTTAAGATGCATTTCATGTCTAACATTCCACAAGGGTGACAAAATAGATGTAGTCAATGTATGTAATAGTAAATCCAAGTAAAATTGAGTAGCTACCTAGGGGGGTGGGGAATTATGTCCATCATGGCACCCAAGTAGGGAAAGGAGATGCATGAGTTCCTTCATGACATAAAAAACTAATGTGTTTAAAAATAAAATACAAGTGTCATGGACATGAATCATAAAATAAAGCATACATAAAAAACACATGTTGTATACAAAGTAGGCCAAGGGGCCATAATACAGGGGAAATGGGCACATGTCACTAAATCTAAGAAAATAAGACATACAAGGACATGTTCAAATGTTCACATACCTAAGTAACAATCAAGTTGGCTTAGATCCACATAGAAGGACATGTTCAAATGTCTATATAAAAATCAAGAAAGCACACACAAGGACATGGGAAATTTTCCAAAGCCTACATACTACGAATAGAAGTGGAATAGAGCCAAAGAATAATGACATATTCAAATGCCCTCAAATGGAAGAAACATAGAAAAATAATCAATTCTAAACTAGGTAAGATATAATTATAAGTGTGCATGAGTATGGAATAAAAATTTATGTAAGATGTAAAATGTACATGAGTCTAAAGTAGTAGTAGCTGACAAAAAATTTGAGTAAGAGTAGAGTGATCAATATCAAGATATAACAATGTTAAAGCTAGGATGTAGATTATAGAAGGATAGAACTTGGTAATCAAAACTATGTGTATGGTACCCCAAGTGGGTGAATTTGTCAAGTGAATACCCATGTATCAGTGTTTATACCCCTAGTGGTTAAATAATAAAAATTCTAGATCGGTGGAGTGGACTTGAGTCCTATAATCAATATGCAAGCACTCCAAAAGAACAAGTGAATCATGTATGTATGATAAAACTAACTATACTAAGATAGATAACATATGTATTATATAGAAAATATAAAAATGTAAACATAGAAATGCATACAATATGTAATTTTATGTTTCCTAAGTAATTAATTGAAATATTTTGTGTTTTTGACATGTTATATTATTTTTTTATTTTATATAAATAAACTATGTACAAGGAACATGAAATGAACTATGTACAAAGAGGAAGAGTAAGAAAGTATGTATAATAAGGGAGGAACCATACTAATCGATGAGTCTCATAGGAGACTCACTATTACTGTGACCTATGTCAAATTAGGGAACTGTGATTGTGTGTGTTGTGTGAAAGGGAAACTATGGTCCCATAATCTATTATACTGAGTGATCTATGTTTGTATCTATATTTTCCTATGTAGTGGTGCTAGGAATTTATGGCACTGATTGTGGTGTCTTGTGAACTGTAGGGGTTTTAGAAACCCATATAGTATAAGAAGTTTTAGGTGACATAGGTGCCCTATGTTGAGAACCCAATAATATTGATATAAGAAAAAAGTGAGTAGAATAATTCCCTCTAGAATATGTGACATATCTCTAATGTAAGGTCCTCTCTAATAATGGTCTCTATGGGAGAGTATGTGTACATGTCAATACTATAGGAGTAGAGCTCTCTTGCAATAGTGGCTGTAATAAACTTTGTGGTGTATCAATAAGAACCATGTTTTATTTAAGCTATAACTAATAATTGTGCTATATCTGGAAACTATTTTTTAACTTTAACTGGTAACTATGCTGGTAACTATGATGTAATTACCTATGAAATAGGTAGAGGATACTCATATGGAAGATCCTCCACTTTGACCACCTAATTTTCATGTATTTATTTCAAGAATCTATGTAATATAGATGGGATGGCTCATACCTACCCAATAACATATCAAACATGCTTTCACTAGGTACTACTAAGAATTAAGTGGCCACATGTGATGGTCCAACCTATAATGGAAGCATAATCTCCCTAATGGAGCTCTAGACATGACCAATAAAACCACTAATAATTGTGTTTATGGAGAATATATCCTACTCTGAATACCCCAAATATTGTAAAAGTGTCATAATACACATTCTAATATTTGAACCATTATCAACCATAACACTTTAGATAGGATGATGATCTATGTAAGCTCATATAAAGAGTACATCTAAATTTATATCATCATCAACAATCTCCTAGTCTGAGAAGTTGATGAGTGGTATAGCTATAATTGTAGTGTGGTACATACCAATGATATTGTGTAATGGGTGTGCTTATTTTGTAATAGTATTATATGAAGCTAGTGATGAATGTGCATGATATGTGTATTAAACACTTGAAGTGGTCCCCACCTCATTTACTATGTGTGTATACACATAATGTTTTCAAATTTTATCAAATAATGATAATTTATATCTTTTAAGAACCTATTGAGCCTCAATATCTCTGAGTGCATTCCTTAAGGGGTGCATCAAGAAAGGGGTGGGAAGACCATTGGTGCTTCATAGGATTATTGTCCCTTAATTCCACTTATTACCAATCCAACTAGCTCCTAAAAACCATTCCTTAAGCTATTACTCTTCTTTTGTATACTCTTGTAGTCATTTCCCACTTTCCATCCCTCTTTTCCTCACCTTAAGCCCCTTTTGAAAGTCTTGTATACTAGGTCAATTGGGTCAACCCTACATAGTTTTAGATTAAATTCATTTAGGGTCTAAGTCAGTTCTTGGCCAACCTAGCTTGTGACCTAGTGAATTCTTTTCCATAACTATGCTAGGTCAATTGGGTCGACCCTATCAGCCAAAACTTTCATAAGGGCTTAGGGTTAAATCCAACTATATATACAATATCATTTCATCATTATTTACCAATGAATAAGAGTTATTATTCACTTTCACTTCTTTACAATTTGCTCTTCCAACATTCTACTCAAGGAGTCTTAGCTTAGGGTTTCTACTTGGAGAATCTAGTCTTATGGAGAAGCCTTAGATGCTTTGAACTTTTTTAGTGATCCTTATAAGCCACAACAACATCTTGTGAATCCCCTTTGGCCAAGGGAGTTATTTAGTCTCGATGGGTTCATCTTTTAGGTAAATATTCTCTAACTTTGATCCTCTTTTTAGTAGATAGAAGTAGCATAAGTATTGGCTTTGAATAATATTACTCTTCTCTTTCCATGTATTAGGGTCTTAATCATACATAGCTTACTTGAGATTCTCCTATGCATGTTTGTTTGTTTATTAACCCCCATATTGTGTCAAAAGCTTTGGTGAGCACTAGATTAGACTTTAATTTACTTGTTATTAGTTTAGTGAATATAAAACAAAGGACCTAGCTAGGGTTATTATGTGATTATACTTGATTGGAAGCTTTGGAACCCTCCCTAGCATTGTGTATTGTGATAAGATATCCCATAATTGGGTCTAGTGGATCCCCATATTGGTCATGTTATTGATTATCCAATATATCCCCAATTGGAAGTGTATGGTATGATCTATCTTCTTTGAGTTAGGATTGATTTATAGACATGATGTATTTCTAATTGCATATAATGTGCTTTGGAAATGGATATGAGAATTTCTTTAATGTCTTATATTCTATTTAGTATACTTATAGTGCCTCTATGGGTATGCCCACATTGATAATGTTAGCCTTAATCAAATATTGTATCTTATGTTTTAGGCTTATTCATATATTTATTGTATGGCTTAGTTTCTTGTGATACTCACATAATGCATTATAATCATATTTTTTTTATAAGAGGTCATGTTGTATCAACTTATTTGATGGAAGGGAGAGATATGACATTACATTCCAAGAGCTACTATAAAACCTATGTTGGCAATTCTTTAAGGTTGGTGAAGATTAAACATTGAGTATCTAATAAAACCAAATGAGGAGATAGATCTAAAGATACATTAATTGTGGCCTTTTTATGACTCTTGTCATTAGTGGCCCTTAATTTGAATAGAGGCTTACTTGAAATCTTAATAGTTGATTGTAATCCATTGGTATATTTTAGTTTGCCCATTATAGGAGCTTGACCTCTCTTTATTTTACTATGTGGAAATAACTTTGTGAGAAGCCAATCATTGGAAACATAGTCCAAACATGCTATGTGAAAATCTTGGAGATGGTGCTCTGGGTCACCCTTACCATTATATAATGTAAGTTTAGGTGCCACAAATTTGGTTGGCAAGGGTGTTACTGAAATGTGGTGTGTCAAAGGTATATGTAAGAGAACATTAAAATCCAAGGCATGTTATGGTCTAGTGGCTCATTTTTCAAGATGTAACACCTTAGCTTACAGAGTATAAACCTCATGCATAATGGATTATACATCTGGAGTGGAGGAATTAACCACAAGAGGTGTAGCTATCACTGAAGGTTGTTGAATTATAATTATTGGTTGTGTTATCTAAGTTGGCCCCATTATAAGTGTAACAATATTATTAGCTGGAGAAGTTGAAGATTGACCATTATTTGATTTTTGGAGTTCTTCCTAAATAATAATGATGAGGTCATATTTCATATCTTAATGTTTGGACACAAAATATTGTAATTGTTTCTTATCGATCTCATCAAATCGGCTGTTGAATTCTGCCATTATAGTTTGGGAAGTAGGAAAATAAGATGTATATTTTGAACCTTTAAAGAATTTTAATCTAAGAAATATTATTAAAAAAATTTTAAATTTTGGAACTAAAATCTGAGCATAAACACAAAAAGGATACAAACCCTAAGAGCATATAAGATTAGGGTTTAAGCATTGTTCGAAGTAAGTTGGGTTCACCAGATGTTTTAACCTTTTAAGACTTAGTATATGTAAATATTATGTTTGATTAAAGGGATTAGTAGATTAAATTAGGGAAATAATATGCAATAAATACATCCATTGATTTTTTATAGAATTGACTAACTTTGACTTTTCTAAAAATAGTAATAAATATTGTAAATAAAGACTTAGCTAGAAAACTCCTATTATAGATGATCTAAGTGATAGAAACTAAGATGGAAGTTGGTCTAAGTGTTTTAAACTAGATCCCTATATCAAAAACCCTCCTAGATATTAGTGCCATAATTGGACAATAGTTCCATTATTAGTAAAGTGGTGGTAGTGTTTTGATATTGGTAATATTGTCCTCTATGTAGGACTATACTAAACTTATGGGTATACCTATGTCTAGATCTCTCAATTATATTCCTATGCACATGAATTATAGAAGCCTATATTGTTCCCATAATAATTGGTTTATGGTGTAAAACCTAATCCTCCATATAACTAGGGCATGATCTAAAAAGTTTGTTTGTTAGTAGGGTAGGATTGACGTCCTCAACACCCTATTGTGAAGAGAGTTGCCTATATACCAATACTATTAGGAGGGATCAATACCAATGTATTTATCCCCATGTAAGTGTTAGTGAAAGTGTAATTAATTATAGTACAATAGTGGCCTTGAGTTCTTTAAGTGATTTTAATGTGCTTGAGACTAAAAATCTATAAACTTTGAGCTTATGATTAATGTATATGGTAGTATGCAGAAGTAGGGTAGAATAGGGATTGATAACCTTAATTTTGCTCAACTTATTTTATGTTTGAGTATGTATTTTGAATTTGATTTCCATCTAGTGGATAGAGGGATAAAATTCATGTATTTATACTATTCTATTACTTGTGTAGATGATAAAATATGTTTAGGCTAACCTTAAGAGGATTTCATTTTGAAAAAATATCTATTTGAGAAAATTTAGGGAAAAGGACATTAGTGACATTTTTGGGACACTATCACCATGTGGTGCTAGTGTCCTTATTATGGTACTAGTGTCCAATTGGTAGAACACTAGGTAAGAAGGGTTAAGATAGGGAAATGAGGCTCTAAGACTACATGTGAGATGGATATGGATTCTTGTGTCCTACATGAAAGATGGCTAAGTGTGACAATAGGATCTAGGATAGGTCTAGGGCTATGTTAGGAATAGGTAGTCTCAGTTATCACTCTTAACACTTAAACACCACTTTTGGGTGATTACACATTGTATTTATTTTAGCTAAAGGATAAGGAATTTAATTATTCTTTATACGGGTCCCACTTAACCTAGCATTATGTCTTAGAGGTACAAGGGAGTTATCCTTCTTGGATCAAAGAGGATGGGAACATGCAAGTATGTAATATTATATGGCCAAATTTGAAGATATATTTTGTGTATGGAAATAAAAAATCAAATCAATGAAACTTTGGGAAAAAAATCTAAGAAAGATTTTTGTGTAAGGAAATAAGAAATAAAATTTTGAAACTCTAGGATAAAACATATGAAACCTTGGAAGGATGAAATTGTAAAAGAAACATAGAGTTTTACATTTTTTGATATGTGTATGGGTTCACCAATATGTTTTCCTTAATTTTTGAAAAATGGGTTAATTTACTTAAGATAGAACAATGTATTTCAATTTAGATATTAAGACATGACATTAAAACATACATCTAAATATAAGTACTAAGATTGATTGAAATGATTTTATAAGTTGCATATGTTAAATATAGTAAGTAAAATAAATGGGTGAATACATATATTTTATGGGTGAATATCTAACTACGATTGTATTTTATAAGTAAAAATTGAGATAAATTAGACCTCTAATTCATTCAGTTCTAGAACTAATTATCTATCTATATAAGGTTAGTTCTATAAGATTGGGTTAGTATCATCAAATGATACATACCTAAATTGGTCAATATTTAACTTTGATTAAAAGAGGAACAATTATTAAATGGTCACATACACCTGTCTCTAATTGTTCCATTTTTATAATTCAGAACCCTAATGATGCACAGAGCTCCATAAATTAGTCTTCTTTACTTTGAAACCCTATGTGTTCTTGTGATGGCTAATTTTTTTTAAAAAACTAGGAAATTGTAATGGGATAAGCTTACCCCAATCACCCACATTTTATGATTGACCACTATATACATATATGATACTCCAAGGAGGTAAATCAAGCCACACGTAATTCTCCCACTGAGTGTGGTTTTGAAATTGTTCTCCTTAGCTACATTTATGCAACTCATGATTTAGAATTTATGTTTGACATTACTTTATTTGACTTGGTTTGAGAGTGATTAGAATTGGCTTATGACTAATCCTCATGATGTATTTTACATTTTGGAAGAATATGGTAGACTTTCTCAAATGTGTAATAGTGTAGAAATGTGTTCCAAATAAGTGCTAAGTCCCTTTTGAATGAAATCTTTATTTTTTTTTATATATGAGTCAAATTTAGAAATTTATCATACCATCAACATGATATGAAAATGTGAAAACCCTAAGGATATATTTGATCTTAAAAATTATCCATTATTTGGAGTAGGTCGGTATCGACTAGATCGAGTTAGTGACTGGTGATACTAATTGAATCTAGTTAAACTAATCTATGTATAGGAAAACTAAATTGAGAATCTATATATGTTTATTCAAGATATTTATTAGGTTTGAAACAAACAATTAGGTTCATGTAGGTGTGTAACAATAGAATAAAAGGGTTGACTCATAAGATAGCATGAAAGTGTGAGAGAATGGAGGATTGGACCTTGTTTGTATGCTTAAGTCATTCATGTTAAATGTGTGTCAAGCCTTTAATTATCACTTACCAAAGAACATATTGTATTATCTATAATAGGTTCAGCACAAAGTCTCATCCACATCGAATATGTAACCAATGTTTTCACCTTTGAGAAAGTGCATATCCTTTTTATTCCTTTTATTCTTGAATAGATGCAATTCTAGATGTAACCTATAAAAAAAATTCTTATAATGTCTATCGACATTAAAATTCCCAAAAAAAATTTAGTATCCTTATTAGAAGACAAAATAGCATTAAATTTATCTTTTCCTTTAACTTTATGATTAGAACCACTTTTTTGCTTTGGAGTGCTTTGAGAGGTAGATGGAGCCTTCTTTTTTTATTTTCCATCTCTATGTAGTGAGCTTGAAAAAAAGCCTCATCTACATCAATAGGCTCAGAAAATAGGATAGGTATCCTAAAATTTATATGGATTCCACCAACATACTTTATCAAAATGTCAAGGTCTATTATATTTTTCCCATTTGGATAGCCTTATTTTAAAACTCACTTGTGTACTCTTATAGCTTTGACCTTTATTTTGCTTAAGATATTGTCAATAGGTGGACCTCTCTTCCTCATAAAAAATAGGATAAAATTAATTATTTATTATCATATTAAAATGATCCCACTTAGTAATAGGAGGAATATTATTAACAACCAAGGTATGAACATAACTTTCAAACCAAGTTAAATCATGACTAGTTAGTTTTAAACTTGTAAAATAAATTTGTTGGATCTCATTAATCTAATGCTAATTGAAATATACCTCTTATTAGGTTATAAAATATCCTAGGATATTTTCATTCACATCTTTATCATATGGTTAAATATCTATCTTTACCTTAGCCTTGAATAGAGGTGGATCTTGGTTGGAATAAGTTGTTCATCCCTATTATTATGCTTGAGAACGTAACCATTATTTCATTTCAATGACTCCATATAAAAACCAAACTTCTCCATGATAATACCCATTATGGGCTCCATTGAATAAATCTTTCTCATGAAAAGAGAGATGATAGCCACTTATTCAAGCTTGTGAAATTACACTTTTATTATGACGATGTATTTTTCATCAAAATGAACTATATCTATAATCTCTTTCTTCCACTTCCTTATGGAAATATATTCTTAAAAAAAAATTGGTAAATGTAGTCATAAATAAATAAAACCAAAAAAAGGACTAAATTTGATACTAAACAAGCTTTGACACTAAGTGTATATTTCACATTAAGCTTTACCAACATGGATCTTATACTCCTAGTTCAACATATGATTGATAGATGACTATTCTAAACTAACTTCAATAATAAAAAAAGATTAAAAATTTATGTAAATTAAATGTATAGCATACTAAACATAAAAATGAAGAAAATATAATTCAAAGCATGAGATGAACACATTATATGACATGGAGAAACACATAATGGGAAAATCTCTAGTAGGTGAGGAAATTGATCTACCTTTCCACTATGTAATTCATCAATTATACAAGCTAATACCAAACATGGAATTTATAGATAGAGATTACATTACTACACTATCCAAATCTTGCACATAGGACTTATTTACACTTCTTAGACACTTCAAAAGGATCTAACATAACTAGAAAAACCATTCACAACTAGGAAACAATTAGACAAAATGAACAAGGACCAAACTTATAAACTACTATGTGAGTCTAGATTCAATACTTCTCACTAAAAAATTTAATGATCTTTGCCTTCAACAAAGATTTTATTTATGCCCTTCCACCTTAGAATCTACCAAAGAATTCAAATGAACTATTGCAAAAAAGAGGAATTATTTATAACTGCCCTTTGCCCATATTTTCATTGGTAGTAAAACCACAACTTTAAGTAAAATGGAAGTTTATAAACCATTAGGATGGTTTCAAAACTTTCACCTCCAAATACTATCAACTACACAAAAACTACCTAAAAATATCAATAATTACATAAATTCCACCTCTTTTTATGATAGGTTTCATCATGTTTAATGAAATACTCATATTCAAAGGCTACAAACTACTAACTTCATCAATATAAGAATGGTCATACCATCTCAGAATTTATTTTTTCACTGCCACTTAATTAAATAGTTTATTTTATATGAACAAGCTTGAATAAGTGTCTTACATAGTGTATTACATAATTGGGTATAATGGAAATGAACTAGACAACATGCCTAGTAAACTAGATCCATATTTTGAATCAAACATTTTTATATCCATGATATAAATGCATATTATTATAATTTTTTGGTGCCTATATTTACATGGCACCTAACATGCATCAATGGGGTGTGCTACTTGTGTGTGTTCTCATTACTATATTTATCCCAACTAGGGGAATATTGTATGGTCTTTGACACTTACTATTTGTTCCCACCTTAATTTTCCTTAAGGCACATTGTACCCTCTTGGATTGTGCCTTATATGATATTATATTTCGTACATTATATTACACTATTACATGATATTTTTTCTATAGATAAGTTACTTTTGTGGAATGACTAGAGGTTAATTTTATCTATATTTTATGGAATTTTACATGATTATTGCATATGTTCTAGGATATTGATGACTCAAATATATTACTTTTTTAACGTATTATATGGTTAAATTTTTATTTTGATACGAATGCTTGTAAAAATAGGCTCGCATCCCTCACCTAGAACTTAGGGCACACATACATCAAAATAATTTAGAACATGAATATTTTTAAAATATTGCCATAGTAGCGATGGTTGTCTATAAATGGTTCTTAACAATATATTTATCTACTTCCCTGATAAAGAAGTGGATTGGCACTAAAAGATCTTAGAGAAGTTTTGGCTATGTTTCATCACTTGTTGAAAGTTTAGAACATGAGTTATGAGCCATTAGATAATCATAGAGAAGTGCTGATTATGATTCAACATATACAATTTTTTTATATTGAAATAAGTTTTTTGTGGAATTTTGGGAAACACTAACATGTGTATTCATCCATATGCTCTTTTTAAAAATATTAAATTTTAAAGTTATTTTTTTTAAAATTTACATGATTAGTGACTACTTATTTCAATATGTATAATTGTTTAAATTGCACTATAAAAACCAAGTGTGAATGGACTACACATCTCAATTTTAAATAAAAACCCTTCAATATTCCCTACATAAGTGTAGATAATCATTTTTGGTCATATTCAATTAATGGACTATACATTTCAAGTTTACATAAAAAAACCTTTTGATTTTACCTACATAAGTGATCATATGGATCAACCCACATGTTTCATATGTTGGTTCAGAGGAAATTACCCAAAGATTTAGGTATATAATCATATCAAGCATAATAATTTATCTATCTAGCTCTTAACTAGTAATCTAGCAGCGATCTTGTACTTATCAACATATATCAAGCTATAATTAGAAATCATCAATCAAAAGATAAAATCCTTGAGCTAAGTATAAATACCATTTTCAAGGTCAAGTCATATGTTTTCAAGTGTTGAAATCCATACACAAGATTTCAAAACATACTAGTAATATACATGATTGCACACTATGGATGATATTTTGTGATTATGTAGTACCTCATCTTGTACACTTGGAAAACTCAAACCTTGACTATTCCTCTTAGTTATACACTTATCTTAATTTTTAAAGCCTTGCATCTACTCTATCTTATTCCCCTTGGTCTATCTCTTAGTCTGACTAGTCTTATATTGATGATGCAAACATTCTATCTTGCCCAAAATACTTAAAATCTACTTATCTTACACCTCTACAATTTTGAACCTATACCTATTTTACTACTCCATGAACACTAACATCTAGAACAATTATTAATGTTGACATTATTGTCCTACCCTGATGTAGGGATCCAAATCCCTAAATTCATCTAATTTTCAAATGAAATGCATTTCAATAGTTGGCTTAAGTGCTTTAATATGAGTTATTACTCTAAAGGGATTGATATCCATACAATATCAACCTTCATTAATTCCTCACCTATGAACCTAAAAAATACCAAAGAGACCATGAAACTTATAAAAAATCACTTCTATCAAGTATTCAATTGATCAAATCTTCCCTATTTTTAAACTAGTCATAAGGACTACACATCTATAGGTCTGAAGTACTAAAGGAGTCACCCAAGAGCCTAATTTTTCAAGTTAAAAGTTAGGTCATTATTGTATTTGTTTTACACACACTGAATGATTCACACACAATCCAACACATAGGGGAGAACTACATGAGTATGAGGCCCTCTTCTAGAGTATTAGCTACGTAGGTAGTACCCTTTGACATTGAGGTCAGCTCAACACTATGTGACCACTAACCTATTTTCCCCCATAGTCACATTGAATATGGAAAGCTAGGTTTTTTCCATTTCATAAGGAGAAATTATCCATGACATAGATATAAATGAATCAAAGTGAAGTTGAATCCAAACCCAAAATTATCTAAGTGGTTACATCCCATTTCACCAGATATTCCATACAAGACACTACCATTGAACTCAGATAGTAACATTAACACAACCATTTAGTACTAATGTAACTATCCAAATAGCAAGAGATAAAAAATCCAAATTTTGAAAACTATTATATAACTATCTTCCAACTATATTTTAGCCTATTCTAGATCTAGAACTAAATTATCATCTGAACAAGCTAAGTACTCTTCTTTTTCATTTATATATCTAGCCTAGTTATACTTTCAATATTTAGACTATCTCAACATAATAAATTTAGTGTATGCTTATATATGAGTTTATCATTTAATTAGTTTACTATATATTTTATTATCACCCTTGTAACATTTCATTTCTATATCCTTAAGCCTAAGCTTAAAGTGAAAACATATAACATATTTAATTTTAGCGTTAAATATTTGGTGAACATGATCTTTGAACATCAAACCCTAGGTCACTTAGGGTTTTCTAATTTTTATATTGATGAATCATAAATTTCTATAAATTTTACAATCATGTTTCCCATAGATAGTTATATTAATTATTTCATTCTCTAATACCTTATAGTGGATCTTACTTGTTATATCTTATGCCTAATTAACACATGTCGATATATAAATAATGAAAAACTTTTATTATTTCAAGCTCCTTCCTGTTCTAATGTTTATAATAAGAGGGTTTCAAATAATTAAAAAATAATAATCCCTTTTCAAAATTCCTTTTTCAATACAATAGAATCAAAATTCAAGGCATATGACATTATTGACTAATTCCACAATACACATGCTAAGATTTCAATCCTTGAGATTCTAAAGCAATCTAATGTCTATAAAGATATATTATATGAAACATTGAATTAAACACAAGTGTCAAGTGATAGTGAGCCTGATTATTTTGTAGATATTGTGCAAGATCTTAATAATAATGACAAGCTCATCACCTTTGATCAAATATACTTACCATCAAAAGATATTGTTGACCAAAATTTTCCTTTGTTCATACAAATAAAAATACAAAATAAAGGTATCAAAAGAGTGCTCATTGATAAATCTTAAAAATCATGGGTGTTAATCAAAATCTTATTCAAAAAATAGCTATGTAAATTCAAAGGTTTGACAAATTACAAAGCCCTTTGCTTGGTCAAATTACATTTAATATTATTGTAAGACCTTGTATATTACCCATTGTGTTACAAGTTATGACAAATTATTTTAACTATAAAATTATATTGGGATGGTCGTGGATATAGAAAATATATGTAGTTCCTTTTACATTGCATGCATGCTTAAAATTTTGGCATCAAAGAATCCTTTACACATGTCCAGTAGATCCTAACCCATTCAAACATTATGTACTAATCCAAAAAGTAGAAAATCCTAAACCAAAATACCTTGAATATGATCCTAAAATTGATACATTGGTATAAGAACCTAATCAAGCTATACTATCTAAGGTATCAAAAAGAAAATTTTCACATTTACCCAAGTCCCCAAGTTTATTACTCCCATAGTTACTAGAGTGCCAATGTATATTTATCTCTTATCCTATTGAGTTTGATATGATTCAATTCTATCCAAAGGATATGATGCAAATGTTTATTGTTACTATTATCAAGGACCCAGGAATTATATGAACCATTAATCTACATTGGATCCCAAGATATAATATCTTATCGATGACCAAAATCTTACATTTGAGGATATTACAAAGGAATTGGCTTCATAAAAACTCCAAAAAAATCCATGCCAACAAGATTTAACAATTACATTATACATGTGTGGTGCTTATTTTTGGCATAACCATATTGATATATATAAACAAAAAACCACTTTCCATATAAAACATTTTCAATATTTTGGTTTTGATATACAAGACTTGTAAAAGGTCACTTGGAAAAACTCATTGGGTAACATAATAATACCAATTGTTTATGTTCTTAAAGTGATTCAAACATGGGTTTGGGTTATGCCTACCACATATCCATATACATTTACAGTAAGAACTCTTTGGCTATACCAATAGAATCAATAATTGACCAAAATAAACAAGATATTTCCTTTTCTCATGAAAGAACACACACACACACACACACACACACACACACACACACACACACACACACACACATATATATAGCACTAGCTCTTCTACTACACATGAAAAATGTGATAAGGAACATGTTATGTACCTTTTTAACTTATTAAAAATGGAAAATATCCAACATAGGGTTTCAAGGCACCGAATGGGGGAGATACCTATGATCATCCATTAGATAGGATCATATCTTAATCCCTCTAAAAATTCCAAAAATACCAAAAAAAATAAAAAAAGATTGAAAATAAACCAATTTTTTTTGGCATATTCTATTATCTCCTTGGCATCCATGTGATACTACCATATTGATGGATGGCATACTTAGTTGCTCCTAAATATACATATGTAACACACTTATACATTGGGTGTGATACATGCATATATAGATATATGATACACTCATATTTTAGATGTTGGGTTTTCCCTCTACTCATGTCATATGGATATTGGGGGCATCTTCTTCTTCTATATTGATACACATAGGTTATATGATCGATGATCACTCTACACTATCATGTTTGAGAATACATATGTACTTACACATGCTTATTATCCATGATTATATCTTACACAAGGTAATTCATATGTTATACACATTAGATCCACATGCCAGAATGACATGTTTATACTGGTTGCTTATGTTTTATTTATGCACTTCCTTGAGTGTCTTATTTTGCTTATTCGAGCATTTGAATATGCTCCTTCACTTGTGGTCCCCATGCCTATGTATGATTTTTTTGAAATTTACATCATGTCATTATTTTTGGTATGGAAATTTAAACATGTCATTCTTTATTTCATGAAAATTTGACTAAGTCATGTCCCTTTGATTGTGTGTCATTTAAACATGCCCCTTATTTGTGGTCTCTTTGGACCATTTCTTGTTGACTTGATTTTGAGTGCTATTATGTGTGTGTTTGTTTATTTGTTGAGCTTTTATTGTAACTATCTAGACATTTCCATGATATTTATCATGTACCTCAGGCCTACATGTGATCACATTAGTTATATGTACTTTAATGATACATTTACCTATACATGTTCCTTATATATGCTACATAGATACATTCATAGATTTTACAATTGTCTTATCCTTTTGAGGTGAGGTAACTCCCATTTCCTATTTTTCTCTCAGCTCAAAGGGGGGACATATTAGTGGAAGCATGCTTTAGAAGCATGTTCTCCACACCTATTTATTATTCAACATCTCTATTTTATTATGGGGGAATGTTTTCGAAACATGTCCTCCACATTGGTATTTATAACAATTTTTAGATTTCTCCATATATAGTGGGGGCATGCTTTGGAAGCATGTCCTCCACACTTACATAGTTATCTTAATTGGCCAAATCACATAGTTATATAATTTAGATTCACATTTGTGGTAGAATTTTATACATTGGTACCATTGTTATACATAGTTTTAACATGAGACATATCTAAGGTGCATACGATATGCAACATGTGCCTAATATTACAAAATCCAAATCAGATTTAGATTCCAAAACTATTGCATGTACTGATACCCTAAAAACTTTTACAAACCATATTGAGCCAATCTAATATAGTATTTGGTTTACCTTTTGTATGGTTAAGGTGATAAAATCACTTAATGTTTCTAAGTTTTTAGGTTAGAATTGTTCATCTAGCCTAGCCAGGTTATAACTATCATTGGGTTTCATGATTGAGCTAATCTCAACTGCTAGATGGCAACTCATTTTTATTCCAAAGTTGGGGGCATGTGTCTTCCAATCTATCTCTCTCTCTCTCTCTATATATATATATATATATATATATAGTTTTATAAAAGATGTATCATTTTAAATCTCTAAAAATGAGATTAAGATAAATATAGATAAATATTCAAAGTGCATATATATATATATATATATATATATATATATATATATATATGCACTTTGAATATTTATCTATATTTATCTTAATCTCATTTTTAGAGATTTAAAATGATACATATTTTATAAAAAAAATTGTTAATAGGGAAGGTGGTTATATTGACACACAACTATACTCCTAAACCTTTCTCTTTCATTTCAATCTATTTAAAGAACTTTTAACCTAAATTATATGCACTGATTTTACACTATAACATGCTCTTATTTACAAGTCAGTTACCAATAAAAAAACTAAAATTTAACTCAAGCAAAGATAAGGTGTGAATACACACCCAAGTAGTTATTAATTTCTTTTAAACTAGTAATTTCATTACTAGATTAAAGGAGGATAAATGTAGATGATATTTTGCAATTGTGTAGCACCTCAATCTTGTACAGTTAGAAAATTCATACATTGGATATTCATCTTAATTCTATACTCACCTTGTTTTCACAAGCCTCAAATTTACTCTATCTTGTGCCCCTTGTCATATCTCTTAGTATAACCAATCTCATATTGATGACATAAACATTATATCTTGCCCATAATGCTTAAAATATACTTATCTTACACCTGTACAAGTTCCAAGCTTGTACATGTTTTGTTTCTCCTTAGACACTAACATATGGGACAAATAGTAGTGTCAATGTTACTATCCTACCCAATGCAATAAAGTCATCCAATTTTCAAATGATACATATTCCAATGGTTATCCTAAGTTCTTTAATGTGAGTTATTACTCCAAAGGGATTAATATAAATACAAGATCAACCCTAATTAATTCCTTACCTATGAAATATAGAAAATACCAAGAAGAACAAGGCACTTATTAGAAAACACCTTATCAAGAATTCAATTGATCAAAGATTCCCTATTTGTAAACCAATCATAGGGACTACACATATATAGGTCTAAAGTATTAAAACAAAAACCCAAGAACCTAATTTTATAAGTTACAATCTAGGTCACTACTGTACTTGCTTTACACACATTGTATGATTCACACACAAGACAAATGTAGGGGAAAACTACATGAGTCTGAGGCCTTTTTATGAGTATTGGCTATGTAGGAAATTCCCTTTGATAATGGAGTCATTGGGATCAACTTGACATTGTGTGTCCACTAATCCATTTTTCCCAAAGGTCACATTAAAGATAAAAAGATAGGGTTTTTCCATTTCACAAGGAATGACTATCCATGACCTAGATATGAATGCACTACAGTGAAGGTGAAGCTAAAAATAGAAGCATTTAGGTGGTTGTATCCTATTTCACTAGATATTTCATACATGACACTATCATGAGACTCAGACAGTAGTATCGATGCAACCATCCAAGGCTAACACAACTATCTAAATAGGCAAAAGCACTAGATCTAAAATATGAAACTATTCTAGAACTATCTTCCCTCCTAATTTCAATATGTTCTAGATCTAGAATTATATTAGCATCAGAATAAGCCAAGTAATTTTCTTATGTGTCATTTCTATGTCTATCCTAGTTATATTTTCTATGTTTAGACTATCTCAACATAATAAATTTAGTGTATGCTTATATTTGAGTTTAGCATTTAATTAGCCTACTATAGATATGATTATCACCCTTGTGCCATTTCCTTTCTATATTCTTAACCCTAAGCTTAAAGTGAGAATATATAACATATTTCATTTTAGGGTTAAATGTAAAAACTTAAATAGGTGGGTGAACTACATATGGTTTGAATTATCTCGTCAAAGTATTGGATATGTGAGCAATATTTAGTAACAATTGAGTGGATAGGTTTAGCTTAACCCTTAATTTCACCCTTTGTCCCTATTTTCATTTGTTTTATATTGCACATCTAGGGATTGAATAAAATAGAAGTTGAAAAGAGATATTCACCTAGATTTGGAGACATCAAAATATATAAGCATACTTAACATACATAGGTGTAGTGGGTGAGAGTCATAAATCAGAATAAACACAATGGATGGTTCCATAGTACGTCAGATAGCATCATACTATGTAGGTTTCTAAGGGAAGCAGACTTGTCTAAGGGCACACAAACTCTCTATTTTAGAATCTAGTCATTCTCATGTCATTTTCATATTATTTTTAATGACTATATTACTCCATATGCTTTCACATAACTAGAACAATTTAAGCACATCATTTCTCTAGTATTTTTTAGCAATAATGTGTTACTATATTTAGGTAATTACCTCATATTTGTTTAGTAATTATGCATCTTAAGAAACATGATTTATTCTTTATTTCTATGATATTATGGTCACATAAATCCTAAAATTAATAAAACATATTGGTTAACTCATTCAATATATTGCACATAAAAAAACTTAGGTCTTTGATCCTGAGGGTATAATCCTTATTTATTAGGGTTTATTTAATATTTTCACTTCAATATTTTACTTTCAGATTTGCTTTCTGATTTTCCCTTGCCTTCTTTGTGTAAATCTAAAGTTTTCTCCTTTTACCCTAGGATTTCATGTCTCTCCTCATATTAGGACTTCATCCATTTGGGTCATTCTTTGATTGGATAATATTTATATTAGAACAACTCTATTTTTAAAACACTAAGTTTTTTATAGTCATATTGGGTTCATAAAAAACCTATATTTTCACCAAAATTCTATATAGATTTTCTAGAATTTGCAAATTATTATTTTGATTAAATTTCATATAGATGGAAAAGTGTGTACCTAATTTCAAAATATTTTTTGGGTTTTTCGAATTTACTAAGTTTTATTAAAAACCCATTTTTATTTCCTATAATTCCTCATGGTTTTCCTCCAGTGGTTGGTTCTTTATTTTATAAATTGTATTATGGTTATAATGGATTTTCATAGTGTATATTTTTAATTCAATAAATGATTATTATAATTACATGTTGTTGGCTTGAAATATGAAATATTTTTCATAATCATGTAATTAAATGGATCAAATTAATTTGTAATAAAACTAAGGATGCAATTAATAATGAATTTTTTTAACTCTTCTTAGTAACACACATTGTTTAAATGTCAGATTTCAAAAACTTCCCCATACAACTTCTTTCATCCCCATTAAATGTTTTGATAGATACCATCCCTCTATTATGGAGTTCCATGTTGTCACTACCCTAATAGTTAAGGTGACCTATCCTCTAGTTCAAATTTGAAGTCATCATAATGTTCTTCTTCAATCCCCCCACCTCCCATACATCCTATTGATGGATTATGTATGCATATTCAATTAGTTGTGCTTGTGAAACCATTATAGAATAGATATTTTTTATGAAGGAGTCCATAGATACTCCAAAACTAAACATGTCTAAGGATTACATAACTTTTTTGGAAATATTGTCATTGATGTCAAATTAGCATTTAATGTCTAAAGGTGTTTTTAATGTTTATATCTTGGCTAAAAGTGTGTTAATATTAATTAAATATTAACGAATATATTTTTAGTTGTATAAAGACAAAAGAGGGCCCATGAGGAAGTTGAAGAGTCATCACTAAAGATAAATGAGGAAAAGGATGCATTTCTCCATGAAGGGTCACCTTAAGGAATCTGAAGAGTCATCACTAAAGACAAAAGAGGAAAAGGATGCATTTCTCTATGAAGGGTCACCTTGAGGAATTCAAAGAGTCACTAGGTAAAGACAAATAAAGAATTCAAAGGGTCATGTAAGGGTGAATGCCAAAGGTCATTTCAAAAGATATAAAATGAGGCTTAGGAATCCATTTAGATATATGGAAGTGAATGACATTATCTAGATAAGAAGAGTAGAGGAAATCAGAGGAAAGAGAAGAGATATTATAGAGTGCTATCATTTGTTGAGAAAGCAACAATGAGAGATAGTGGTGTTTTATACACATGAGGGGTTGGTGCTCCTATGGGTGGGTGCTCATGAATCATTGCTATGTTGGTGCTCAACAAAGGGGTTTGGTGCTCCTAAAATTTGGTGCTCATTTATATACTTGAGATTGCTCTCTATTATTTTTCCCACTTAGGGTTTCCACATAAAATTTGGTCTCTCTCTCTCTCTCTCTCTCTCTCTCTCTCTCTCTCTCTCTCTTATGTGGTACATGTTATTGATTTTAGTTTTATTGCATATATTTAATGTATGATTAAGTAGTTAAATTAAAAAGAGTTTGATTAAGTAAAAGATATATTTTGTACTTAATAATTAGTATCAGAGTAGGTTCCTTCAAAAAGAGTTTAACAACTTTAAGGTAGATTAGGAAAAGCATGATGTCCAAGTAGCTAAAGAAGGAGAATCAAGATTTAAAATATATGGTTGAGGATCTTAAGAAACAAGTGTGTATCTTGGATTCTAAGTTGGCTATAGAAGCAAAAGAAGATAAGATGTTTATTCAGGGTCTTAAGAATCATCTAGAGGTTGTAAATTCAAGTTTGAAATCAAGAGAAGAAGAGTGTAATCAGTTGAAGGTTGAGTTAGGTTCTGTTGATGGTGTAAAATTATGCTAGATATTAACCAATCAACAATGAGAAGTATCAAGCTATGGGACAATGCGGCTTGAAACAACCTCCAGGTTTTAAAGATGCTGGTCTCTTCTATTTTATAGGTGTTGGGGAAAAGGGATAGGAGACTAAACATAAATGCAAAATGCAAGAATTAAAACCTAACTATGGTGATGCACCTGAGTGTAATCCTAATCCTAACCTAAGCACAAAGTGACTATTATAGGATTCTATTACATTTAAGAGCAGACAAGTGCATGATCAATGTAAAAGATTGGAATAACAGAAACAGATGCTCACAATAGGGGAGTCTTTTGCTGAGATATAGGAATTGTCAACAAAGGCACAGTGTTCTATCTTCTTAATAGAATCCTCCAATCACATAAGAGGTGCAAAAGTCATGCATAGTTATGTAGAACTTTAGACTCTAAAAAATGAGACAAAATCAAATAACATTTCCAATCACAACACTAGAAAATCTACAGCATAAACCACTTTACAAATGACACAGATAACATCAACATAGGCATAGTGTTCAATCTTCTTATTGAATCTTCCAGTCATACAAAAGATGTAGAAACACACACAGTCATATAAACCTTTCAATGCGGGAAAATAGAACAAAATCAAATGATATTATTGGTCAAAACTCTGAAAAGTCTAAAACTATAGAATTCCCCCCTTTCTTTTTATAATTCTCCCTCTTTTATAGCCTCAAATCACTCCCTTCATCATCCCCCTTCCCGTGCAATCTTCTCCATCCTTCACTCACAGGGGACAAATATTCGGTGCCTTCAATGATGTGGGTGGCTCCAAAAATCTACCCAATGAACTGTTTCATCTACTCAAATTAACTCCAGCTGATTTTCCCTCCATTTTGCTTTGCGGCAACAGATACACGGGACACTCTGTTATGTTTGAAATGGGAGAGGACACTTAGTCAATTTTTTAAAAATCCTCTTGATCACTAGAAGGCACCAAAAAATGACACTTGGCACTTTTTACCTGATTCATTGAAGACACGTGGCTCTCTCTACTTTTCTTTGGCTATTGTAGTATCATTTGGGACATATATTAGACTTTTATGGATGGCGACACTTGGAAACTTCTGTGGACCTTGAAGTAACACTCAAGGCCCACCACAACCTCTATTTAGCAATGAAACTCAAAGATGGTCTCTCAGAAGTTGATACATGGTGACCTCCACTGCTTTTGGGAAGATGCATGGCACGATCCGCTTCTCCTACTAGGGGTATGTGGTGCCTTCCACTTTTTTAGGGATGGAGTAAGCAAGGAACTCAGAGAGTGACACTTGGCAGCATCCACTACTTTATGGAACTTGAGAAAAATGAAATGACACCTTTATGCATTGAATGAAAGCATTAGACCCAGGCATTAAACCAAGGTTCCTCAGATGTCGACACGTGGTGACCTTTGAGCTTCTTCAAAAGGTAGTTTAGGGCCTCCACTATTTCCACCTGGTGCTTTCCGCTCTTTCTATTGCTTAGCTCATTGGAAGTCTTGTCAAAATAGGAAACACAGGTGCCTCTTATGATACGTGGATGCTGACATGTGGTGCATTTCATGGTTCTTTGGAAGGCTACAATGAGGTCCTCAAAAGTTGCCAACTGTCCATCTTTGTCTCCCAAAGGCCGACACATGGCCGCTTCCACTTGAATCCAATACTTAGGCCAAAATTGAAATGAAAAGAATAAGAAAGGCAAAAAGGGACCATGCTCTAAGGATGACACTTGGCAGCTTCTATTACACTTTGACACTTAGGCAAAATGAACCCATCCTCTATTCCAAAACCCTGCGGCTTCGCTCAAAGTGCACAGGAACCAAAATTGTAGTGCTTGACTGAAAATTTGAAAGCAACATAGAGTAAAAATTTACTCTACAGTTATTGGCGACCCTCAGGACTTTTGAGCCTACTCAAAAAGAAACTCCACCTCTCACTCAATAATTTTTTTGAAAATTACAACTTCAAAGAGCCGTCAACAAAAGTTTAAAACACTTATTAAAAGAAAAGCATGAAAATAATAGGGAAACAATGTGAAGAAGGGAAACTATTTAACTATAATACATGAGAGACCCAAGTCAATTGAAAAGTTTCAAATAAATCTTATTTACAGGAATCTCTTCAGGTTCTCCCTCCATTGGTTCTAACTCAAAAGAATTTTCCTGCTTGCATGTGTGAATCCTATACGGACCAGTCCATAATGCTTTGAATTTGGTATGCTGACCCGATTTGGTGGCCCTTGTGTCCCATTTTAGAATAATCGATCCTACTTCAAAATTAGGATTCGAAGCCCTTTTATCAAAGTAGGCCTTAACCATTCCTTGATGCTTGATCATGGAATCATGGGCTATATCTCTCTTTTCTTGAACTTTCAGAAGTTCTATGATTCTGACCTACATGGGGCCATTTTCTTTGATCTCGATTTGCTTGATCAGCTTAAGAGCAGGGATTTCCAAACTTAGAGGAATCACGATAGACTTTCCATACACCAATTCATACAAAGACATTTTGATCACCTACTTGGGCATGATCCTATCAGCCCATAGTGCTAGATTAAGCACTTTGTGCCACTCTTTGTGATGATCTACCCCCACTCTTTTGATGAGTCTTATTAGGTTCTTGTTAGTTGACTCTGCCAGACCATTACCTTGAGGGTAATAGTTAGATGAGGTTTTCAGATATATTCCATGTCTCAGGCAATGTTGGATACCTTAGACCCCAAGAATGCTTTAGCATTATCTGAAATGATGGTGTGAGGAGCCCCAAAGTGAGTAGTGATACGTCCTAGAAATTCTAGGATCACATTCTCTGTTGCTTCCTTAAGTGGGACTGCCTTGGTCCATCTGGTGAAATAGTCTATAGCAGTTAATATCCATTTGTGACCCATGCTGGACATTGGATTTATCATCCCAATGAAGTCAAGACCCCACTAGGCAAAAGGTTCATCCATAACTATTGGAATAAGGGACATGGCTGCATTCCTCTGCATCCCCATATAATACTGGTAAGATTGACATTTTCTAACCAGCTGATAACAATCTACAAATAAAGTAGGCTAGAAATATCCTATCTCACTTATCTTTATGGCTATGGTCTTTGCAAAAAAATGTCCTCCTAATGTTCCATAATACATTTTGTGTAGTATCCTTTTGGCTTCAGCCTGTTCTACACATCTTAACAATTTCCCGTTAGAATTTCTTCTGGAAAGGACTTGTTCAATTAAGACAAAATGAACTCCCTGTATCCTGTAATACCTCCTCTTATTTTGAGGGAGTTCTCTCAGATAAACCCCATTTTTCATAAATTGAATCTTGTCTGTGACCCAAGATTCTAGATCAATCTCTTGTAACTTTAGCACCATCTTTGGCTCTTCTTCTGAATCTGCTCCCTCAGGTAACAGCTTTTCAAGCTCTTGGGTTATATATTGGCACAGTCCCCTGCCTCTAACCAATTTGGTGGGTCTGACCTCTACAACATATTAAAGGATCTTGGTGATCCAATTAGCTCTTTTCTTAGTAATTTCCCCTTCCATGATGTAATCCTTGACACTAGAGTGAGCTACAAGTATCAAAATTTTGTTCCCTGATATCATATGCCTGAATTTCTTAAGGGCTTTTACCATGGCATAGGATTGTCTTTCCACAAAATGGTACCTGGTCTCATAATCTCTAAGGTTTCTTGAGAAAAAGGCTATTGGGTGCTCCCCCTCTAGCTTGTCATTCTTTTGAGTCAAGACAACAACAATACTTGATTCCCCTCCATAGACATACATCACAAAGGGCATGGAAAAATCTAGGTTTTTGAGCACTGGGGCTGCTGAGATAGCCTTCTTGATCCCTTCAAAAGCTTGTTTTCCTTCTATTGACCACTTGAAGGTCAGGTCCTTTTTTAGCAAGAGTGTCATTGGTCTAACCAAGCCTACAAAATCAGATATGAATCTACTGACAAAATTGATTTTTTCTAAAAAGGACTAGACTGCCTTTTTATTTGCTGGAAGGGGTAAGTCCATTATAGTTGTGATCCTCTCGAGATCTATAAAAACTCCTTCCTTAGATACTATGTGCCC
This sequence comes from Torreya grandis, assembly GCA_037957365.1. Lineage (NCBI taxonomy): Eukaryota > Viridiplantae > Streptophyta > Pinopsida > Cupressales > Taxaceae > Torreya > Torreya grandis. The sequence continues at coordinate 193,917 of JARHVA010010210.1, forward strand.
CAATAGCTTACCTTGAGGTACATAAAAAAGACATTTCTTGGGATTCAATGATATCCCAAAATCCTGACATTTCTTGAAGACAGACTCCAAATGATCAAAATGATCATCAACATTTTTTGAGAAAATAGTGAGGTCATCCAAATAGACCAGGATGACCTTATTTATAAGTTTACCAAAATCTATATCCATAGCTCATTGAAAGGTGGCTCTTGCATTTGATAAGCTAAATGGCATCTTCACGTAGGCAAATGTCCCCCATTTGGTAGTGAAAGCAGTTTTATACTAGTCTTCCTCAGTGAGCCAGGTCTGATTATACCTAGAGAAACCATCAAGTAGAGAAAACCTCTCTGATCCAGCCACAGTTTACAAAATTTGTTCCATGGAGGGTAAGGGATAGTGGTCCTTTAGAGATGCTCTATTTAGATCTCTAAAATCCACACATAGCCTTACATCTCCATTCTTTTTTCTAACTGTGACTAGATTTGATACCCAGGTTGAGTGTTTGATTGGAAATATTATTTTGGAATCTAGAAGTTTCTACAACTCATCTACCATTAGGGGCTCTATCCTTGGATTTACTGGTCTCTATTTCTATCTGATGGGTTTGTATCCCTTAGTCAATTCTATGGTATGATGGATAATGTCTCTATTGTATCTATTAAGGTCTTCATAGCTCCAGGCTATGACTCTGTCATACTTTTGGCACAAATCGATCAATCTTTCCTTTTATTTTAGAGTTGTAGAATTTTTGACCTTTAGTCTTTTCCCATCACTCACCTCCACTTCAGAATAGTCTGCCTTATCTACCTAGAACCTTTTCCTTCCCAGGTTTACATCTTTTGGGTCGAACAAATTTTCTAAGGTGATCAATCCTTTGGGGAGCTTATTGGTCCTTAATTGAATAATCTGATCACCATATGCCTCTTCAATTTTAGTTTGCAACTGATTCACAAACTCATCTGATTGTTGTAAGAAAGAGACTACATGAGCATCATTTTCAAACACTTACCAATTCTCATCATTGTATGGGATGGTTGGCCTTACTATAACTTTTACTGACTCATTGTTAACCAATAGGCTAGTTGCTGGGTTAAATTGTGAGCCAATCTGAGCCATCCTATCAGCCTCAGAGTTTTGATTTCTAGGGATTATCTCAATATTAGAAGCTTCAAAATCTTCTATCAAATCCCAAATCCTATGCCTGTAGGATCTCATTCTCACATTCTTGGCCGCTGCCTTTTCCCATATTTGCTTCACCACTAACTCTAAATCTCCTTTTACTCTTAGGTTCTTTATTCCCTTTTTTTGGGCTAATAGTATCCCATGTACTAAATATTCATATTCTGCATCATTATTAGTGCAATTAAATTGGAATCAAATAGCTCTTAAAATTCTATCACCATTTGGAGCAGTAAGACAAATCCCTACTCTAGCACCATGTTTACTTCTGGCCCCATCAAAATTCAAAGTCCAAAGCTCTGAATCTTGAGCAGTAGATGCCTCTTCTCTTATAACATTTTGGATCATCTGATCCTCATCAAAAATGACATATGTGCCCAAACCAATAGAGTCATAGTTCCCATACGGGTCGCTATGCATCATAGCCAATAACTGGCTATTTTTTTCTTCTTGATCATGCTCAGTCCATTCTCCTAGTTCTTCGACAAAATTTATTTCTTATTTATTCATCATGGCATGATTTTATTCTAATCTTGTTGTTGGTTCATTGGTGATGTGGTCTTTGGACAGTGGTTCAGACAAAATTTTCATCTTTGAACCATACTTGGTTCTCAGAATGAGGTGAGACCAGTCAAGAGACATATACCCTCCTATTTTTGCTGTAAAGTCTCTAGATAAACATAAATCAAAGATGGGAGGGATATCTATGACAACTATATCTTGGTTAACAATTATATTGGGACATGTGTATAACTGCAGGGGGAGTTGTTTGATTCTCCCTATGGTTTGCACTATTTTGCCATCTAACTGCATAACTCCCTTTGCAAGGGGTTGATATTTTATTTCTAAGGCATCAGCTATTTACTTAGGCATCATAGTGGTACTAGCTCCTAAATATATTAATGCATTATGCAAGAGTTTATTTCCAACTACCAGAGTCAAATAGAAAGGCTCTAGCTTGGATTTACTTACTTGTACTACATTGTTCATGAAGGCTATTATTGTTGGAGGAACCGTATCTTTTAGATTTTCCTTTCCAGCAGGCCCTCCCTTGGTAACAACACCTTCGGGCACCCCTTGCCCTTGCATAGCTTCTTGTAGTAGTGTCTTTTGTTTAGGAATTGCCAAAATATCCCATATCGACACTTGTGCCAGAGTTTTCTTTAATTGGTCCACAATATTGATTGGTCCCAAAGACTGAGTTTTTTGGTAATAGGGATACCTCATTCTTTCTTGAATCTGGATAGGAATCCCTTGATCTTGCACTGGCTGAGACACTTCCTATCTAATAACAATGTTCCCTTACCCTTGAGATGGAGGATTATTCTTGACTTGACCACATACAAACTCAGGCTGCTCCACCATTCTTCTCTTTGATCTAGTGTAATAATCAGATTGTACTACTGGCCTCTAGGAGGTGGATGCTTCATTTAGGAAAACTACTTCTTCATCCTTAACCCATGAGAAAAAAGCATGTTCTAGGGCTATTTATTCCTCTTACTACAAGGACATTCCCTGCATCTGAGCCACTAGTACTGAATTCTACATGCTGGGAGATTGGTAGGCTTGATTGCTACTGGTACTGGGAAATTGACCATCCATTCTTCTCTGCTCGGCCACTCTTTGTTGTATATTTCCTCTAAGACAATCTCTAGGGGTGTGAGCATCATTACAAGGGAAACACCAAGCGTTAGTATCATCCACATAATTATTCTGACCTAGAACCATCTCCCTATTTGAGTTGGGAGGAATAGTCTGTGAGGTTGTGGGAACATCAACTAATTGAATTGCTATTTGATTGTTGGTTTTGCCTTGGAGGGCCTTGATACTAGTTTAGTTGAGATGAAAATCTATTTCCTTGATAGCCTTGATAAGGAGGTTTGGGGAAAGTATTTTGCTGCCTCTTCATATTAATCAGCTCATTAGAGAATGTTCTTAACATACTCTTGATATCATCCATCTCGAATGACGGAGGAGGGACTAGTTGTTTCACAGATGGTGAAGGGTAAGCATACATAGACATAGGGGGGCTTACAGATTTAGGAACCTCTTGAGGTAAAGGTAAAGATATTTTTGGGAACATAGGCATGGGAGGCCTTAGAGGTAACTTTTCGACATCAATTAAATGGTTCTCAGCTCTAACCACAAGGTCATAAGCTGCTGGAAAAGTGTGTCCTCCCAGTGACTAAATCATAACAGATATATCTGAATTTAAAGCTTTGAGATAGAATACTATGGCCATACCATGGGTGGCTTAGCTACAACAGGGATTCTGTCCCAAGTTTTCTAGAATCTAGAGTTGAAGTCAGTCATGTCTTCTTGTGGTCCCCTTTGAATGGTGATCAACTACTGTAATAAAGAGGACTTATTACCCTTTTCTACAAATATTTTAAAAAATAGATCTCCAAGTTGGTCCCATGTAGAAATGGTATTTGGGGTCAAGGACCGATACCATTCTAAAGCCTTCCCTTTGAATGAGGCTACTAACAACCTTAGGGCCACATTTTGCTCTGTGACACCATGTATGGCACAGACATCTAATACATATTGAAGATGTTCCACAGGGTGTTTTTGAGTCTTGCCCACTAAATTTGGGTAGAGCCTTTAGAGCATTTCCTAGAATAGGGTCCCAAATAGTTGGTGGTGTTGGGAGGATTAAGGGGCTACCCGTGTTCCAGCTAGAATAATTTCTTGGAGGGACATTGGATCCCATGTTCGGTACTGGTAGAAACTAGTTATCTCTTCTTCTTGGACTAACTACCAAAGGTGGCAAAAAGAATACATGGATTTGTAGTAGATTGTGATCTGGTGACTAGTCCATAGCTCCAACTCCTCATAGCTCTTTGGTTCATGCGGTCTTGAAGTTTCAAGACTGTCCCACTAGGCGTGACAGAAACTGTTGATGGCATAAAATTATGCTAGATCTTAACCAATCAACAATGGGAAGTTTCAATCTGTGGGACAATGCAGCTTAAAATAACCTCTAGGTTTTAAAGAAGTTGGTCTCTTCTATTTTATAGGTGTCAGGGAAAAGGGATAGGAGACTAAACAGAAATGCAAAATGTAGGAATTAAAACCTAACTATAGTGATGCACCTGAGTGTAATCCTAATCCTAACCTGAGCACAGAGTGACTATTATAGGATTCTATTACATTTAAGAGTAGACAAGTACATGATCAATGTAAAAGATTGGAATAATAGAAATAGAGGCTCACAACAGGGGAGTCTTTTGTTGAGATACAGGAATTGTCAACAAAGGCATAGTGTTCTATCTTCTTAATAGAGTCCTCCAATCACATAAAAGGCACAGAAGTCATGCATAATTATGTATAACTTTAGACTCTAAAAAATGAGACAAAATCAAATAACATTTCCAATCACAACACTAGAAAATCTACAACATAAACCAATTTGCAAATGACACAAATAACATCAACACAGGCAAAGTGTTCAATCTTTTTATTGAATCTTCTAGTCATACAAAAGATGCAGAAACACACATAGTCATATAAACCTTTCAACTCAAGGAAAATGGAACAAAATCAAATGATATTATTGGTCTAAAACTCTAAAAAGTCTAAAACTATAGAATTCCCCCTTTTCTTTCTTGATTTTTAATTCTCCCTCTTATATGGGCTCAGATGTCTCCCTTCATCATCGCTCCTTTTCCTCGCACAATCTTCTCCATCCTTCCCCCATAGGGGACAAAAAGTCAGCACCTTCAATGCTATGGGTGGCTCTAAAAATCTACTCGATGAACTATTTCATCTACTCGAATTAACTCCAACCAATTTTCCCTCCATTATAGCTTTGTGGCAATAGATACACAGGAACACTTTGTTATGTTTGAAAAGGGAGAGGACACTTAGTCAATTTTCTGAAAATTCTCTTGATTACCTAGAAGGCACTAAAGAATGACACTTGGCACTTTTTGCACTTGATTCATTGAAGACACATGGCTCTCTCTACTTTTCTTGGGCTATTGTAGTATCATTTGGGACATATATTAGACTTTTACAGATGGTGACACCTGGTAACTTCTGCAAACCTTGAAGTAACACTTGGGGCCCACCATAAACTCTATTCAGTAGTAAAACTCAAAGATGGTCTCTCATGGGAAATTTGGCACATGGTAGACCTCCACTGCCTCTAAGAAGATGCGTGGCATGATCCACTTCTCTTGGACTAGGGGTATGTGGTGCCTTCCACTTTTTTAGGGATGGAGGAAGCAAGGAACTCGGAGAGTGACACTTGGTAGCATCTGCTACTTTATGACACTTGAGCAAAATGAAATGACACCATTATGCATTGAATGAAGGCATTAGACCCAAGTGCATTGAGCCAAATTTCCTCAGATGTTGACACGTGGTGACCTCTGAGCTTCTTCAAAAAGTATTTTAGGGCCTCCACTATTTCCACTTGGTGCTTTTTGCTCTCTCTATTGCTTAGCTCGTTGGAATTCTTTGTCAAAATAGGAAACACGGGTACCTCTTATGATACATGCGGATGTTGACACGTGGTGTATTTTGTGATTCTTTAGAAAGGCTATAATGAGGTCCTCAAAAGTTGCCAGCTGTCCATCTTCATCTCCCAGAGGCTAACACATGGCCGCTTCCATGCTTAAATCTAATACTTAGGCCAATATTGAAATGAAAAGAACAAGAAATGCAAAAAGGGACCATGCTTTGAGGATGACACTTGGTAGCTTTTGTTGCACTTTGACACTTAGGCAAAATGAACCCGTCCTCTACTCCAAAACCTTACAGCTTCGCTCAAAGTGCGCAGGAACCAAAATTGTAGTGCTCGACTAAAAATTTGAAAGCAACGTAGAGTAAAAATTTACTCTATAGGTTCTTTGAAGGATAAACATGAGAGGCTCATAATCCAAGTTGAGAAAGATCATGAAATATCAGTACAAGGTAAGAAGGATGTAAGTTTTAAAGGCAAATTGAAGAAGCCAATCAGGCAATCCAATGCTTTCAAGTTTTCAAATTCTTTTCAAGGCCATTATTTTGTTTGTCATCATGTTGGTCATAGGGCAATAGACTGTATGAGGAGAAGTAATCAGTCAAATGGAGATCTTAGTCACATTCAAGAAGAAGGTATAAGAAATTTTGTTTGCTTTTGTTGTCATAAGGTTGGCCATATTGCTAAATTATGTCCAAATAGAGTAAAGAGATCTTCAAGGTGTGTCAAAGGATATATATCCCCTAGAAGATATGAGAAGAACCAAATTTAGGTTTGGAGACCTAAGATAGTAAAGGTTGATCAGATTGAGTTTAAGAGTGAGAATAAATTACTTGCTATAGTGGATAAAGAATAAGATAGGAAGGACTATGAATAATCTCTTGTTACATTTGAGCATGAGCCTTGCCAAGATAAGATAGTTTTAAGAGTTGAGAAGATGAACAACATTATGAATGTTGAGGTTAGTAATTCAAATAAGTTATACATGCTTAAACAGATTCTAAGAGAAAGACACAAGAAGATCAAGGAAGTGATAGAGGAGATGTGGGAATCCCTTGATATTTTTCTCTAAGATCCTTTGTGTAGGGTGTCTCTTCTAGGCTTTAAAGAGAATTTTAAGAAAAATTGAAGCATGGTGGATGTTTATGGGTCTTGGATATGTTTCATGACAAGAAGGTGAGTTAATAGATTAATTTATATATTAGTTGAGGGGGAGATAAGTGTAAGTTATAAGAAATAGGTACATGAAAAAGTACAAAGAACAAATGCAAAAATAGGTATAGGGAATAGGTACATGAATAGGTTCAAGAAATAGGATGATATAGTAAGGGGGAGTTACTGTATATTTTTAGTTGGTTTAGTTTATAGGTCTCAGTTTTAGGTTGACATGTGCAGTGCAAGTTTTTAGAATTGGTGACAGTTTCAGGTTGCCATCTAAGACAAAGGGGGAGATTGTTGTAAATATTGTCATTGATGTCAAATTAGCATTTAATGTCTAAAGGTGTTTTTATAGTTTATATATTGGTGAAAAGTGTGTTAATATTAATTAAATATTAATAAATATATTTTTTGTTGCATAAAGACAAAAGAGGGCCCATGAGGAAGTCAAAGAGCATCACTAAAGACAAATGAGGAAAAGGATGCATTTCTCTATGAAGGGTCACCTTGAGGAATTCGAAGATTCATCACTAAAGAAAAAAGAGGGCCCATGAGGAAGTTGAAGAGTCATCACTAAAGACAAATGAGGAAAAGGATGCATTTCTCTATGAAGGGTCACCTTGAGGAATCCGAAGATTTATCACTAAAGAAAAAAGAGGAAAAGGACACATTTCTCCATGAAGGGTCACCGTGAGGAATTCAAAGAGTCACTAGGTAAAGACAAAGAAATAATTCAAAGGGTCATGTAAGGGTGAATGCCAAAGGTCATTTGGAAAACTATAAAAGGAGTCTTGAGAAGCCATTTAGATATATGGAAGTGAATGATTTTATCTAGCTAAGAATAATAGAGGAAAGTAGAGAAAAGAGAAGAGATATTGTAGAGTGCTACCATTTGTTGAGAAAATAATGGTGTTTCATACACATGAGGGGTTGGAGCTCCTATGGGTGGGTGATCATGAATCATTTTTGTGTTGGTGATTAACAAAGGAGTTGGTGTTCCTACAAGTTGGTGCTTGAAAAATTTGTAAGTTGAGTTGGTGCTCATTTATATACTTGAGATTACTCTCCATGGTTTTTCCCACTTTAGGTTTCCACGTAAAATGTGGTCTCTCTCTCTCTCTCTCTCTCTCCTCTCTCTCTCTCTCTCTCTCTCTCTCTCTCTCTCTCTCTCTCTCTCCCTCTCCCCCTCCCTCTCTCCTCTCTCTCTCTCTTCTCCTCTCCCTCTCTCTCTCTCTCTCTCTCTCTCTCTTCTCTCCTCTCTCTCTCTCTCTCTCTCTCTCTCTCTCTCTCTCTCTCTCTCTCTCTCTCTCTCTCTCTCTCTCTCTCATGTGTGTGCATGTTATTACTTTTAGTTTTATTTCATATCTTGAATGTATGATTAAGTGGTTAAATTAAAAGGAATTTTATAAAGTAAAAGATATATTTTATGCTTAACAAACTTGAGGATAATATTTTCACATATGACTATCCTAAACATGTCGGTGCTAATTATATTTCTACCTCTTAATTTAGGAATGTTATGCCTAAAAATATTTCATCTAAATTATGGGTTTTATAAATAGAAAAAAAAAATCAAATAAGGATTCAAATATCTTATATATGGTCAATAAAAAACCAACAAAAACTTTAATAGAAATGACTTAAAATAAGTTGATCACATTTCCTCTTATGCATCCTCTAAGAAAATCAAAATAATATTATGACTAACATGGGATTCATGGACATCAAATAGATAATTTTTGGGCCTTGAAAAGAAAAGAAAAACTATTATTGATAATTATGATCAGACATTATATGCATCCATCAAACCACCACTAGATTTAAACACTTGATAAGGGCATAGGCTAAATATTGAAATTATTAAATATATCATGATACTTAGATTTTATAGTTAACATCTGAGGTTCATCCAGTTCTAGAACAAAATTAATGTCTATGTTGGGTTTGTTATATAGGATCATATCAATATCAATGATTGATATACGCCTACACTAAAGTAGGTCACAATGACTATACAGTCACGTGTGAGTATATTTATTTGATATATATTTTTTATATCAAACATTGATGATGCATGAAAATATATAAATTGGCCTACTTTTCATTGAAACCATAAAGGTGCTTGTTAGGGATAAAAACCATCAAAAATGGGAAAGTTTAATGGGTTGATATAACTCCAATAATAATTATGTAATGATTTTTCATTGCCTATGTATCTAATACTTCAAGTAGGTAAATAAATCCACATGGTTTTCCCACATAAATTGATTGTGAAATTGTGCTATTTCTTTATGTGTATGTAAATTATTATTGTATTTTTTAATTTAAAATGTTTATTTTAAAATTATTTTTAAGTGCTTCAGACTTGGATTATTACTTCTCCTAGTGATAGTATTAAAATTAAGATAATTGGGCATATTTTTTGAGTGTGTAGTAACGTATATTTGTATAATAAATAACTTCCTAGTCACTTTTTAATGAGACCTTTCTTATATATGTATGTATTTATGTATCCAATGTAATAATTACTCACACAACTAAAATATTAAGATTATGGGTAGAGCCTAAGGATGGGTTTTATTTTTTTAAATATATTTTGCTCAAAATGGGTCAATTCCACAATATTAAGTGATAGTACTGACTAGGCTAGTAGATCCAACTTATGTACAAGAAGACTGAACTGAGAGTCTAGAGATGTCTTTGCATGATATTTATTAGGTTTGAAATATATAATAAGGTTCATATATTTGTATAAAAAAAATTAAAGGGTTAAATCATAATATAATATGCACGTGTGGGAGGATGGTGAATTGGGACTTTTTTTGCGTGTTCAAGTCATGTGTGGTAAATATGTGT